>JAAONU010000011.1:59508939-60058903 GCA_012932295.1 Cyclina sinensis | reverse complement strand
AAATATGAAAGTTAACATGTCTGGATTTTTTGCACAGGAAAAGCTCCATGAGTATTCTATATTCAATTATAGTAAATAAGTACCAAGTTATTTGTAATGAAATTTTGATTTTTAGAAGTTTAAGATGATGATAAGGACTAACGTATTAGTAAAACGACTTATTGTTGAGTGTGATGGTATTCGGATAGGTTGATAATTCAGCTTATATCTCTACCATGATATTATAGGTTTTTATTTTGATTTCTAAATGATTCAGTTGTCAAAGAACTTACTTTATTGCATATATAACTACTGATAACTATTTGTTTTCATCTAATAAACAAACAACAACTCTTCATTGTAGTGTTTTAACAGATATTAATTTTATTGTGTATTATAAACTACCTTGGAGACAGGTAAACTTATGTTTTTTACAAGAGTCAAATAGTCAGTTCTACCTGTGTTTCGAGATTGTCTGCACGAGACGTGGAGTGGTTACAGAAGTTGGAAAAATATTCATAGTGGTGGCATGGACTGTTGAGTCGGACTTTTTGGTTTAAAAAAGTTTTGTTTACATTTGGGACGTGAAACTTTTATGTTCAATTGCTTCTTTCTGTGTGACGAGCTGGTGTCTAATAATAATATGCCAGAGGAGACTTTTATACAATATACTATACAGACTTACAATCGATACTATATAGACTTCTTTACGTTACTGTTTTTCAAAGATGTAATGTGTAAAAATACTAAACTTGACAGTGGGAGTCTGTTTCATAGAATTGTCTTCAGAAGGATTTGGCTACAACAACTACAGGCATATTCCAAAGGACATGTGCTTATATTAATGGCTGTAATTCCTAAGGACATGTTTTATAATGAATATAAATTTCTTTCTTTTATTAAATACCGTCTTGTATAAAATAAACTTACTGAAACTTTTCTCTTGTTATTGCTTGAAATACAAAAAAATGTAAACTCTGAACAACAAAGGGACTCCACCTCTTCATCCTGACCTGTGACAGTGCCTTATTAAATTTGTTTTAGTTAATTTCTAGATACATACGTTTGTTTGATAACACAAATGACAGAGCATGACAAAAATAAAAAAATAATGTGTACAACTATTAATATACGAAGTCGTGATCTTAAACATGTTCCTTATCATTTTACAGATAGAGCATTTTTATGGGGACAAATATTGTAAAGAACTATCATCCCTAAAGCTAGTCAGGTGAATGATTCGCTTAACAAGTTAATACCTTTGCATTTAAAGCTTTCGTCCCTTATAATATTTACTTGAGACTTATTACACACTGACTTTTACACTGACTTTCAGTAATTTTGTAAAGACATCGCTGTTGTGTGTTTAACCGTAAGAAACTTCATTTTAAACTAAGATTTATATTTATTTCTAATGTATTTCTAATCACATCTATTTGAGTTACTTTTTCAAATTATCGTGGCTTATTATGATATTACAGATCTATATAATGGTAGGTAGTTGTTTGTTCTGAATTACAACAACCCATGCATAGAGATAAAATTTGTAGTTTTCTTGCCAAAATGTGTTTTTAATTTTTTCAAAGACTAACCCTTAAAAGTTCCTTTATTTAAAAAGACAAAGCACTTATATCGCTTAAGTATCCATTAAAGGTCATTGGGCACGACTATAACAACTTTACCTCATCAAAATAACCATGTACTGAGTAAAATGTTTTAATTATAAAATTACGAATGTTTTGCTTTTCATAAGAAAAGACGTGTTTTTGATGATCGGCTGCTTCCACCACGACATCGGTAGATTCTGCCGCTATTGGCTGTGACGTAAATTCATCCCTAATGTACGAGGCAGCTAGTAACGCAGAATTACACTGCTCATACTGCATCATTTTTTAAATGCAAAAATAGCACTAAACCACAAGTGCAAGAAACACAGTAAAGGAACACTTATAAAAATAAACATGCTACAAATTGTAACTTTAAAATATAATGCGGTAACTACTCGATTCTTATCAGTAAATTTAACCAATGTGCCAGGAAAGCGAGAACGGAGAATGTGATCAATAAATATGCCATTTTTTCCATGCTTTGATTTTAAACATCATTGATGCCATACAAATGATCTCTTCCCCGTTTTATATGTTGTGTTACACATTCTCACTTGCTCTTGATGATTACGTCATAAAGAAAACCTTAGTTATTTAAATGTATTAAAATTAGGGATGGGAACGAATGTTCGAATATTCGAATATTCGAAAATCGACCGAATATTCGAATCTGAAAATTAAATTCGAATATTCTATAATGATTTTTTTTTTTAAATAAAGCATCGTTGATAAAGCAATCTCTTTGGTATTGTGTTTGTTTATCGCGTGTCCCAAAATGATCCAAATAACAATAAAATTACAATGCTTAATTGGCAGGGGTAATCGTTACGGATTAACAGCTTGCAACAGGCATCATTGTGACACCATCATTGTGACACCTTTTAATCTATTGTTCATTTTAATTGGCGCCCGTTTATTTCACAAATTTTAGAAGTTGTTTGTCTCACAATATTCAAGGATTAAAGTCATGTTTTACGAAAACGAACAATCAGGCACGCTTATAACTCTACTGAGTATTGATGTTATTTTTTAGTTGCCCAGTCAGTAGAATAGCTGAAATATTTTCCTCTTATAAGTATCTTTGAAAAAAAAACCATTCTGGCTTTATCTTTGATCATCGCTTAACAATATTGAAATAAGATGTCTAGAAAAAAACATGCCGCCCTCGCGTGTTTGGACTTATTTCACGCGGTTTTAATGAACGGAATATATTATGTATTGCCAATAACTTAATAAGTATTTAAACCATTACACACGCCATTTCTACGCCATTTCTAGATGATACATAGCAGTTTCCCCCGACAACGTACAGGTTATAAAATGTTCGGACTTTAAAATTCGGGTAACTGACTGAACTGAAAAAAAAAAAATTCGAATATATTCGAATATGGCAAAGCGAATATTCGAATATTGATATTAGTATTCGTTCCCATCCCTAATTCAAATTGTAACGAATTTAGTTGACCTAGTGTGTTAATATTGGTTTCACTGGAATGGAAATTCATACATTTCTCACGTTGGGTTATTGTTTGTAGAATAATAATATGGCATGTCCATTTAGCGGATATTTGTGTCTTCATATAAATAAATAGCCAATGAAATGTCAAAGATCCATAAATTACGCCTTATGCTATGGGATTTATGCAAATTAACCTACCCAAAAGGAACCCTTGTATATTCTGCATAGCTCTCAAAACAACACTTTTTATGACCCAGTGAATGTTTAAGTTGAGACAACTAGCAAGATCTTATGGCTAGTGATATTACAAATAGATTGAATTACTTTTGATCAGTCACACTGGTAAACACTTTTTGTCATAATTGCTTCCAATTAGCATGTCTCAGTTATTATACTTAAGTAGCTTCCATGCAGCTAAATACTTAATGTAATATTTATGATGAAAATAAAAAATCATTCGACTTGTAATGAGACCACAATATAATAAACAAGGGTTGCTTTTAATAATAATAATAATAATAATAATTATTATTATTATTATTATTATTTGTTTCATGATTTTGACATAGTTTGTAGGGACTCTTCTTAAATATTATTTGCTCTTTGAACATGTTTTTATATATCTAAAAAATTTCTAGGATAAATACTCTCAAATTTATATGCATTAATAATAATATATCACAGACAGATTAACACTAGATCACTGTAAATGGATTTTTTATAGATTTTTCAGTCTACATTTCCTCTTTCCATACAAATTTTAAAGTTTTGTTAACAGTCCAGTTTTTTTATTTGCTACGAAAACATCTTTAGGATGAAAATTACCTGCCGAATTTGGCAAAACCATCTTAGTTAGATATTTATTTTTCTCATATGAATATTTAAAGGAGAAAAATTAGTGTTCAGTGACCTTTACGCCTTCATACACTTAGGCTAAAAAAAATTAATGTTTTGTTTCCCCGGCCCCGCCGCATACGTTTTAGAACGCCCGCTTCGATTTTCGATCGCTGGCAAAAAAGATTTTATTCATTAAAACGTCTTTTTACTATTCCCGGTGTGGCAAGAAGTACCGCAGTAAACGTTTATGTTAATAGTGGTGCGCAACCTATTTAGTAGTCGAGCATCACCTATATGCGTCTCAATAACTTCGATCGAGCGAGCATTTACGACACATTGATTCAAATACGGCCACGTTTTTGGTTTTCTACAAATTTTCGACAAATAGGTAAAAATAAAGCTTGTTAAACTAATTTTATTTTCAGAACAATATTCCATGCTTTTGTCAATGCCTTTCTCTTGACGTAATTTTAAAAGATTAAGACTAATTTTCGTGTGTTTCCGTAAGAAATAGAAACTTTTATCTTTGATTTCAGGTAAACGTTTAGGGGTCAACAAAAATGTCGACAATTCTTAGTGTCCCAAGTACAACAAAAATCGAAAGTACATGTACCCTGGACTATTATGAGTTCCTTTGTTACATCAGACTCATTCTGAAAAGAAAAAGTAAACAGTGATAACTTACAATGAAACTACTCAGTTTAATTAAATTTTATTATTCATGTATCAAATAAGTACATGTAGAATTATATTCTTACTTAAAAGTTTATTGTGTGTTTTTTTTTTCACATGACATGTAATTTCTGTTTAGGAAACAAGTTCTAGCAAGTCTTGTTAAGGATAAAAAGTAGTGTTGCATATCATAAAGTGTTTTAATTCAACGGAGACTGATGAGCAGTTAAAGTAAAATATGATGATTTTGTTGAATGCTCTCAGTAGATCTTTTAGGTTAATACTCTGCAACACATTAAACACCATCTTAATACAGATGGTAATTTCATATCCAGTGCCATTGATCATTAAAACTGTATTAATATGAATTTTTGGGGATATGAAACCTCATATTAAGTGCAAAAGCATGAATAAGAAAAATGCGGGTATAAAAAAAATCCGCCCTCCCTCATATAATTTTGATAAAAATGGCCTGAGAAACTAAACATTATTTTTTTTTACCTTATGGGATTTTTTTCTTCCTATTGAAGTTTATCATGAATTACTTTGACAAATGTGTTGCAAATAATATGTTTTGACTCTTGTTTACCCTAATGCCATAATTTGAACTATTTCTGTTGAGTATCACAACATTATAGCACATGATGAATATATGGACTCTAAAATTTCTTGTTTCTAGATGTTTAGTTTTTCTTAAATTACTCTGTGTAAAAAACAAATGACCCCATGGGGATGGGAAATACTGGCCCTATTATCATCATTTTAGTAATCAAGCTGTCTACCAAACATTGATTTACACCAAATATCTAGGCTACAGGCCCTGCCGATTCAGAGAAGAAAATTGAAGAAGTTTTTCATCTAAAACACTAATCTTGGTACAGGGCCAAATGGATGTTAAGATCACTGGGCTAAATGGATGTTAAGGTCATGAATTAAAAATCTGGTAGGGATTTACAAGACGGTGCTATATAACAAATGTCTTAAGGTTTCTCTAAATAAGTCTTCGTGAAACATTTGACCCCTGGTAGAACTCCACTAGGACGTTTCATGCAAAATTTTAGAATTGAATCTTTTCTCTCAGACATTATTTTAAAGATTTTCATGTAACAACCGGGATGGATCAAGTAAGATAATAATGCCCAAGGGACACAATCTTGATATTCGTTGAAAAGACAATGCTACATTTCAAATTTCAAAAGTGTCTTCCGATTTCTTGAAAGACAATTTTAGAGTTTGAATATAGAAGTCTAAGTTAAACATCTGAGCAATAAAATGAAGTTAAAATGACCCCAAGGGCAAAGTATAAATCATTGTATAGGTTTATTGAGCAAATGTTTCAATATATCCATACTTGAGGACCTTGTGGTTTCAGACAGACCATATTTATAATACTATAGGCCGTGTCAAATGACAACTAATTTAAAGCAATTAAAAAGAAAGTATGATAAAGGGCAGAATTATACCTATATGATAAAGCTTATTTTCAAGGCAACCAGTGACTTAAAGGAATACAAATCGAAGGGTAAATACGAAAAAGTACTACGTGAGTTTTTTCCGAAAGTAACTTTTTGCCATTTTTAGCTAAGACCATCCACAGGCCCAGTGGAAATATCAAGATTATTTTATGATAATTAATGAAATAAATCGCAATTATCAAACAAAACTTGTCTTGTGAACGGACATATGGACCCAAAGCTATACTTAGAACAAGAACATGTTTTTCACTGGAAGAAAGGCCAGATAGTATAGGAAAGTGTGAAAGAAAAAATGTGAAAGGAGAAAGCTAACAAACACATTTCAGTAGGTAAGTATAAGCACACATCTCATAAAACATAAATTACTTATTACTTAAACATATTTGTACTTTGGAGGTTACCTGTCTGTGAAATTGCTGGTGTCAGAAAAGAATTGTTGTCTGGTTGAATTGAACAGGAAACCCAGGAATAGCCACTGTAATAACAATGAACTGTTCTACAGTCAGCCGCTAGTCTAGTGGTGTAGACATGATGCAAGCAAGATCATGATAGATGTGTAGGTGTGGAAACATGTTGTTTAAATCCTACAGATGGTAGTTCTATTCACAACCATATCACGACTTTTGAGACTTTTGAGATGGAGGCCTGATTGTTGCGTGCGACACGTCGTCAGCACGTCTAAGATAGTTATACAAAGTCGTTTTAAAATCCATCAATGGATATCAGAATTGTTTACAGACACGACTATCAATGCACTTTTATGAAAAATTCATATCATGATTTTGGACGTACAAGTGTGACCTTGACCTCTGAGATGGACGCCTGATTCTGCGCGCGACACAAAGTCATCATGTCCAACACATTTGTGCAAAGTCGTTTTAGAATATATCCAGGAATACATCCAGAACTGTTGACCGCACACCACCGTCAATGCACTTTTATGAAAATTTCCTTTCAAGTCCAAGTGTGACCTTGACCTTTGACCTAAAACCTGAGTCTTGCAAGTGACACATTTGCCTCAATGTGCCACACGTTTATGGAAAATAATTTCAAAATCAATCCATGACTGATAAAGTTACAGACCGGACAAAAAGTGGACAGACGGACGAACTGACAGACGGACGGACAGACAATTCAAAAATTATATGCCTTTCTTCGGGAGCATAAAAAGTTATAAGTAAAAATAGCTAATATTTTCAACGCGAACAAAATTTCTAAGTGGCTAGAATCTCTTCATTTTTTGTTCTTAGTATTTTTACAAAAAATCCATGTTAAAAGTTCTAGATTTAGCCTCAAAAGTGTAATTATATAGAAAAATAACAATATCAACATAGCATTCTAAAATTATTTGCCATTATTCGACAGCAAAGCACAGGTGATGTACTTACTGTGTTTTTGTTGTTGTTGTTGTTGTTGTTGTTTTCCGCAGTAACAATTTCTATAATGTCTATAATTTCTTAGTGCGAAAAAACACCTAAGTGAATTAGATTTACTTTACATCTTAGATTCATGTCACTTTTTACATGGAAAAAGAAGATATCAATATCAAAATACAATAAATATGTCTTAGAAAATAAAAAAGTTGTCTTAAGTTCAAGGTTTACAGTACAACATAATTTTGCATGAATTCGTTCAGTGAGCTCTAATTTGTACCGCTTCTGTTTACTAACTTTTTGTAACTAAAGATGATTTTTAGTAAAAAGAAATCTGGGTAAATCTGGCTTTTTAATGAATGAATTAATTATGTTCTCCATAGACACGTTATTTTGGGAAAATTAGAAAACTCTTACAAAGTCAGTCTTTGTAGAAGTGCAAAATATTTTACAAAAATGTTCTGTTTGCATAAGACACACATATTCTTTTTTGTCATTTGTAGTCATTGGCTGTACATTACGGTGCATTACATGCCCTTTTAAAATTATGTTTTATTCAACAACCTCCCCCTATTTGATACTTTATGCTATATTAAGCAATTCCATTTTTTAAATAACTTTTAATAATTGAAATCATGAGTAAAATAAAACATTTGGGGTTCCAATATCGAAAATACACTCAGCCCTGGGCCACAAAAAATAAGATTTTATTTGGCCCTAATATAGCCGACTTCGAACAAATAAAAAGGTTCATATCAAATCATTTATCTAACAGCATATTTCAAAGGAGAAAGGTGACGCATTTCTTTAATATTACAATGGGATGCTGTCAGGCTGAATGCTGTAATGTTGGAGCCTCTCAATCTGTCCATTTGCGTTCGCTCAAACTGGCAAACCTGAATTCACCCAAATGGGGCGAAGCTTCTCTTGACTTTCAAAGAAGCACAGACATTTGCTGTCAGTTGTATTGCAAATCACAAAACAGTATTCATTGCTATCATCCTGTCGTGTCCAAATTTTTTATCTAGGTGCCTTGAGACAGGTTTTGCAAAGCAAAACACTGAACATGATGCACTTTTCACTAAGCTAAAGATTAACACTTCTGAATAAATATTTACTATTTTTATTCAAGATTTGCACTGCTGAATAAATATTTGCCATTTGTTTTTGTTTTCAAGATTTACACTGCTAAAAAAAATAATTGTAATTTGTATTCAAGATTTACACAGCAGAATAAAAATGGTAATTTGTATTCAAGTTCTACACTGCTGAATAAATATTTGCTATTTTGTACTGAAGACTAATACAGTTGAATAAATATTTGTAATTTGTATTCAAGATTTAATATGCTGAATAAATACTTGCCAATTGTATGTTAGACTTACACTGCTGAATAGATACTTGCTTCTTGTATTCAAGATTTTCTATGCTAAAAAATAGTCAGTTTTATTCAATACTTACACTGCTGAATAAATATTTGTAATTCGTATTTAAGATTTACACTACTTAAAATATATATATAGTCTTACACTGCGGGATAAATATGTTCAAGACTTACACTGCTGAGTTAATATTTGCAATTTGCTTCAAGATATATACTGTTTAATGAATATTTGAACTTGTATTTAAGATTGGCACTGCTAAATGATTATTTAAATACATATTCCAGATTTACATTGCTGAATTTGTTATTTGTTTTTAAAATTTTCACCGCTGAATACTTTTTTTGTAATTTTTTGTTTAAGAATTACACTGCTGAATAAATATTTGCTATTTCTGTTCAAATTTACACTTCTTAAAAATCTTTCTATTTGTATTCAAGATTTAGACTACAAAATAAATATTTGCAGTTTGTATTCAAGCTTTACACTGCTAAATTAGTATGTAATTTGTATTCAAGATTAACACTACACTGCTGTATAAATCTTTGGTTTGTTTTATTCAAGACTTACACAGCTGATCATATATTTCCTATTTTGTATTCACAATTTACACTGCTGATCATATATCTGCTATTTGTATTCAAGATATAAAATGCTGATCAAATACGAGTATTTGCTATTTTTTGTATACATAATTTACATTGCTGATGAAATATTCGCTATTTGTATTCAAGATTTACACTGCTAATCAAATATTTGCCATTTTTTGTATTCATGATTTACACTGCAGATCGAATACTTGCTATTTGTTTTCAAGATATACACTGCTGTATAAATATTTGTTTTATTTTTCATTCAAGATCTACACCGCTTGAAAAATATTTACTATTTATATTCAAGATCTAAACTGCTAAATAAATAATTGTTTTTTGCATTCAAGATCTTCACTGCTTGAAGAATATTTGCTATTTAATATTCAAGATTAACACTGTTGAATAAATATTTCTATTTACGTTCACGATTAACACTTGTTATAAATATATGTCATTTAGCATTCGAGAGATGGCTGCTGAATTGTATCGTTTTTTTCCCATTGTTTTGCATTTAGAATAGGAACATGACGTGGTAAGGCCATATTACTAATTGCGAAGTTATTTTAAATGGATAAAATATGCTATCAGAAAAGTTAGAAAACATCAAATTCCAATGTGTTCAAGTATATTACTTAATGATCATAATCAAACTATAATGATGAAACATGAATATTGGAGTTATGTTCAATAAAGAGACACTTAACAATGTAATTGTGATAAGATTGCCTCAAATGTAACATGAAGAATGCCTCAACCATTACATTTGTCAATGAACAGTTGTTGCCACATGCCAAAATTCATTTTTTTTTCAAAATACAGTGTCTTGAAAGGCTGCAATTACCTCAACAGCTTTTTTATCAATAAATATATGAATCTGAACCCATTTTAATAGTTGGTAATTTTGAACGGGCTATTTCATTCGACTATATTGTGCAAGTTTACTTACTGCCAAGGATAGATCCAGTGACATGTATGCATTACCGCACATCTAGCGCTCAGAATTGGCCCACTAAAACGAAAGCTTTTGATTTTGTAACCCTAAGCAGTATGGTTACAGGGGTTACACAACTGCATATGAAGCAGGGGCAATAAACTTGGTATGTTGGAAAAGAACAGCCTTCACTTTTTACCACTGTCCACATTGAATGCCAAATGAAAATGGGCAGTGTTCGTTTGCCAGTTACGTGGTTACATTGTATTAGTAGTTGTAACAGGTGAATTATAGGTTATAACTGCCATAACTGAAAACAAAAGCTGTGCATTGATACATTTACGTAGTTACAATAGTTACAATAGTTGCAATCAGTTACAACCTGGACCTTGAGTTTATTATTTAGTATTTTTTCTGTCTGCATACCCTGGTTACGTGGTTACAGTGGTTACACCGGTAACAACTGCCCAAAATATGAGCTGTACATTTATACTGTTACGTAGTTACTTTCAGTTACTATCAGTTACGACCTGGTTCTTGAGTTAAATATGAAGGATTTCTTTTTGTCTGCATACCCCGGTTACATGGTTACAATGGTTACACTGGTTACAACTACTAATAATTGAAAATAAAAGCTGTGCATTCATACTGTTACGTAGTTACAATTGTTACAATCAGTTACAACTTAGTTCTTGTGTTTACAAGAAAGCAGTTTTTTCTATCTATATACCCTGGTTACATGGTTACACTGGTTACAACTACTAATAATTGAAAATAAAAGCTGTGCATTCATACTGTTACGTAGTTACAATAGTTACAATCAGTTACGACCTGGTTCTTGAGTTAATATTGTTGGATATTTTTCTGTCTGCATACCCTGGTTACATGGTTACAATTGTTACACTGGTTACAACTACTATTAATTGAAAATAAAAGCTGTGTATTCATACTGTTACGAAGTTGCAATAGTTACACTCAGTTACGGCCTGGTTCTTGAGTTAAATATGTAGGATATTTTCTGTCTGCATACCCTGGTTACATGGTTACAATGGTTACACTGGTTACAACTACTCATAATTGAAAACAAAAGCTGTACATTCATACTGTTACGTAGTTACAATAGTTGCAATCAGTTACATCTTAGTTTTTGTGTTTACAAGAAAGCATTTTTTTCTGTCTACAATCCCCGGTTACGTGGTTACAATGGTTACACTGGTTACAACTACTCATAATTGAAAATAAAAGCTGTACATTCATACTGTTACGTAGTTACAATAGTTACAATCAGTTACAAGTTAGTACTTGTGTTCACAAGTAAGCCGTTTTTTCTATCTACATACCCTGGTAACATGGTTACACTGGTTACAACTACTAATAATTAAACATAAAAGCTGTGCATTCATACTGTTAGGTAGTTACAATTGTTACAGTCAGTTACATCCAGTTACAGCATAATTTTTGAGTTTATTAAATTGTTGTTGTTTTTTTTCTGTCTACAATCTCTGGTTATGTGGTTACAAAGTTTACACTGGTTACAAATGCCCATAATTAAAAATAAAAACTGTGCATTCATACTGTTAAGTAGTTACTGTAGTTACAATTAGTAACGACCTGGTTCTTAAATTTATTAATTGTTGTTTTTTCTGACAATATAATCTCTGGTTACATGGTTACAATGGTTACACTAGGTACAACTGCCCAAAATTGAAAATAAAAGCTGTACATTCATACTGTTACGAAGTAACAATAGTTACAATCAGTTACAACTAAATTCTTGAGTTCATTAAATAATTGTTGTTTTTTCTGTCTACAATCTCTGGTTACATGGTTACAATGGTTACACTGGTTACAACTGCCCATAATTGAAAATAAAAGCTGTACATTCATACTGTTACGTAGTTACTATAGTTACAATCAGTTACAACTGAGTTCTTGAGTTTATTAAAAAATGTTTTTCTGTCTACAATCTCTGGTTACATGGTTACAATGGTTAAACTGGTTACACTGGTTATAACTGCACATAATTGAAAATTTGAGTAGTACATTCATACTGTTACGTAGTTATAATAGCTGCACTCAGTTACGGACTTGTTCTTGAGTTAAATATGAAGCATTTTGTTCTGTCTGCATACCTTTGTTACGTGGTTACAATGGTAACACTGGTTACAGCTACTAATAATTCAAAATAAAAGCTGTACATTCATACTGTTACGTAGTGACAATAGTTGCACTCAGTTACGGCCTGGCTCTTGAGTTAAATATGAAGGATTTTTTCTGTCTACATATCCTGGTAACATGGTTACAATGGTTACACTGGTTACAACTACTAATAATTGAAAATAAAAGCTGTACATTCATACTGTTACGTAGTTACAATAGTTACAATCAGTTACAATTTCAGTTATTGTATTTATGAGAAAGCAGATTTTTCTATCTACATATCCTGGTTACATGGTTACAATGGTTACACTGGTTACAACTACTTATAACTGAAAATAAAAGCTGTACATTCATACGGTTACGTAGTTACAATAGTTACAATCAGTTACATCCTGGTTCTTGAGTCAATATTGTTGAATGTTTTTCTGTCTGCATACCCTGGTTACGTGGTTACAATGGGTACACTTGTTACGACTACCAAAAATTGAAAATAAAAGCTGTACATTCATATTGTTACGTAGTTACAATAGTTACAATCAGTAACGACCTGGTTCTGGAGTTAAATATGCAGGATTTATTTCTGTCTGCACACCCTCGATACTTTACTCTTTGGAAACGCAGCCTTGTCTGATAATGAAAATTCATTAACATTCTCAAACGTTTATAACTAAAACTAAAAGATTCCTGTAATAATCAAGCTGTAACATTTCACGAGACTTTAACCCTATCTTTCCTTTTCACTTTATATTTGAACTTTCCTTTTTTATTCAGTTTTCATTCTTCTCATACTACTTTTCAATTGTATATTTTTTCAGCATTTAAAGAAGAGGAAGAGTTTATTATGCAAATAAATCTGACAAGATCCATAGCATAGCAGAATTAACAACAAAATTCATGTGTAATAACTCACTGGTACAACAAGATGATATATGGCATAACAATTTTACAAAAATTCAAAACAACTATAAGACACTTACTTGTAATGATAAATTTAATTTCATTAAAACAACATTTAATGTTCTTTGATTTACTTTAAAGGCCGATTTTTAGAATGATTTTTTTTTCATACGGGAGAGACTACATATATTAGGAAAAAAACAAAAAACAAAAAACAAAAACACACACAATATTCAAAACAACTATAAGACACTTACTTGTAATGCAATAAATATTATTTCATTAAAACAACATTTAATGTTCTTTGATTTACTTTAAAGGCATATTCTTTGAATGATTTTTTTTTCATACGGGAGAGACTACATGTATTAGGAAAACACAAAAAACAAAAAACAAACACATAAAAACACTAGCCGACTACTAATCGGCGTCTTATCTCAAAAGCCTTGAATGTAAAAGTGGCAAGGTTTTTT
This sequence comes from Cyclina sinensis, assembly GCA_012932295.1. NCBI lineage: Eukaryota > Metazoa > Mollusca > Bivalvia > Venerida > Veneridae > Cyclina > Cyclina sinensis. The sequence continues at coordinate 60,045,065 of JAAONU010000011.1, read as the reverse complement.
AATTCAACATGGTTTACACTGTTAATCAATTGTATAAATTTAACGAAATTTGGATGACGCAGATAGTAGTTGTTTATATATTTTGCCTAATATCTTTATAATTATCGCATTCTAAAACAAAATGAAATTCATCCTGTAATACCCCGCATTTTATACATTTACGTTCGTAATATGGTATACTTTCTGGTCTATGCCACCTTCCGGTTTAAAGTCAACGGTTCAACGCAGAAATATTTAATAATCAAAAGGGGAAGAATTCTATAAGACTTCTTAGTCTTTCGTTCTAATCCTGTTCTCTGAATATGGTACTTTTGTATGTTACTTTTGTATTCAAAGTAGCGACGTCTACTCTAGGAAGAGATACGCTCAAAGCAAGAGATGTGTCACAAAAATAGTTAATCTGCAAAGAAGCGAAGGCGCGGCATTACATAATTCCCATAAAATTTAAGTTAAGAGTTTACATAGTTTAATGTAACAATAAAAGAAGGCAACTCTCGCTAATAAAATGGTTTTACAACAATGCCTACAGTCAAAAGCTATCAAAGGAAGATAAGAAAATTCAGCTATTGATTAAGGAAGAACAATGTCAATGTCAAAAATCTTGAATCTGATAAAACTGAAGAAAAATACACTTATGCCTACACACTTATTCGCAAAAACTCAAGTAGGATAGAAAACTCAAGTAATATTTACATTCAAGATCTACACTGCTTGAAAAATATTTGCTATTTAATATTCAAGATTAACACTGTTGAATAAATATTTCTATTTACGTTCACGATTAACACTTGTTATAAATATTGTCATTTAGCATTCGAGAGATACCTGCTGAATTGTATCCTTCTTTTTTCTCATTTTTTTGCATTTAGAATAGGAACATAACGTGATAAGGCCATATTACTAATTGCTAAGTTATTTTAAATGGATAAAGCTTATTACACAATTGAAATATGCTATCAGAAAAGTTAGAAAACATTAAATGCCAATGTGTTCAAGTATATTACCTAATGATCATAATCAAACTATAATGATGAAACATAAATATTGGAGTTTTGTTCAATAAAGAGGCACTTTACAATGTAATTGTGATAAGATTGCCTCAAATGTAACATGAAGAATGGCTTAACCATTAAATCTGTCATTGAACAGTTGTTGCCACATGCAAAAATGTAGATTTTTTTTTCAAAATACAGTGTCTTGAAAGGCTGCAAATACCTCAACAGCTTTTTTATCAATAAATATATGAATCTGAACCTATTTTAATAGTTGGTAATTTTGAACGGGCTATTTCATTCGACTATATTGTGCAAGGTTTACTTACTGCTAAGGATAGACCCAGTGACATAACAGCATTACCGCACATATCAACTTCAAAGGCATATAGTTTTGTACCATTTCTAAAGACAACCTGTAACAATATAAATATGACTAGAAACATTGTGAACAATTGAAGATATGTGATTAGTGCGAACTTTGAGAACTGCAAATACATTTCTAGCCAGCCTATCAATGAGAACTGAACTTGAATTCGAATTTTGAACTTGAAAATGATTGCCTTTTTAGCTGGAAATCTTATTGTACACTCAGAATGATTTATTTTTTATTCTTCAAAAAAACAGGCATTTGAAATCATAAAACTAATATTTTAAGGTACACAGATTCCACTGTATCAAAAACTGATGATTTCTTCATAGTTTACTCTGCCAAAACTCCTCTCAAAGCTTAAAATTAAAAAAAATCCCAAAAGGGTATCTCTTTGTAAATTAGATATAATGTAAGACCCTGTCGAAGTTCGAATCAATGTAGGTACAATGTACTACCAAATAAATATCTAAAACAAACTTTTACACTGATCATATTATTATTGTAAAGTACAAGTACCTCGTAATATACACAGTGTGTGTTCAGGTACCAAGCCCTTTTCCAAAACAGGTGAAATAAAGGAAAAACACCAACTTAAAATGGAGACTGACTCATTTTTTTCAAATATGTACCAGAGAATGTAAAGATTTTGCTAATGTTTGCTAATATTTAGAGTACTAGTATGAATTACCTTGTACTCTGCATAGAAAAGATGTCTGGCTCCCAACATTACCTTGTCTAACATTACTCTCACCGGACCCTTTCTGTAATACAGCAACATGTTTATCAAAGGGAAATAATTGATCCTTATCAAGAAAAATAAGTTTAGTGGTTATGGTTCTTGCTTGACAAAACAAAAAAAGTTTGAATTCAGGTAAAAAATATCACGTATGTGCGATATGTTCCATTCAAGTTTGGTTCATTAATAATGGTAAACTGCCTTTACAATTCAGAGATTCAGGCTTTCATATCAAGTTATGCCATATGAAATGTATCCTTCAACAAGACATTGCGTTACATAAATGTCTAAGTGTACTTCAGTCGTCAACAGAACTTTAGAGCTACCGTTCTGCTATAAAATTCTTATTGAGTTGAATAATTATCATCACTTAAATTCAAATAACTTATATGGAGTATGATAATATGGAGTTCTTTTATTTGTGTGGGAGGTGACCACATTAGCTCAGGGTTTTCAATGGCTTCTTTATCAGACTAAAACTAAACGTTCGACGTAGCCTCAGAAAGAGTATACATTAAATATTTGTATAATATCTAGTTATTATAATATGAAATATTTCAATAAAATTGAATTTACCTGTAAGCTGCTACAGCCACAGGCGATGACATGTTGATTGACCTCGTTTCCTTCCCTCCAAACCCTCCTCCTATTCTTTTCCACCCATAAACTATTCTATTAGCAGGAACACTCAATGCTTCAGTTGCCAAAAACTAATATATATACAAGAAAGTTACTATACATGTACCACAGCAAGACAGAGCAACATATTGGAGTCTTTTTTCAAGTTTTTTAAGTTTTAAGTCTCTCACAATAAGAAATCTCTGTTAAAAGTACAGAGTTAGTTTGAAGATAGACTTTCAAACATTTAAAAAGACCATCTAGAATTTGTGGTCAGGAATTTGTACGGAAACTGAGGTTGTCAACACCTGTCTGTTAGAATATTACTTTAATTGTGTCACTCTCTGACGTTTAACTTATCTCTTTCTATTGTATAAATGTCATAAATTATTATTAGCTCTTTTGTCTCTGAACTCGAGCCTGCGTTTCTGCAAAAAATCTCCTATTACCTCTACGTCACAAAAGACCTGAAAGTATTAACAAATGTTCTAATCTACCCTTAGAACATCAATCTAAGCTTAACGCAGCAGGTAAAAATTTGTTATGTCTCTGACATCAACAAATACTCTGACCAGCCTGCAAATCTGTGCAAACCCATCATTGTCTGCACAATTTCCTCTTCGGTTGCTAAGTTTTTAGTTATGGCAATGTCCCTAAATAGGTTATTTTTTTTTTCAAATTGAAAGACATATTGCTGTTAACAAAGTTGTGTTTTGACGGATGTCTGTAATTGAATGCATATTAGTTGGAAGACCAAAAATATCAGAATAAATACATTTAAAGTAGAGCATTAACATACATGAACTTTATTAACAATCCTTTTTGTCATTGCAAAAAGCTTTATGAGACTCATTTTTCTCAAATTAATAAATCTAGCTATTACTTATCAACATCAACAATTTCCTTAGATGTACATAATATAGAAAATAGACAATGACACTTAATAGCTCACTACAGTAACTACAACATATCTTAATTACAGTAACTACGATTTGCTTTAAATTTTCATCGTCAACCTGAGATATAGCAAGTACTTCCTCATCGCCTAGAATAACTGCTCCCCATTTGTTATCGCCCGGTACAAGACTGTGATAGATGTTGTTCACATCTCCTGTCATAGCCTGAGTTTCTGAGGTGACTAAATTCTTGACTTTAGCATATGCTTTCCCCGTGCTTAATGCCACCAAAACCTTGTCTGATAAAATAAACAACTATCGATAAAATGGCACACAATGGAAATATATAATTCTACTTTTACACAGTCTGATAACATTTGTTTCCCAACATGTGTAAATGCTAAAATATTTCCAGAAAACTGTCTTCAGTATAAGTTCGTGTACTAAACATTTTCATCAACCATACATTTGACATTTTATGATCAAATATCAAAATAAAAAATATGCTATAAAACTCAAAAAGTCTTAAGGCTAAAATGCATGCATTTCACAGGAGTTTTCAACTCAAAGTCTTATGATTTATATTTTACTATCCTTTAGTATCTTCTTGAATTAAGATCATTTCATGCTAAGAAACAACTCAAATTTCCTTGATAATTACAATAATTATAACTGTAGTTAAGTCTTCAAGACAGAGAATATGACAAAACTAACAATCAATTTAACCAAAAAGAAACAAAAAACAGCATACTTTCTTTGTAAGAAAACACAGGTACTACTAAAAGGAACCCAGAGTTTTCATCGAGCCATTTATAAAATGTGAGGCAGGTGAAAGGCATTATTTTAGTAAAAAAGTGAATAAAGGTGGCTTGATATTTCTCTGTCACTGTTACTAGAACTTTTGTTCCTTCATACATTTTAAATACAACAATACTGACTTACTTTGTATTTCTGGCATATAATCAATATAAACAGCCTTATCAATGACCTTTGTCATCGCTGATAGATGGTTAATAGGTCGACTGACACGATGATCTTCAAGCTGCCCGGAGGCCACTTCCTGGTACTTCTGGGTGCTTTTTGAATGGTGTCGGTGGAAAGGTGGTGTGGCACTTTGGAAGTATAAAGGTACTCTGGTTTTTGAAAGGTGCTGCAAGCAAGTGAAAATATACTGATCACATAAGTTTCTGTGGAATTTTTATCAGAAAAGTCAATTTCTCAATACTTCTTACTATTCTGATTCTGGACCCATTCTTAAAAGTTGTCTATATGACCACTGCTGTAGCAGAGATTTTTCTTTTCACAGTTTTACTTGTAAAAGACATTTCCTACACTTGTCACTGCTACAAATATTTAGAAGTAAAACTAAACACACTCAATACTTTTATTATTTAATTTTCACAACTTTTCTTTTATCCAAATATTATATTGTAATCCAAGAACATACTTTTGCAAGGGCCTAAATTTAGCAACTCAATCCCATGGTAAATAATTTGTCTTTATATACCAGAACAAAACGAGCGGGGGAAAAAGTGCTAAAAAGAGAAAACCTGAATCAATCTGGCACCGTCAAACTCGGTATCACCGTTGTCCGATCGGGCCTTTGGCCTTAACGACTCCGATGGCAATAATACCGTTCTTACAATAAAACTATAAAAATCAACGTCAGTATTTCATATTTTTATATATACTCGTATACTCTAACTTGCAATATCTAAGCTTCACCATACACTTACACTTTAATCTTTTTACTTTAACACTTTAAACCTTTAACTTTAACAATTTAAACCTTTAATTGATTACACATTTCGCGATCTTCCCGACATTCCAGGCGCCAGAAACTAATTAAATGAATGAACTTGTAAACAAAATGACAACAAAACAAGTAGAAGTACCTAAGAAATAAATTCCCCCTATATGTATAAACTTACAACTGATATGTACAATATCATCACTTTTTTGCTAATAGCATACAATTTACTTGGTGTACTTTGTATCATAAACAAAATAACAACATAATGACAATAATTATAAATACCATAAAATAAATTCTCTATAGATATATAAGCTTACATCTGATATCATCAATTATTCTATTTCCTAAACAGAATGCAGTTTATTCAAAGTCTTTTGTATCAAGTGTAATAATATCCAGACAATATTATTTTTTAACATTATGATAAAACTGCGCTGACCTGGTAAATTCCTTTTGAATTGTGTCAAATTAATTTGGTAAGTTATCCACTATTCCTCCCTGGGATACATTTTCAGAGTATCCAAAAGATGCTGAACGTGTAACTGATACTGTTTGATTGTTTTTAATTTTCTCCGTTTTATTGATGGTTAAGTTTATCGACGTAACAATGATCTAAGTTATAAGTTTCACGCTCATGTCTTTTTAGTAGGGATGTCAACGAGTATCCGAGTACTCGGATATCCGGATAGAATGTTGGTATCCGGATTCAAATTTGGTATCCGAATATTCGTATACAAAATGAAAAAAATAACGGTGAAATTTAACTTTAATAAAAAATTCAAACACTGGCAAAAAATTTTGCAATTTCATAACGCTAAACATAAGATCGCGTCTATTTACCGCCGGCGGCATATACCTTGATTGGTTTATTGATAAAGTGTCTATCTGTCGCACCCATTTAATGTGTTTATTCGTCTTGCAAACTAGTGAGGCCTAACGTGAAATCCCATTCTGTAGCAATTACTTTAATCCATGGTGTTTATATAACCTATACTAGAGTATCTTGCCCCTTTGTTAATCAATTAGCAGTGTCAAACATGCCAATTAAGGGTTTCACGGTAACTTCCGCAAATGATTCTTTGATAGTTTTAACGCAAGACAAATAAAAGAATATCCTATCAAAATGTTATTACTCAAATGATGTATCCAATCAACGATTTGCTAAAACAAACATTATGATTTTAATATGTAAAACAATCATTCTTTGCTAAGTATTCACATTAAAAACTTTGAACCATTCAAAAACCAATTAAAACTTCTGAGTTCTGACACATTTGAATTCTATGTTTTTTTATATATATATTTTGTTGGCGCTCACATAGTCACGTAAGCTGCATAAACACATGTTTCGGTATACAAAAGCAATAACGAGACATGGACTTGAGGATACAAATAAAACAGCGCTTGATCTACGGTGATTTTAAATGATATTTCTAAATAACATAGTTTATTTTTAAAAAAAAACAAAGACACACCATGCCACAAAAACAAAAACAAAAAACGGACGCATACCGTTTTCGTTAGACACTTAGACTTAACGCCCGTGCGTATTGGCGGGAAAAATATACTTCAAGAGACACGAGGAAAATGAAAACAGTAGACAACATGTCTTCGTTTTATTAACTTTATTTACACGTAATGACAGTTATTATTTTTGTAAAACTGTCTTAACACATCTAATAGGATTACCGGAACAATATGTAAAACAGACGTCAAATGTAATGTTTGGCATAGGAATTGGAACGTTGAGATCGTATAGTTGTCGATTTTATACGAGTATCCGGATAGATTCCGAAAAGTCTATACGGATATCCGGATACCGATTTCGGTATTCGTTGACATCCCTACCTTTTTAGTGATTTATGGTGTAAATACACATAATAGCATAGACTGCGATGATACATATTCCTTTTTAATTGACAGATAATCGGAATGTGTATGAAATTTATCAAATTCAGTTTATATACCTTATCAGCACCGTTGCACGAAAATTTCGAAAATGATTTTAGGTTGCTTGTCACCGTTGCACGGAATTTTCGAGGATGATTTCACGGAATGAATAAACTAGCTGAACGTTCGGGTTTACTTTTCGATTATCAAGTTGTAGAAGTTTTATAATATTCCAAATCTAAGTCATCCTTTTCTAGTAGCCACTTGCCAGTATTCGCGCAGCGTGGAGGAATGAGAAGATCGTGAGAGAATCTCGCCTCTGACGGGATTCGAACCCGCGACCTTTGGAGGATCCGGAGTCCTGCGCTGTACCCCTGGACCACGATGCCTCCTCGCGAATACTGGTATGAAACCCAGGAAGCAGTCATCGAGCGTGATGAATCTAAGTTGTAAGAACTTGTATCGCAATCGATGTAAAATAAATGAGTCTAAACTAAGTAGCCACTTGCGATTTCTTTTTGAAATTTATAAATAATAATATTAAATTACAAAATGTCAGCCTCTGTCTCGTTTTTCATTATCTGTTTAACAACTTTGTTGGCTTTATTTGCCGCCTGTCGCTTAAACCTATGACTTTTCAAGGTCTTTTTCGACTGTATTATCCTCTGTTTTCCCGTGAGGTTGTTCCGGTGAATTGTTAAATTCAGGCCCCCGTTCCGAGACTTCCAATGGATAAAGGTTAATTAGTCTGCCTATCTCATTACCAGCTGGAGTCAGTACTTTAGCTGAACGTATTTTGTTGTCTCGGCTGCTGACCAATTCTACTATTTTACCAAATTTCCAATAACCTCTTGACGTGTCGTCTTTTATTAATACAAGGTCACCTATTTGTGGTTGATATATAGCTTGTATGCGACCTGTATTTAAATTAGTTTGAGTTCGTTCTCTAAAGCTCAATAAATATTCAATAAATATTCGTGTTTCCAAACTTTCCAAAATATGTCCAATAATCTTTGACGGTTTTTCCACAACTTGATTGATTTATCGGCAATGCTTTCAATTGGTAAATAATCACTGTCTACTACGATTTCTGTTGCCGGTATTTCTAGTTTTGAGTTGTTTGTTAGAAAATTAACTGGGGTCAGGTGTATATTTGAGTTAATGTCATCTCCAACATAAACAAGCGGTCTCGAATTTAATACTGATTCTATTTCTTTAACTAGTGTTTCAAGTTGAACCAGCGTTAACAACCGTCTTCCTATTGTTTTCCTCATTGATCTTTTAACTAGACCTATAAGTCTTTCGTTGAACCCTCCCATCCAAGGACAAAACTTTACATTGAATATCCAGGTGACTCCGGAAATAGAAACGTAGCTCATGACTTCATCACTTTTGTGAATCTGATTCCAAATGCGATCTAACACCGTGCTTGCTGCGCGAAATTTGGTAGCACAATCACTTATCATCATGGTCGGCGTACCCCGTTGTGCGATGAACCGCCTGAAACACATAAGAAATTCTGCAGTTCTCATAACATAAACCAGTTCCAGGTTAATCGCACGTGTCACAAGGCACGTGAATACACATATCCACACTTTCTTATCACTACAGTCGGTTTTAGTGTTAATTGAATCCAAGTAACCCAGCCCAACTCGGGAAAATGGAATACCTTCGGTTACACGGGATTTTGGTAATGAACACATGGGTGACATTTTGTATGGGCCACCTTTATAGCGACGACACACCATACATGACTTAAGAACTGACTTGACTACAGCACGTCCATTTGGAATCCAAAAACGACTTCTGATTGTCGACAGTGTTTGAGATACACCACTGTGAAGTATATTCCTGTGTGTTTTATTAATGACTAGGCGCATGTACCAATTACATTTTGGTAGCAATATCGGACATCTTGCGCTTTTACTGACACATGCGTTTTCAAGACGACTTTTGGATCGTAAAATTCCATTGGCATCCATGTATACTGTTGTTTAGTTATGTTTCTCTTTCCTGTAGTTACAGCCTCCATTAAATCAGTTCGAACTTTGTACATGGCGTAACCACAAGAGTTCAGCTTCTTTGATCTCAGCACTTGTAAGGTATCTGGTTTTCCATTTTGTAGCAGAGATTTTTCTTTTCACAGTTTTATTTGTAAAAGACATGTCCTACACTTTTTACTGCTACAAATATTTAGAATTAACTAGAAACACTCAGTACTTTTACTATTTAATTTTCACAACGTTTTTTTATCCAAATAGTATATTGTAATCCAAGAACATATTGTTGCAAGGGCCAAAATTTAACAACTCAAACCCATGGTAAAAAAAATGTCTTTATATAAAGAGCGGGGAAAAAATCACGTGCTCAAAAGAAAAAACATGAATTAGTCTGGCACCGTCAAACTCGGTAACACCGTTGTCCCATGGCAATAATACCGTTCTTACAATAAAACTTAAAAAAAACAACGTGACTCAGTATTTCACATAAATATATACTCGTATACACTAACTTGCAATATCTAAGCTTCACTATACACTTACTCTTTAATCCTTTTTCTTTAACACTTTAAACCTTTAACTGTAACAATTTAAACCTTTAATTAATTACACATTTCGAGATCTTCGCGACAACTGCAATATTTCACAGTGTTTTCTTTATCTGCTTTCAAGGAAATATTTTTTAATATATCATCATTCTATTAAATAAGACTATATAAACGTTTTCATAAAAGTGACTTTAAAATATTCACAGTTAATCATTAAAGATTTTAAGATTTGTTCAAGAAAAACCAGAAGGCCTTTGGACCATATGGTACAACATATTTACATCAATCGGTACATGCACTGTTTAACACAATGTCATATTGAACATCTATATGCTTATATATTTAATTTTACACATACTGACAATATAATATAATTAATATAATATAATTTATATTATATTATATTATATTATATTATATTATATTATATTATATTATATTATATTATATTATATTATATTATATCATATTATATTATATCATATCAGATTATTTCATATCATATCAGATTATATCATATCATATCAGATTATATCATATTAAATTATATTTTATCGCAGTAACAAATTGCTGCAATGTCTATAATTTCTTAGCGTTAAAAACACCCAACATGGTCTTTAGGTTAAAATGTTACAGTGCAAAATAATTTTGCATGAATTTTATATTGTCATCATTTAATGAGCTGTAATTTGTACAGTTTCTGTTAACTAACTTTTTGTTATTAAAGATTATTTTTAAATAGCAATCAGGGTTTTGTGCTTTTTAATCAATGAATAAATTATGTCCTCCATAGTCACGACACTCTCATCATTCAATAATTTCTTAATCCGAAACAAGAAACGCACACCAAAATACTATTACTCAGAAAATTACAAGTTCTCCATGCACGTCTTCGCACAAAATACAGTTCCTTAAATTATCATCTTTTTCTAAGAAATATAATACCCTCACCATAAGTGGGTGTGGTCAGGTCGAATCAAATTATTTTTTTTTTCGAATGCTATCGCTACAATAACTTAGTCTTTCGTTCTAATCCTATTCCCTGCATATGTTACTTATGTATTTGTATGTTTAACAAATGTTTATTGGGTATATATTCTGGGAATCCAAAATGCTTTTTAGTAAATAGAAATCAGCGTTTTGTGCTTTTTACTGAATGAATAAATTATGTATTCCATAGTCACGAAACGTCCCGTTATTTTTGGAAAATTAGAAAACTCATACAAAGTCAGTCTCCGTTCAATTTTTATAGCATTAAACAACACTCATAACAAAAAAGCAAGTTCCAAACATATTCGTACCTTGTTAGTTAAACACGAAAGCTTTCGCACTGAAAACAGTTGTTTGCTCAGTATAACTTAATTCAGCTTATTAACAGTAAACAATGCAGTTAGTACCTATATCATAAAAAAATTATTTTGTTGTTTGGCGTTGACAGTATTTGTATTTCAGAATGAGCCTTGAAGTTTTTATTGCACTAATTAGGGACAAGGTTAAAAAAATGGACAAATTGGGTGGTCTGTTAGATATGTTTCTAATCTGCTTGGCCATTGCTATGTCTTAAACATGTTTTTCTCTTTATAAATGCATACAATCATATTTTCTTCTGTTGTATCGGTCTAGTGCATACCTTCAATAATTGTAATAAAACAACCTCTGACAACTGCGTCAGGGAATCGATTCTTTGGCTCAGATGTTAGAGTGTTGGCGTGTCACGCGGGAGATCGGAGTTCGAATCCCGCTCTGGGTTGTGTATTCTTAGACGCATTGCATCTTTCTCTTACAGTCTTTCATGTTCGTAAGATTGAGGCTTGTCCGGGGTTGACCTTTCCTTGTCTAAGTTGTAAAAACATAAATGAAATAAAAACAGTCTTTCAAGATTTCGGTCTGATCCATTGATCTAAAAAAAGTACACAACACCATTCGTCATCATAAATGATGAATTTCTCAAGAGGGGATGTGTTACGGTCTAGTGCACACCTTTTATAATTGTATAAATACAACCTCTGACTGCGTCAGGGAATCGATTCTTTGGCTCAGTGGCTAGAGTGCTGGCGTTTCACGTGGGAGATTGGAGTTCGAATCCCGCTCTGGGTCGTATATTTTACGATCCACTGCATCTTTCTGTTAAGAACTTTCGTGTTTGTAAGACTGTAAGCTAGTGAAAAGAATGAAAATAGCATAGCTAAGCTGCTATCAGTCAACATTTCATTTAACTCTCCTGAGTCACTAAGGATACAGAAACAAAGAATTCTGCAAATGTATGATTAAAGAATCACACACACACTGCAGAAAAGGTACTGGACTCCCAAATGAGATCCATCTGTAACAATGTGTTTAATCAAGTCAAGGAGATTTGTCCTACACAACAGATGTTTGTTCATTATTTCTAATCGTCATGTTTTGGTAATTGTTTTATGGCTTATACGGATGATTTAATTAATCAAGTATTGCAGAATAATTGAAACAAAGTAGTTATTTCATCAGTTACTTTAAAGTTGGTGATTTGATGCAAAACTTTTAAAAAATCAGAAGCAAACCTTTTTGTCAAAATCAACATGAAATTGTGAACTTGCTTTATGATCGTACAAACAGTTAAGTTATAAGAAGGAAAATTTGTATTTTAAGAGATTATATAAATCAACGAGCTTACATATGAATTTTCAAATTTCAAAAGTTTATTTTAATAAGGAATAAAGATCTATGAAAAACTGCAATGTAACATTTCAGAATTATTGAAAGAATTCAAGTTTAAAACAGCGTTTCTACTTAGCTTTGCATACAGATTTCAAGTTCTACATCGATATAGTTAATGGTTTTAAAGGAAAGATAACTTCAGAATGCATCCGTCTACACTCTAGGAAAAAGTTTCTTGCAGAATGCATGTCTACACTCAAAGAATAAAATTTCTTGCACATCTGCGTGTCATGCAAATAATTTGTATCAAGTTTCATTCCAGCTGGATGAAAACTGTGGGAGGAGTTATCTGCACAATAATTTGCTTACAGATGAATAACGCAATGCCAGACTATAATTCATCCCACATAAAATTGAAAAAAAGGATGTTCCAAAATCTTGAATGAATTTCTATATGATTCCTGATGACATGGTTGTTGAGTGTACCATTTCTAGCAGTAGGAAACTCAAGGAACTATTAAAGTTTCAGGATCTAGCCAGGGAATAGGTAATTTTGGATTTCCTCTGTCTGTGTCAGTATGTTTTAGTTAGTTTAAGTATTTGTCACAGATCTGTTGTTTTGTATGAACCCAATCTGAAGTATTCCTTAATAAAGGTTCAGCCGTAAACTATTTTGTATGAAGTACTGTGTATAAACAAGGTTTGTTACTCCTGAAATGGCTCAATCAAACCTGCTGGCACAACAAAATGTCCAATTACTTTGATATTTCAGGAATTTTTTAGGGTCCAGTCCTTACGGTTCTGCTTATGTTCACGAGATGTGTTGTAGAATGTATATTGAAATTTTACAATGTTTTACAATAATTGTATTTGCTTTATTATTGACAGGCAAATACATCAAGTGCTTGCGCAATCTTCCTTAAGGTTGAAAAAGGAAAAATTTTGCATCCATAATTTGAGCCATTATACATTAAAACATTGCTGTATGTGAAACAACTGAGGAGAGAAATAATTTCAAAGCTCATATTAGTTTTTGCTCCAAAGTAGACGGAACTCTTATAGTATATACTGCAAATGCTCCAAAAATGCCAAGTACATCTGTCCATTGCTAGTATTTCGAATAAATTCATATTGCTCTGCAGAAAGCAGATTCCATAGACTATAATTAGGGGTTGTACAAGTGCAAAATATTTTTAAAAAATATTCTGTTTGCATAAGATATACAGATTTTTTTTGTTGAAGTCACCCCCATTTGATGCTTTATGCTACACTAGGCAATAACAATTGTTTTAATAACTATTAATTATTGAACTCATAAATGAAATAAAGCATTGAGTATCTCAATAAAAGGACCGATATAAAAACACTCTCAGCCCTGGGCCACAAAAGTAAGTTTATATTTGGTCCTAATATAACCTAAGGACCAATAACACAAATCTTTATCTGGTCCTCAGCTCAAAGAACAAAGCACCGCTTTAACCTCTTTTTCTTTGAAGAAGGTCATGCTGAGAAAGGTAAAAGAATTTATAATTTTAGATAAATAATGCTTACTCCTGTTTTGACGAATCTAGAGCTGTTGATATCAATATCAATGTTAAAGTCTACAGAAATTTCTGGGACATTTAACAAGAGTAAACATAGCATGCAAACCTCACTAGCTTTTAGGCGTAGCTGTCTAATGAAGCTTCTGATCTACTTAATAGACCATTTAAACGAAAAATATCCTAAATGAATATGTACTCATCTTCCGATGAACGATTTTCGTGTGATGTTTGCCGTTGAAAATTGCACATGTAATGGATGAGGTTTGATATTCAAAAGGTGCATCTAACAATTTATCTAACAATGTTATATACTTTTATGTTAAATAAGACCACAAAAAATATAAAAAAAGAGGAAATTATGCCTGATTCTGCGCACGTAATGGCTGTAGCACAGGAAATAAAATAACATTTGGATGTTGAGGACATCTTATCGATAAGAAGATTTGGCGAAAAGAAGACGAAAATGTTCTTGCCTATAATGAGATTTAGTAAGGAAGCTAAAACATATTTTTGTAAGAAATGAATTTATGCTTAATTTAAGCTTTGTGCAGATGATTAAAATATAGAAAATTGAAATAAAACATGAACAAGTATTTGGAAAAGGACAAAACACAATTAAATGAAATAAGTAGCAAAAATAAACGTCAGGAAATGAAGTGATTTAGATATCTAATCAAGGGAATGGTATGAGACAGAAAGAGAGAAAGAGTTAAAAGGTACAAAAACTACACAGAAGACAGAGCAGAAGCATGCAGAGCAGTAGGAGGGAAAATAGGAAACAAAACAGGAAAATTCAGGTTTATTTTCAGAAATGTAAAGCTGAGTATATATACTTTAGAAAATATATAACAGTTCACAGTTTTACCTTCAAGATTAACGCTATGACGCGGGCTTAACTTAGTTACATTGAACTGTGTCTGTATGAGTATAAAGGGAAAGATACGCGTATTATTAGGTAACACATAAATACTCCAGATTTGAAAGAAATTAAGCAAAAGACAATAATAACGGCTATGAAATGTTTCATACAAACATCAGTAAAGATAGTTGCTGCCGAGGAATTTTGTTTTGAATAGAAAAGAACGTATGCAACACATACACTTAAGCATACAACTTTATCGTGTCCATTGCATATGATTGTGACTACATAACGCTATACCACCACCTTGTGAGAATGGACAATGTTTAGCTATTGAAGGTCAATAAACAGTTATAAATATGAAAGGTAAATAGCAGTTTAAGACTTAAACTATCAAGGAAGCTATACGAAAAACATACCGCATTATGTGGACATGAGTGTACTGATTATCAATTTAATCATATTGAAAGTAACCATATTATGATAATCTATTAGGCTTCAGTAACAACTGGATCAAAGCCTTACTAAAAAGACGAAAAAGCTTTATATTATTTTGTTTTTGTTTTTTTTCCATTGCGTCTAACGCACAATAGTCAGTCATGTTGAGAGGGCAATTGACATAACCATCAATGAGAAGTTAGTAAGTTTGAATTCACCAACTTTAGCCGCTCAATTACGTATTTTATATTTTATTATTAGAAGTAGTAAATTTGGCCAGAAAAAAAGTTACGTGACTGTTTTAAGGCGTCATGAAAGGCAGTTCAACTAACCATAATTTCTAGGGGAAAAAAGGTAACCCATTCTCAGTAACAAACCGCTACCTTTCTCACATAAATGGTTATAATTCCTGTGATACTATGATTTTTCAAAATACATAATTGCAATTGTAGTAAACAATGAAAAAAGGACAATAAATTTTATACTCCAGTTAAGCTTCTCTCATATATTTATCTCAGCTCCTATTCGACTGTCCTGATCTAAGGTTAGTTCAGTGAAATTAAGCTAACTTTGAAAACAAGTCGTTTAGATTTTTCTTGATTAATATCACACAAGATTTATTAAAACTATCTTACTTTTTTCTTCACTGTTTGTTCTCCGCACATTTCATTTACCCTTATGTCTTTATATTTCTTTATATGCCATACGTTAAATTTAGATCAGATATTATATTGTTTTACTTACATGACTAGTCTTTTTAAATTCTCTTGAAGATTTTTTATATGGATCCCAATGCGTGTATTTTTGTTTATAGTTTCTTTATATAAATGCATTTAAAGCATGATATCCCAGGGTATATAAGAAAATGCCAATCATGTAATCTCAACAATACATTTACCAGAGGCAAAACGTACAGAACCTTTTGATTCTTATAATTAAAAACAAACTTTTTTTAATTTCTCAGCTATTTTTTACACGATTTTTTTTACAGTTTCCTTCCGTAAATCTACTGAAAATGTAATCCCGGGGTAGGATGGACAAGAATTTTTACAAAGATTTTAGATTGAGTCTTGTGGTTTCAGACGAAAAAATATTTTTTGAAGATTACCTTTATATTTCAACTGAAATCATAACAAATCTGAAATATGACCCCGGTGTAGTCAAACTTGACTCAGGAGCAAAGTTAAGAAATATTGGTAAACGCCTACAAAACCACATGTCTAACATCTTGGTTTTGCTGTTTTTTAAGTAGAAATATTCTAACATTTGTTTTATTAACATTAAAATAGAACATATCACCCCTCTAAATGTTTTTCTAATTAAAACTAATACTATGTGCCTACTGATTAGAGATAAAAACGTTTAGAGATGCCAGAATAAGAGCAATTGCATTGCAGTGATCGTTAAGAACGATCTCAAACACGTTTCAATATATTTTTTGTGTAACATGTGACCCCCGCCCCTCCCACAACCATCCTGGAAATCTAAAATTATCTAAAGTGCATATTGTGAACTATTTTGATAAACGAGTTATATTTTTTAGGTGCTTTTGATTTTGAATGTGTTTTTATTTTGTACTGTTTGATATAAACGATGCCAGAGGGGATTTACTAATCGATGTAGATTTCCACTAGGCTATGCAACACAACTAATGTCAGAGTAAGAATTTCTTACTTATGTTTATATGAAATATGTTACATAACAGCTGACTTGTACTCTACCCAGTATTTACATGATAATGAGTCAACAAAACGCGCAGTTAGGTAATTGATTCTATTGTTATTTGTAATTCATTATCATGCTACAAATTCAGATAAAAAATTATGGATTCATTACAACATTGTTTAGCATTAGTTAATTAATTATGTAAAAGAGCCACCATTCTTTATGTTGTTTAATATGCGGTAAGTCGTATTTAGATAAAGCCAAGACAATCATATATCAATACCAGATTTGCGAAGTTCAAAAGGTATATGCCCTCTTCATGGACGATAAACTTCCATAACAGTCCAGCCCTTCTTTAAAGCAGTGCAAGGCTACTTCCTTGATGACGGATGCTGATGACGGGCCTTAAAACGACACTGAATTATGTTCTAAACCTGGTCGAGAGGATTACGATCTTGTGATTTAGCCGGCCTATCCAAGCTTACATAAAATGATCATTCAGGTACTGGTTAAGGTTTTGTCCGGTGTGTGGTGGCATCACTGCCCATAGAAACAAATTACTCGCTAAAAGCTCCAGCATATGGGAGGGCATTAGATGAAAAGAATTGTTCTTTGTTACAGCTTGCACTTACAGTGCCTTTAAGGAAGGCGCAAAAGTGAGTGCTTAAATCGCAATAAATGCTTGCCAAAACGATGACAAAATAGCCAACACACTGGTCTTGCTCATTTAAGCAAATACCCCTCAAAATTTCATTTCGTTGATGCAACACACATTAGGTCTATACACAATTTGGATTCGTCTAAAAAGAGAACATGTCGATAATGACATAGTTGCAAAAAGAGAAGCTCCTGAGCGGCAGCAAGGTGGTTTCGTATGTTTCTTGACGTTAACGGACACAACGGGCGACAATCGGCGTTATGGTGTCTGTTCCAAAAAAGTCTGATTTAAACATCTGGTTTATTTTCAAACTCAATGATAAGGGCAACAGCTGATTCAAACCGTTGGCTTGTGGCAATGACAACTAATCTGAAGTCTTCTCGGGCTGTGCACGAGCACGTCTGTCAAATGATCTTGTTTAAGCGTACATCTGCCGCAAGCGTTAAATTATACTTCGACAAAGCCATACACCTTAGCTTAAAGTTGTCTCTCATCCAACTGTTGACTACCAGTGCAGCTGCTTCAATTTGTAATGTTATGCCTATTTAAACCAACTAATATTTTAATTTGTCAGACGATACGTATCTAACACTTTTATTTGAAGTTGTCTTTCCTATTTTCGAAAGAATTTTTCATAATGATTATTTTGAAGTTTTTCTTGATACGGTTATTCAAACGTCAGAAATTCTTATCATTGTATTTTCTAAGAAACACAATAAATGTTTTACGCGACACCATTTTGTATTATGGCATAACGCCTATAATTGGTTCTATCTGGTGGAATATCGGGAATACAAAAATATTTTTTCCGATGTTAACCTCTCACATTTATCAAAAGAAGTGCTGCAGAAACACAGGAAATCTAGAAACAGAGCGGAGTTAGTCCGAGGCAAAAAGGTTCGGTGGATTTAAAATTGTGGCTATTTGCCATAAAAACAAGCATCTAGGTAGGTATTTTTTTTCATATTTCAGCGACAATTTATAGTCATTATGTAATTAATGTTGTGCATCATGTGAAGATTTGATTATAATGCATTTCTGTTAAAGTCTTCGGAGAACAGGTATCCAATTAAAAAAGTTGTTGAAAGAAAACTAACAGTTGTTTATCATAAATCATAAACTTAAGATCCGTCGGAGACAAAATCGTTAATTTCGAACCGATATTGTCAATTTGTAATGTCTTATGAATTCCCAGACAAACCCTTAATATATCATACTGCAGCTAGATAACATAATTTTGAGGGTACAAATTCACAGGGGAAGCTCCATAGCCTAAAATTTATTTTGTACGAATCAGTGACGGTGCGATTAACTAACTGTACGCTCTAAAAGGTTAGCAGGATCGATAGTTAGTACTCAAGTGTGTCAACTGAAGGTATCTCAAAAAGCCGGAAAACCTTAAGACAACACATTTTCTTCTCCGACAGCTTGTCTAACTTACTCTTTAGTGAATTCTTTCCGGGTAATTATCCCAAGTCGAAGGAAGAGTCATATTCGCGCCGGCGTCCGTCCGTGCATATGACTGCACTTGCAATAATTTTACTGAGCTATATCTTATTATTAAGTGTGTGCCATATTCTGCAATAATCACGCGAGTAAGCCGATAGTTATTGCCAATTCAATGTTAATAAATCCACACGTTTGTTCGCCCAGAGCTCTTTGTAAGTTAGGAATATATGGAATCTCATAAAAGTAGAATGAAAAACGTAGTGCATCTTCAGAGATACCCACGGCAACTTATTCTGTCATCACTACAATGTAGTGAAGTGGATATCCGACGATGAAGGCGGTTGTGAATGTGCAACTTTTGTTATAATCACAAGTATGTTATATGCAATTATATTGTATTCGGTTAAACAATTTATTACATTGTGTATCATGGTCTTTCGTCTCTCACCTCTGATTCATGGCAAATCATGTTGGGTAAGTAGTCAGTCACTTGCGTAGAAATTGGTCATTACTTGTTACGTAACCAGGAATACTGGTTAGATGGACTGACCGTCGAGATCAGCTGCACATTAATTCCTGGTAAGAATGTAATGCAGTATATACAGATAGATACAGCCAATATGATGTTGAAATCGACGTTAAATCCAAACAAGTTTAACCAAACCAAGACTGTTATATGCGCGAGACAAATTTTATGCGTACAGTTATTTAATGAAACCAAACATTATTCGTACAGTTTGGAAACTCAAAAGTTCAGCTCAGCTACTCTTCAATATCACTCGTTAGCTTGAATCCAGCTTTAAATTCAGTATGGCACATTTCCCTTTTTTAAAATGGAGTAATAAATGTAAAAGAATGGGAAAAGGTTACCATTTATTAAGTCGTATGAACATATTGTTTACAACCGTTAATACATTCAATAACTTTCCCATCCCGTTGATTTCTTTTTATTTTCATTTCTATAATCAGACACAAAGATACGTTCTTCACCGACTGCATCTGGTTTTTAAACGCACGATGGCATAAAATGTATAATATTAAGAAAAAACAAATACTACCTACTTCCACTTTAAATTTTTTTCAGTCATTTTAGTTCATCGTGCCTTCTCGCCTCTCTTAAAATTTTATCGAACCAATAACGTTTGACCCCTGGTATAGGTACTACAGACTGCACATGTTAAAAACCGGCTGTCATTGGAAATGGGTGCTTTTTTTATCTTGCACTCTTTCCTATAACCTATATTTTTATGGGTGTTATATTTGGTTTATTCACAACCGAGCTAAGACGATAAAGTAGAAATTAATTTCTTTGTGAACTATCTTGAGAGAGGTGCGTCGGTACAGAAAACGGTACATTGTATTTCAAAGTTGATAACATCTATACTATTAAAATAATAGGTTTGCCGATTTGTCGGAGAAACAGCGCGATCTCAAGCTATTCTGTTCTATGTCGCCGAAGCAATCATATATGAGCATCTGAAGTTGATATTTCTTTTTTGTTTATATAAACACTGATATGTACGTATTGTACGAAAATAGAGAAAAAAGCCAAAACAGTGCGGAAAACACCTAAAGCTAAAAATAGAAATCCTACAAATAGATGTTGCTAAATTTACTATAAATAGATTTTGCTAAATTTAATCGAACGATTACAGGCTTACACTCTGTGATGTAACGAAGCAGAAATTAATAGTTTTGAAGTTTTTTCTCTCAAATCACCCCCTGAGACGCTATCCACCCGTCTTGTATGAAAACCAGTATAATCTGCGGATTCAGTGGGATAACAAAAGGAATCCAAAATCATTTGATGGATGGACAATTCGATGGACTATTCCGTAAACGTTTTGTCGCCTCTCTTCGCCACACTCCAATTAACCTCCTGGGCAATGTGCTAAGAAGAGCAGCTATTTTCTTTTAAAATGTTGCAGACCATGTATCCTTCAGGGCAGTTGGGGAAAAAGTCAAATAACAGAACATATTCTCAACTGTGTGTTACACTCAAAGTTACTTCAAGAAGGTAGTTTACTTGCTAAAGGATTGTAGAATTAATCAACTGCACATGAATAACTTGATATTTACTATTCCGGTTGCATAGCGGTAGAGGGATATAGGAGTGGTAATAGTCCGTCCGTCTGCCCGTGTGTATGTGCATCTGGATTTCGTGTCCGCTCCTTAATTTCTTAACCTCTGAAAGGAATTTCATGAAACTTTGGTCAAATGTTTATCCCATCAAGACGATAATACAAAACCTATGTTCCAACCTAGACTGCTAAAAGTCAAGGTCACAAGTGGTGGTCAAATGTTTGAGCGACATTGAGCAATAAGCCAAACAAGTGCTTGCACTTATGTCAAATCACTGCAAAATTGATATAACTGTTATTTCCCCTGAATTTTTTGAAAATGCACCTAATCATGATTTAGGACATGATACAGTCTTAAATTGGGAGGGGCGGAGGGGAGGGGGGAGGAGGAGAAATGAACCTATGTTTTAACAGGGCCGGCTCAAGGTCACGGTCACCAGTGGTGTTCAATGGTTTAGGCCATGAATTTCGTGTCTGCTCCATAACTTTTAAACACATGGAAGCAATTTCATAAAACTTTGGTCGTGCCAATCTGGCAAATTCACTCTCTCCCATACACTTACCTCTTCCTGTCATGGCTTGTACTATAACTTTAATTAATTGTGAGCCCAATGTGGAACATTTTTCATACATACATAAACAAATTTTTCACTTCTTTTTCACCATCAATAACCTATTCAACATTTGCTAATGCACCGAGGCATATTGCTTAAAGAAGGTGGGACAAAATTTTTGAAAAGTCACCAAGGTGGCACAACGATTAGTCTGTGAATCAATAAATATTTAACATGTTTAATACATTATCTAGATGTTTAATACATCCGTTGTACTTTACTACAGTTATAAACATGGTCAAGTCTGCTGTTAAAGTATAATACAACTGGATTTTTAGGAAACTGTTTCGTGTAAAAGCATTTGAACATGTTGCGGCGGTTCACTATTAATTTACACGCCTTTTTGAACATTCCGGTATCGAAAACATTATAAAAGGTAGTAGATTAGTCAGTTTAAAGAAAATAAGATCATGTCTTTCTCTAGCTACAGGAATGCCTTTCTAGTGCAAATAGGTATATTCTCTAAGCCCGCGCTTGCGCTAGTCCCCATCTAGTAATTAGTTTGTTGGATGTAGACCCAAGAATGTAGTCGTATAGCTACGAAAGAAAACGCTTACACAGATTTCTTTTATATTTTGCATGTGTCCTATAAAACTACAAGTTTATTTCGAAATTTCGTGTGGCACCTCAAGTTTTAATAGAGCTATGGCTCTTCCTAAAATGAATTTCTGTTAAAATGATATGTTTGCATACTTAAAGAAAAACGCTTGCACGGATCTCATTCATATTTTGCGTGTATATGTTTCTTATAAAGCTACAGGTTTGACTAGAAATTAGGCGTGACATACCTGATTTCTGAGTTATGACCCTTTTTCGATTCAATTTATTTGAGTTAAAATGAAGTTTCCGCACATTTTTAGGCCAATACTAAGATAGATTTCATTACTCTTTAGTATGCGTATGTATCTTACAAACACACAGTGTCTTTTCGAATGTCGACATGACACTTCCAATTTTTAAAAAGTATGACTATTTTTTTTAACTTAATATCTGATTAAAACAAATCTTCATTATTTAATGGACTGTTTTGAAGTAACCTGTTTATTACATACCTATAACAAGAATACTGCATTCGGCCTTCTATTTTTACATTTTAACCCTCTACTTATGATCTTCTGCTAACAGTTACGCATGGCAGAGACGTCTGAGCCGCATGGACACATTTCCAGTTTATTCAGCATTACGAAGGCTAAGTCTCATGCTGACAGTACGTAAAATCCTTTACAGTGTAAAATACTGTGTTTGTCATTTAAAAGTTCAAAACGATCAAAAGCAAAATATATATTCATCAAGTTACATAAGAAACAGTTCCGAATTCTATATTTACACAAACATATACTGCGGCATTCGGCCGACAACAAACATGCAATTGGAAGCATAAAATTGTAAAGAAGTCCGCATGAAGTAGAATCACAATTTTTTTTTTTTGCTTCAAAGCTCTGCATAAGAATATTTGTGTGAATTGTATGTTTTGTGAAATGTAAAACAGGAATACTGACATGAGATTTTTGTACCGCCTATGCTGTAACTGAATTGAATATTAAAAAAGTGACGCACTGAAGCTACGGGGTTCAGACTCTCAGGATTAACAGGAATAGTAATACTATAGACTTTATGAGCCAAACAAATATTAAAAACCAATCAGAAATTATCGCCACAAAAATCCGTACACAGCGAAAGTTGTTTCGAATTTTGTTAAGATAGAAAAACAGTAAATTTCCTAAAATGGTGTATTAAGATCCGATTTAGTGTAAAAACTCTTAACCTATCAGCCTTTAATAAACGAAAGAAAAGTATTTATTTAAAGTCACAGTTTAAGACCAAGAGCAAAGTTATCAACACATAAAATTTTATGTTGAAGCAAAAACACTGTAGAATAATTTCTGTCAGAAAGAAATTTTAACCGAAACGTTAACTGTTAAATTTCAGTTGCTGCCTATTACTTGCTTACATTGTCAGAACATTTGAGACTACAATGAAAGATACTACCTAATTCCTTGACATTTCTGAAATAGCTTAGCGCACAAACAAGTCGAAACAAAGGCTCAGCCTCTATTCAGTTGAGAGGTTTGTATAGATTCTTAATCTCAGCTATGAAAACATTTTGTTGCAATGCCGAACATTAATGCATTCAACCGTAAGCGTGCAGCTGTAAATTAAACTATGAACATTTCTCGCAAGCAACTGTAAGCGTGTAACTGTTAAATAAACTAATTAATGTGCCTTAGTCTAACCATGTAAGATGTCACACGCTAAGGCAGAAGTGTTGTTGTCCTAAAAGCTGTCAGGGCACCTTTTCTAATAATTATGACCATCCAAATTTCTTTTTAACGTTTTAGTCAAAAGATAAGACTGGTTTAAGTTTCAGCTATTTGACTGATAAAATAAACTTACATTCGCCTCTTCCGTTACCGCTGTTCGATTTTCAATGTCTGAGGTAAACCTTAAAAAAGAAAGATTTACAACTTACAACTAAACTTGAAGCAAACAAAACACATCTTATATTTCACACTAGTTCAATTATGTACGAGGGGTGATTCAAAAGTTCGCGGAATTGCTTTATTACTAGAACGGAAAAGACAATACAAACACAAAAATTACATCACTCGATACGTTTACTCAATACTAAAGCAGAGCCGTAATCTCATTGAAATACATTTACTAATAAATCGTTTGTACATATTTGAATTGTATACATGACCGGCACTTGACGCACGCCATCACGACGTCGACGTCACTAACGGTCAAATTCTAGCGTACGATTCACCTTCTCGACGTAATCGCCGCCCGTCGCTACACACTTCCTATGCCTTTGTACCCATTGCATAAATGTTACTGCTGTTTCGACTCTGGATCATAATGGTATAACCATGTCTCGTCTGTCGTGATGATTTTGTCCAAAAACTCGTCACCCTGTGCGTCGTACAGATCCAGAAATTGCTGAGAACATTCTAACCTCCGCTGCTTGTTTTCATCAGTCAGAAGTCTGGGCACCCAACGCGCAGATACTTTGGACATATTTAGCTCTTCTGTAAGAATTCGTTGCACAGTAGAATACGATAGGGAGAGTTCCTCTGCAATACCCCTAACCGTTAAGCGCCGGTCGTTGTCCAAAAGCTCTCTCACTAACGTTGCGTTGCTCGTCGTCATAGCGGATGCTGGTCTACCTGCTCTATCGTCATCAAGTACCGATTTTCTGCCGTTCCGAAATCGCTCATGCCATTTGTAGACAAACGATTTACCACAAGGTTGTAATGTATGCGAGTTTTTAATTTGATTCAACGTCTCAACTGGTGTAAGTTTGAGTCCAACACAAAATTTCACAACTGCGCGTAGCTCCAATTCACTTGTTGACGTCGCGGAAGAAGTTGAAGACATGGCGACAACTCGCTGCTGTGGAGTAACGGTTCAACGTAATGTAATCAAAATTATAGGAAATGACGTCAACACGTCATTCTAACGTCAGTTACGTTCGCGCCAAAATTGAGCAACATTTGAAAACATACTATCGTCTGAAGTGAATTAGTAAAACGAAATATTTTGGCCTGCTTCAAGTCACCTAACCGTGGTTGCTATGGAGACCATTTATATTCTTCCGGTTACACATATTCCATAAACTAAACGAAAATGTTAGTTAAAATACGTTGAATTATATTTATGCGAAATTTAATGTGATTCGGTGAAAAAATAAATGATTTAGAGATAAATTCCGCGAACTTTTGAATCACCCCTCGTACACTTCTAAAACAAAACATAATATTGTGTATGTTTTTTTTATGAAATTGTAAACGATTTGTATAAAACACACCTGTTGTTTGTTTTGAGTGATCGTTTTACGATACTATTTTAAATCATTTATTTGTTAAACCGGTTTCTTAAACAAATTTTTGTCTTAACGAAATTCACAACTTTTCTTACACAAATTTCTATTTGTTATGGACCGGATACGAATTAGGAAAGAATGAGGAGCTGTCATATTTACCGAATAGCACAAACCTATGGTTCTCGACACTGTTTTTACCGTTATGGGATAAATAATGAAATAATCGGAAAATTTTAGTACAAGTTTAGTGTTAAAATTAGTGTATACATATATATAATCCCTAAGACAAAACAACTAATGAGCACAAGGAAAATAAAGGGACAAACATAATCTTAGACGAAAAGAAATTTCAAATTTGTTTTCTTTTCTCTGCCATGGTTATCAAAGGCCGACTCTCTATCGAGAGACTAAATACCGCATGGTACAAAACAGGAATAACAAGAGATGTTTGAAAAACATATATGACCCCCCACCCCTTAGCGCCTTATCCCTAGAGGCAGCCATGAAGTTTTGAGGAGCTAGGACCAAGCGTTCTATAGTTATTAATCGGAAACCATTTTACTATTCAAAGACACTGAGACCATGGCCTTTGACCCGGTAACCTGAAAAACTGAAGGACTCATCTCTGATCATGACCAACCGACACATTACGTTTGAAGAACATGGGCCCAAGTGTTCTACACTTATTCACCAGAAACCATTTTGCTTTCCAAGGCCACTGTGACCCTTGACCTTTGACACAATGGCCTGAAAAACGACTGTTGTCATCTTCTGATCATGACAACCTACTTACTAAGTCTGACAAACCTAGGCAGAAGGATTTCGTAGATATTCAACAGAAACTGTTTTATTTTTCAAGGGCACTGTGACCTTGACCTGTGACCTAATAACCATTAAAACTACTGGGGTCATCTAGTTCTCATGACAAACCAACGTATGAAGTTTTAAGGACCTTGGCCGGACCATTTTTTGCTATACATGGTCATTGTGACCCTAATCTAAAAAGCTAGAGGGGCATCTACAGGTCATGGCCAACTTCTATACTAAGTGTGTTGAACCTGGTCCTAAGCGCTCTATAGTTTATTGGAAATCATGTTGCTTTTAATTGTCACTGTGACCTTGGCCTTTGACCTGGTGACTTGTAAACGATAAGGGTCATCTACTAGTCATGAGCAACCAACACAATAAGTTTGCAGAAACTAATACCAAGAGTTCTATAGTTATTGATGTGAAACCGTTTTGCTCTCTAAAGTCACTCTAACTTTGATCTATGACCTAATGACCTGGAGAACAATCGAGGTCATAAACTTGTCATGACCAACTTACACACTAACTTTGAACAACCTGGAAATGGGGATTCTACTATTATTCATCAGAAACCATTTTGCCTTTTAAGCTCACTGTGACCTTGACCTTTGACCTGGTGACGTAAAAGCTATAGCGACCATTTACTGATCATGACCAACCTACACAATAAGTATGAAAAACCTGAAACTAAGACTTGTATAGTTATTGATCAAAAACCGTTTTGCTTTTCAAGCTCACTATCACCTTAACTTTTGACCTAGTGACGTAAAAAGACTATAGTGGCTATCTACTAATCATGACCAAACCATACACTAAGTTTAAACAACCTGCACTGCGAAAAATATGTAGATATACGGGAGTGTACGGAATTCCGTATATTATTAATATACGGGTAAAAATACGGAAAACATAAAATACGGAGGTGTACGGTGTCGTATATTCAGCAAATCCGTATATGACCAAAATACGGTGTTCCGTATACTTACAAAATACGGAAAACTAGATATACGGTGTCCGTATTTTTCTTAAATACGGGAACGTCATAATAAGTCCGTATATTACTAAAATACGGTATTCCGTATTCTTACAAATACGTGAATCTAAACAGACTGCATATTCATGAACAGTCGTATACTGCTAAACTACATATTTCCTTTTATTTGAAAATTAAGAAAACAAGAATCAATGTACTTTTCGTATATACTAAAATACGGGTGTCGGTATACTGCGCAAATCTAGTGTTCTATAAATTTGTAAATAATGGAACCCATTATGTGTCTAAAACACAATAGTTTTTCGAAATGTTACTCGAATGCGGCATTCTGTATGCTTAAAAATTTTGAAATTTGTAAAATGGTTCGGAGGTCATTATTTTCAAGAAGGAACATCTACTGATTAAGAAGTCAACAAATAAAAAATTATCTGTAAACTGGAAAAAGTAATGATTATAATACAGTATTTGATTATTTAGATTATAATCAGATAAGACGAGCATATCAAATCAAGATTGTCTCCCCGTATTCTCGGAAATACGGGAGCCAGTATACTGCTCAAAAAAGGGTTTCTGTATATTTACTAATACGAGAAACTTGAAATACTATTCAGTATATTCCTGAAATACGGGAGTGTGCTTGCAAGTCCGTATATTACTCAGAATACGGCATTCCGTATATTTGAAAATACGAAAATAATATCGGTCATAGTTACATAGTTATAGTTATATAGAGTTATAATGACTAGTTGAAACTAAGGATCTTTATATAGCAAAATGTTTTCTTTTTGTAATAATGTTTTTTCCTCTTTTTTTTTTTTTTGGTGGGGGGGGGGGGGGTGGGTCTGTAAAATCTAAATTCCACTCTTGATTTTATGCCGGATATAGATCATAATCCGATGCAGGTGTCTAAAACTTTAGAACGAAATTAAAATGAAACCGACTTAACTTTAATTAATCTGCCCGTGTCTATTTTCTATTTTTTATCTCCAAGATGATCAGTGATGTGCTTTATTGTCTTAACCAAATTGCAGTATTGGATTATTAAAGCCGGATATGGATCATAGTTCACAGCAGGGTTTTTAAGTTTTTAACTAAATTTAATCAAACCGTGCCTCTTGTTAAAATGTTCTTTGCTGGCTGATCTAATATTGCGTAACAGTGATGTACTTTATCGTCTTAAAACAATATTGCGATTTAAAGTAGGTTTTCTCTGGTGATATTATTAACACTTAAATGTGCTTTTTCGTCTTAGGTCTGCTTGTGCTTCTGTCTTTTAGAAGAACAATTAAACCATAATGACTTATAAAAATTAAAAAAAGGAGCAGGTTCAATTATTCTTAAAAAGACCTTCTGTTGAAGTAATTAGTTTGCCTTGATTACATCGAACATGTAGATCTAATTTATCTAAACTGTCATGTTTTTGGTTAGACATCTTTTTTCATCTATGATGGAACATGATTACATATAAACAGCAAAGAAATTTAAGCCAGTAATAAAACATTTAAAATTTTGCTTCAGAAAGTTATACAGATTCATAACATTAAACTAGCTTAAACAGTTTGCTGTATGTTATAACAATAAACAAAAAGTCTGTTTGTTATGAGATATTAATTATCAATTAATATATAGAACGATTAATCAATTTACAGTTACAACTTACTTAGACGAATCATAGATAAAATCTCAATCTGATGAACTGTTAAATTAAGCTCTTTTGATATTCTCCGGTAGATTAATTCTTTTATCAAAATTTCACAAAAAAATGCTTTTAAGAAGTACATGTTTCTATCTTAAAAAGAAATCTGAATAAAAGGGTACAGTTACATGGGTGTCATAATTATTTCGTTTTCCGTAGTACAAGAAATATCATCAACAATAGTATTAAAAATAAGAAAAAGCAAACGTATTATTTGTAAGATCAATATCTTACAAACGTGTGTATTGAAGCTATTATTTTTTGGCATACACAAACTCGAATGCTGTACACATCAATACTTTGCACACACAAAAAAATCCGAAATGCAAGAAATAAATATTAAAGAAAAGGTTCAGCAGTAAATGTTAAATTTCATATAACAATCAGGAACAAATAAAGACTTTGTTTTTATAGCCTTCAGGCATTTTCTCAAGAGCAAATTTTATTACTAAAGTGTTTTACTGTGACTGATCAAGTAACACCGACAATGACAATTAACGGTGACTTATCAAAACAAAGCCAGTATGTCACCACCATATTACGTAATCACATCCCTTCACCACAGGACACAGCGAAAGACAAAAGAGTGTGATAATAATAGAAGCGCTAAATAATGCACTTTTATTGTCAAGTATTGTTTGAAACTGTATCATAGAATAAAACAAGTTTTAGTTAACATTCTACATCAACAAGCGGTTGATGAGCAAAATGTTTAATTTTGTTTTTTTGTCCATTTTGTAAACTTTCAGAGGTGTTCAAATAATTGAAATCATATATTCAACTTTTGGAAAGGAACAGTTGTATGTGTTTTACACTATCCAATCTTTAATTTTGAACAGTCAGTGGTCTTTATTCATCGTCTTTCGTGTATCTAATAATTTAAGTTAATAATATGTTCAAGTCAGGAATAAAACATACAGAAAAGTAATAATAATACAATAAAATGATGTCACAAAATCCACGCATTAAAAGACAGCATGTCACCTTGAAATGTGCTAAAGTTATACAAAGTTTTACGGGACTTAGGCATCATGGCGAAGTTAAGCAGCCTTTTAATGGCGGACAGTCACGTTACCTTCATAATGGCGGCGTTCAATTTATCAATGATGGAACGGTCTACATGTGCGCTAAAACTTCAGAAGCAGATATAAGATCTTCGGTAATGATCAATATTCATTTTTAAAGGCTAATAGTTTATACTGAAAGAGGTTCACTCAGTTATTATCATAATTTAGGCATCACACAAAGTCAGAGGTGTTTAAAGTCTTCGTTTTTATTTTATTATTTGCAATGAAAGGTTGTTTGTTTTTTTCTTAAGACTAGCTCTACAAGATAATGATTTTTGCGCAGGTGGATCGAGATACCAGGGTATTTTGGCGACAACATCAACCAAGAAAACCATATTCATCAAGTTTAATTTACTAGACTGGTTCTCTTGTATTATTAAAATATTATTTCCCCATGACGAGAAAGAAAACAAGGCACATACCATGTGACCAGATCGCCCCAATCAAAGGTAGCGTGGGTTTACTCCATGTGATCAATCCCACCAATCAAAGGAAGCGTGGGTTTATTTCATGTGATCAGATTGCACCAATCAAGTAAACCTTGTGTTCACCTATCCAATCATTTCTTTGGGCGCGAAATGGAAGAAGCAGATTTCAGCAATTCATGTCTCAAAAATTGCCTTTTTTCGAAGTCTTCGTCGTTTGAAAGTAAAATGAGGTAAGTCAAAGTTTTTGTATAATACTTTTCTGTTTTACTGAACTCATGCTTGGAATTAAATGCTTGATCATGCCCTGCAATGAATGGCTTATGATGATTTTTGTATGTTCCGGTTTTTAACGGGTGTTGGTAAGTTCGGTTAATTGCAAGGCCGGTAAATTGTTGTTCAACGTCAAAATTAAATTCATATTGCAGATATTAAACTGAATTTTGTTTTGAAAAATATTTAGATGTTATATCAAAAGCTACGATTATGTTCACATACTTTAGAGATAGAATTAGGAAAGTATAATAATGTAGAAAGAGATAAAAGATTGTGTAAGGTATGTAATCAAAAAACAGTAGAATCAGAAGATAATTTCATATTATGTTGCTCAGGATACACCTGTTTAAGATCAAAACACTTAGGTCAGTGTTCATGGTTCTATACAAAAGTTCAATGCATTAACGTCATCTCAAAGTAAAAAAAAAATGTTGTATAATCTTGCAAAATATATCAAAGAAGCGTTATGTTTAAGCAGATAGTGATAAAGTATGTGTAAAAAGCGCCTTTGATGACCGACATTAATTGGTGTTTTTGTGCAATTTCTATAGATATATAGTTGTATATAAAAAGATATTAGTTATTGATGTATCAAGTATTGATGTGTTGCGGTATATTGTAAAAGTTTTATATATTTTAAATGTGTTTTCATTTTAATACGTTGCCGTTATTAGACCATAAACCGATTTATATCAAAGATCAAGCCGTAATCATGAGTACATTACTTCCTTCGGCATCATTTTAAGTGCGAAAAAGTAACTATGATTATACAATTTTAGAATCAGTTATAATAATTTTTATAATGATAATTGCATGACAAACACAAATTATATAATTACCTGCTGAGACAAATTAATTACCTATTTAACGACCGGCACGTGTCGTTAGCACCTTTCTATGATCAGCAGTGTACCACAGGATGCCTTTTTCACACCTACTTTATCACCTTTACGGGTACATACAGTATTTCTATTGTTATCAATTTTTCGGGTTTTTTTTACTATATTAAATCATGTTACCGATATTTCGGTATATCATTTGCATATTAAGAGATAAGTGAGACTGAATAATTCTGTGAATAAGTCCTGATAGATAATTGTTTATTTGTTTAACATGTCGGCAATTAGATAAGTAACCACAGTTAAGCGATTATTAAATGATCGAAATCAAAATTAAGAAAATTAAAGACAAAATATGATTTTATAAGACGCATTGGCAATGGAATTGTAAAATGTATAACATCCTGTTCCTAGTTCCTTAACATGATTGACTAAAGAATTGTTTTTAATTGACAACGTATGTACATACACTAAAAAGTTTTTATAATTTCATTAGAATAAATATTTTTATCGGCGCTAAGAACTCACAACGCTAATCAATAAACTAGTGTATATACCATATTATGTAGATCAGAATATAACAATATTTTTTTATCAAGGTTTTTACATTGGGTATATCAAATGCTTTGTAGTTGGAAATAAAAGTTAAATGACTTCGGAACAAGAAATTACTTTAGTTTTGTCATAAAGGGAAACAATTCAGATAATACATATAAAAACAACGAACAAATAACTGCTGAGTACGGTACGTTGTATTTAGCGATATTGTTTTGGGGGACCTAATTTATCAAAGTTATTCCTATAAATTAAAGGAAAAAATTTCAACAAAAATAGTTTTGATTATGACGTTGTTATAGAACTTGGGAGTTAATCAATTTACCATGTCATTAATAAAGGTGTTGATTAGATGTTGTATGATACACGTGGCCTGTTACGGTAAAAGTGTTTATCAAGTGAATACTTATGCCATGATAACAAAATTTATTCGTAAGTCAGTTTAGCTTTTTTCTCCTTATTCTATAGTGTTAGCGTTTTATGTCGTCCCGCGACTGACTCATAGATCATCACAGGCATAATTTTAATAATGTACATTAGAAATAAATAGTGCCGTGGTTCAGTGGTATATCTAGAGAAAAAAGATTTACTGATTGGAAGGACATGAGTTAGCACACCGTTAAGTCAACAACATTTTTCATCCATTCTAAAGGAGTATACAAGCGTAAAATTATGTTGTTGTTGTTTTTTTTTCTCATGATATTTTGACTTCTCTTTCATTTTAAGAAGAATAGTTTCTTTAAGTAATAAGCGTTATTCCCGTTTTTTACTTTCATAGATATATTTCTTTCAATGTAATACAACTAATGAATTTGTTAGAGGAATATAAATTAAAAGATTTTTACCCGTCTTCTATGAAACATAACATCCCTTCACGTGCTTCGACAGGTCACGTGCATCACTCAGTAACGGTATATAATTCAATTTTTCAGACAAATGTAGGATGAAAAATTAAATAAATCACATATTCAGTATGCATGAAAATGATAATGGCAGTTATATTTACATTTCTTCTCCTTATCTTTTTTTCGCTTTACTTATATTTACCTTACTTCTCCTTTATAATCTCTACGCATCCTTACTTTTTTATATTTATGCACACCATGTTTTTTTGTGTGCAAAATACGCATGCGCAACTTTTAGACATGTGAAAAATAAGTCTACGTAAAACTGCCAACACACAAAAAAGTAAGAATGAGAGTAATTAATTGATGAAATATGCAACTCTTAATCATTCCAGCATCTTTCCATGACAATAACAATTTCGAAATAGGTAATACAATTTTTTTATGCAAAAGCGATCAAACACGGACAGTAAATGTTTAAAAGTAATAATTGAAAATTGATTAAAATACAAAATCAATACTATCATTTTTTATTTTCAGACAAATGGACCTTCATGATGCCATTGCAGAGCTATAGGAGCAGATGCGAGTCTTGCACGAGTCCCAGAAAAGCCACAGCCACAAGACAATGAAGCAGAATAATAGAACAAAACGAATAAAACTTTATGAAATGCATGTTGTAAATGTATGTTCTTGTGAGAAACAGTGAAATAACTTACAATAATCCTATAAATTTAGTATGATTGTGTATCTGTGCAAGTGGAACTTGGTCTTATATATAATCTGTGATCGTAGCAAGAAAAAAAATGCCAATTCCACATAGTTTTTATAAGATTTTTTAAAAATAATTCTCATAAATATGTAGTACAGCTAAACAATGACCTCTGAATACATACATACACATAGAGTGATACTTGGATTTCTATTGATTAACGACAACGTATGAAACAATACCAATGGCATGAGCTGACAAATCTTTGATACTAGATATGTTATTGTAATTTGAATATATGTTTCCAAGTGGCCAAGGTTCACTTGTCATTGTTTGCATAACTTCAAGATTGATTTCAGTTATGTTCTTATCATTGCAATATGCTTGGTTTTATTATTGATTGTAACTCTTTTATGATCATATTGCATTTATTAATAAACTTGTTAATAAAATACTGTTCATTAAATTCAGAACTTATTTGAATTATTTTTGTTTGTGCACATCCTCATCCGTTACAAGTTACTCAGTTAATTTTTATCATGCTTATGTACGCCAAAGTAAACTTTTTGTCAGTATATCTATTTAAAAAAGGTATGTTTCCTACCGTTTTCTCAGACATTGCAGGTCTTTATATTTATTCGTATGCTTCAAGTAGATACGATGAGGATCTTAACTAGTCCGTTCTAGAAATGAGTAGTAACTACATATAATGATCCCGCACATCATGTACATGTATATTTTCAGTCTATATTTGGTTCCCGTGTCCTGTAATAGATCATGCCCGTATTCTTGATCCGTACATGTAATATAATAAGTCTGTATATGTGTCATGTACGGCTTTTAGCTTTCCCGTATTCATTGAAAGTACAGTTCCGTATTTCCTACGTATATCCACAGTATACAAAGTCCGTATTCTTGCCCCGTATATGTGTCATATACGCTTTTAAGCATTTCCGTATTCTGTGAAAATACATTTCCGTATATTCGTCGTATATCTCTAGTATACATAGTCCGTATTCTATCCGGTATATGCATAATGTACGATTTTAAGCTTTCCCGTATTCTATAAAAATACAAGTCCGTATATCCTCCTTATACTGGTAAACTAGATGTTGTTATAGCCCGTATATGGCTGAAATACGGGTTTCGTACTGTGCGTATATTACAAATATACGGACACATATACATACATGTATATTGGAAGAATACGGAAATCCGTATTTGTATGACAAATATACGGAGTTCCCGTATACCCGATGTTCCGAATACGGATTAGTATATTATGTCCGTATATTATGCGAATACGTCCCGTATATACCCGTATATCTAAAAAATACGGGACCGTACACTTCCGTATATTGGTGTATTTTTCGCAGTGCTGGAACTAAGAGTTCTTTAGTTATTGATCGGAAACCGTTTTGCTATTCAAGGTCACTGTGGCCATGACCTTTGATATAGTGAGATTGAAAACTACAGGAGTCCTATACTAATCATGGCCAACCTAGATACTAAGTTTGAACAACCTGAGACCAAGGGTTCGATAGTTATTGATCGGAATTTATTTTGCTATTCAAGGTAACTCTGACCTTGATCTTTGACCTGGTGATCTGAAAAACTATTGGGGACATTTACTGGACATGACTTACCTAGATACTAAGATTGATCAATCTAGAACCAAGGGATCTTATGTACTGATCGGAAACCGTTTCTATTCAGTCACTGTGTCATTGAGCTTTGACCTGGTGACCTGAAAAACTATATGGTCATCTACTAGTCATGACAAACCTACATACCAAGTCAAAGGAAGTGTTTACTGACCGACCGACCGACCGATATTTGCAAAACTATATGCCTCATCTTCGATTGGGGGAATAGAAATCTCTATGTCAATATATGATCCAGAGGGCCAAGTGGCCCTGTGTTGCTCACCTGAAATGTATGGTACGAGGTTCAAAGATCATCAAACTTGGTTATTGAATTATGTATAAAAACTTTGTATGTGATCTAAATTCCAAGCTTGTAGTATCAAAACCAAGAATGAAGGTCAGTATGATTGCAACTTACTCATTGGGGATATCCGATATTTACCCAGTGGCCATAATTTGAACAATCTTGGTAGAAGTTTACTAGATGATACTATAAACCCAATATCTAGAGCATACAAAACGCTGCAGCGGACCTTTTTGGTCAGGTGAGCTAAAAATGTGTCAGGCAGAACTACACTCTATGCATTGTCGGATACTTACGGCCGATTCATTAACATTTATCAGCCATGGGAATTTTGGACAATATCTTGTCGATTAGAGGTGTGTCAAAGATAGCTATTTTATTGGTTCCCTCGGGATTTCATGAGGCGAATAAAACCAATCAAAACGCTCGTTTTATACGACGTTAAGTATTACAGACAAGATGGCGACAACCGTAGTCGACATGTTTCATTCAGTTTGTGAAAATTTTATGGGCGCAGCCATTTTGTTTCTGATAGTTTTCTAACCTCTCCGTTGAAGAGTATCAATTTTGTTAAACCCAATTTCACTGGTCGATATTTTAAGCACTTGTTGCTATATATCGACGCAAGTCGACTAATTTTTCCCACGGTTTGATTACATATAATAATCAACCGTGGGTATCCGACAATGCACTATATGCAGATCATTTGTGACGTTTCACTGGAAACTTTTTAACACTGTTAACTTCTGGCAATCGATTGACACACTGACCGAAAGACCGATTGTAAGACTATTCTGACAGCAGCAGTAAAACATAAATTAGTTTCTTTAGTTTTCTTTAGATGAAAACGTATTCACGTATAACATTTCACGCTTTACTACTTTTTAGTTGGAGAAACACCATTTAAAATAGTTAGTTCCGGTTTGGATACACCAATAGTTTTTAGAAGCTACTCTAAGTAGTATAAAACGGGGCAGGGGAGAATGTTACCTTTTGGTTGAATTTGCTCTTTAGGATACTGCGCATGCGAGAAAGGGGAGATAAAATTAACAACATTTTTGACCTGGATATTGCTCTTGGGGGACTGCGCATGCATCAAAGGGGAGATAAATGTGACAAAACGTCTGTCACGATGGTCAAGAGTGATCTTAACTCGATTGACACTAAGATTCCTGGAACTCTGTGAAGATGTTAGAAACTGTTGCAGACCTATGCACTTTACTAGGAAGGGTCTCTAGATGTCAACACTGGCGTTAACTTGATCGGCACCAATATTCTTGAAAGTCTGCGAGAGTGTCAGAAACAGTCGCATACAATTTGTCTGCGACTATTTCTGAAACTCTCGCAGACTTTCAGGAATGTCGGTGCCAATCGAGATGACAATTTTGATGTCTAGGGATGTCCAGAGACCATTGCTTCGGTTTTAGACTTTTTATAGCATTATCGCAGACTTCCAGGAATATTGGTGCCGATCCAGTTTACATCATATCCAGATATTCTGTCAGACGTTTAGTCACATTCATTTCCCTTTTACACATGGAAAATCTTCCAGAAGGGCTAATGTTCGGGAAGGGCAAATCTTAGGGAACTGAAGATTCTCTCCCCCGTTTCATTATGTTAACGCTCATACCTCTCTCTCACACATTCCTCACGCCTCCTCTTTCACTCATTATGCCTCTTCTGCCCCTCTTTCATTCCCCATTCCTCCTTGTTTCTAAGGCCTAATAGAGTTAAGACATGTCTAGAGACACCCCCGTGTGTATTGCATAGGTTTAACAAGGCGCGTGTCGCTTAACGCTAAATTAAATATAAGCTTTAAAAAGCGGTAATAAAAAAATTAACGGTTCTAAATATAACTAAACTGGTTCTCACTAGAAGTCTAAAATGACTCATCCCTTGTGAAGCAGAACTGTTATTTCCTTATTATCGAGAAAGTCTAGGGACAGGTCTGCGACTGTTTTTGACACTCTCGCAGACTTTCAGGAATATTAGTGCCAATCGAGTAAACGCCAATTTTGACATCTAGGGACCCTCTCAATCCATTGCATAGGTCTGAGACTGTTTCTAACATTTCGTAGTGTTCCAGGAATTTTTTAGCCAATCAAGTTAAGATAACTCTTGACATTTATCTCCCCGCAGTCCCGCATGCGCATTCCCGAAAATGGCAGATCTTCGGGTCAGGCATGTTTTAATGACTATCTCCCCTTTCACGCATGCGCAGTAACCCAAAGAGCAAATCCGAACAAAAGGTATGATGCCTCCCCCCACCTAGTTTTATACTACTACTCGATTTTGTCGGTTAATTTCACACATAAAATACGACTCTCAAACACTCTTTTTATTCACAGTACCATGCTGAATCCTGCTTCTTCTGTTCCTCATTCAGTTGACCTAGATTAGGCAGATGCTGAATAAAACGTTCAATATCAGGTTGAATAACCAGCTGGAAATCGTCTCGGTTTGTCGAAGTATCAAGTTTGGACAGTTCCTGTTTAAAATCAGCCAGCAGGTTCTTTCCACTTTGTAAGCATATGTAAACTAAGACTTCTTTCTCTGAGCTTGCTGAGTCAAGTTGTTGTTTCAGGATCTCTAGTTTCAACTCCTGTTCGATAATTTCGTCGGTAGCTTTGTTAATATAACTATCGTTATCTAAATACTTTTTGTCCATATATCCCAAAGTTGTTCTTTCAAGCGAGTCAAACAAACCGTTTAATTTGGCTCTGTAGTCTTTCAGTTGTTTATTAAATGTTTCCTTTGATTGCAAATTTGTTTTTGTTTTCTCCTCAATCTTGCTTTTTATTTGCTGTATGTGTCTCAGTTCAACTTCGGTGTTTTTCTTCATGGTTGCGAGTTCTGATGTAGTGCAAATATGTTTCGCTTGTTCCGGAATGTACTCTATGTTCTTACAAGACCTGTAAAAGCACAATAGTACAAAAACCTAATGAATAATCAATCTTAATTTTATATTATATACAAGAATAAGGCGCCTTTTCTAATAGTGAAATTCCTTCGACTTCGACACAATTTTTAACGTGAGAACAAAGATTTAAAATAAAACTTGTATTCATGGATTACTTACGTGTGACTTATGTCCACTTAATATTTTTTGTGGAATTTCGACCTTTAACACAATGTAACAGAATATAAAATTAGTGTATACACAGCTAATTGCTAGGTGGATTTAGAGAAAACTTTAATAGTGGCTGGTACTTTCGTCGTTATTTCGTGCTCACCTTTAAGGCCTCTTTTGTCAATATTTTCCGCATATTTCAATCACACACACACATATATATATATATATATATATATATATATATATATATATATATATATATATATTTTTTTTTTCTACACAAAAACTTACCTGTGTTGCAATGATACGCATACATGGCAGCAGCAAAGTGTGTGTGTACTACAGAAGAATTCATAAGTCTTGTCATGGGCCAGGCATTTGTAAGGAAGGTTTGCCCACACTTCTATATCTTTGCCTTTGAGAACGATGGGTTTTGTCAAAAGCGGTATCTTGACGTGGAACTCAAAGCATTGGTCACAATAGTAAGCATCACAATCTATACAGAAGTAAGTAGGTGTTACATTCTTCTCTGACTTCTTACACGGCGTGCAATACTTCCTTTCGTCAACAATAATATATAAACCTTTCCTTGCCGTTGCCATTTTGGATCTGAAATGATACAAACAAATCAGCAACTTAAATTAAGGCTGCATTTTCTAAATCACATAATGAAGACTAATTATTAATGAAACCTCATCCTCAGCTTATATCATACTGTTCGAAGTAAATCATGCATATGCGCTTAAAAAAGGTATAAAATCTAAGACAGTTTCAAGATTCATCCTTACAATCTTCAATCCGTAATAACAATGTTTTGTATGCGAAGTTAAAAAAATTCTGACTGATGTACGTGAACCCTCTAATAGCTAACATATTTTGTATTTTCAAGTCTAATTTAGTAATTTGTCTTGGAACAGTTTTAAAAGAGTTCATCTTCGTTTAATCTTATGATCTTATCAATATCATTACAGTCTCATCCAGGGTAAATTGCTTGTTTTCCCCACCACGCTTCTAACTGCACAAAATAAATGGTTACATTTAATACACGTATACAGCAGAAAAGCCTCAAGTAACAAAACTCTGTGTAGTGCTCTTTAGGTCAGAAAAGGATGATTTGGTTTTATACTAGCAAATCGTACTCTTTGTGTAAATACAATCCAGGTGTTATCTGTTGCATGTTACATAGTGCTTTTATGTTATTTGATATATTTTGCTTAAAGTGACAAAAACAATAACAAACAAACAAACAGAAAACAAGCCCTATTAAAAAAGTATTCCATTGACAAATTTTGAATTAATATCGATGTTAATCTGTGAGATCAATTTATGCATTTAATTTAGACTAGCCGTGCACACTGCAAAACAGGAGTGATTTCAATATTGCAAGTTGCACAATCTCAGCTACGCTCATGGTTTATGAGCAATTACTATTTTTAGAATTTCCACATGCGGCGTTATTTTCCTAGGAGCGTGACATTTAGTGTTGTTTTGTTGAAATATTGCAGTGTAGGATTGGTTGCATGAAATGGAACAGCAACTGGTTTTATCGTGATGACTCCATGATCTTTAGTTACCCTTGATCACAACTAACTGTATGCGCAAACCGAAAGATATCACGTCCCTTATGATGACATAACAGCCAATGAGACAATTCCCGGCACCCATTTGGTGTAATATATACTTAGAGTAATATCACTTCTGTTGAACGACGAAGTTTATGCCCGAAGTCAACTTTCACTTCCTTTCACTTTTGGACATTCAAATGTTAATCTGCCAGAATATCTGTGCTATCCACTGCCTTCAAAAACAAACAAAACAAACAAACAAACAAAAAGTATTGTTGACACTTAAACTTTTTGGATAGTTTTATTTTTCTTCATAAGAAGATGATAAACAGAAACAAGCCAAGAGCCCACTGACATTGACTTAGAGATTTGTAAACAGTAAGCTATTACCTAATACTGGGTGATGACTGAATTTTGAATAGATTTCTCAAAGTTTTAGGCATGAACGGAAAAGTTTTGCAGGGGAAAACATTCACGCGAATACTTACCGTCCGCCATTACGTTAGCTTACAGCTAGTGACTGGTATACAAAATGTAACGTTTGACAATAATAACAATACTGTCGATTTCGTGTGCTCCATCAGTCGACCAGCAAGTAAACGTTTGATTTTTAATTCTTATATTTTGCTTGTTTTCACAAAGGAAGCTTTTGTCTTAAGAAATCCAATGTTAAAAAGGATAATAGAAGACCTGGCTGTGTGCAGATTTAATTTCATGAAAGCATATTATGTTCATATTCAGTTCTAGAAAATCTAGAAAGTTTTTGATTATCAATTTCATAAAGATATTCCCCTTTGTAAGAATCTCTCTAAAACAAATGGCCATCGGAGTTCTCCTGTTCGTTGTTAGGCATTAGAATACTAATAAAATTTTGCCAGCCCTCATCTAATTGGGCTTTTTAAAGAAAAAAAACTATCCTAGAACAAAATATATGCCATATAAGACACTTTCACGATGGTAGTTTCAAGAAATGACTAATATTTACTTCAAACCACTAAAAGGAAGTTGGCAGTAGCAGTACGCAGTAGCAGTAACAACAGTAGAAATCAAATCAAACGTGAGCAAATCAGAAACAGTAGCAGACCGTATCAATGGACTCCGGAGGGTACCTTAACATAAAAAAGACATTTTCGCGATTGGCACCAAAACTCCTGAATGTCTGCGGGATGGTCAGAAACAGTCGCAAATCGGTAAAATTGACAAGAAAGGGTCCATAGACCTAAACAAATTACATCTCCCCTATTGACGGCAAAATTCCTGAAAGTCTGCAAGAGTGTCAGAAACAGTCGCAGACCGGTTAAATCGACTAGAAAGAGTCCATAGACCTTAAAAATGGTATTTTCCCGATTGGCATCAAATTTCCTGAAAGTCTATGGGAGTGTCAGAAACAGTCGCAGACCGGTTAAATCGACTCGGACGGGTCCCTTGACATCAAAAATGACAATTTCTTGATTGGCACCAAAATTACAAAAAGTCTGCGAGAGATTCAGAAACAGTTGCAGACCGGTTGAATCAACCCGGGACGGTCCCTTAACATCAAAAGTGACATTCTTTTCTGCTTGGCACCAAATTTCATGAAAGTCTGCAAAAGTGTCAGAAACAGTCGCAGATTTACGCAAAAGACTCAGGAGGGTCTGTTGATGTTAAAAAATGTCTTATTTTTATTGAAACTTTCAAGACTTTTAAGACTTTCCTACTGCTATATTCGTACTGCTACTGCCAACTTCACATTTTGCCTACTGCTACTGCCAGCTTCACGTTTGCTTTACTGCTTCTGCTGTTTCTGCTACTGCCAACTTCACGTTTTGCCTACTGCTACTGCTGTTATTGCTACTGCCAGCTTCAAGTTTTGCTTACTGCTACTGTTGTTACTGCTACTGCAAGCTTCATGTTTTGCCTACTGCTACTGCTGTAACTGCTACTTCCAGATTCACGTTTTGCCTACTGCTACTGCTGTTACTGCTACTGCCAGCTTCTTGTTTTCTTAACTGCTACTGCTGTAACTGCTACTGCCAGCTTCACGTTTTCTTTACTGCTACTGCTGTTACTGCTACTGCGAACTTCACATTTTTCTACTGCTGCGTACTGCTACTGCTCACTTCCTATACATCTTCAAACCTCACCCGACTTAATGGGTTTATAAGGTGTAGAGAAACATAATGTTTGTTTTTAATACTGACCATTAAAACAAGTGTTACTTTGTATGTAATCATTCCCATTATAAAGACCTACTGAGAGTTGACAAAAGGCAAACAAAAGGAAAAGCCGAAAGTGCGAAGAAATGAACTATGATTATAAACATTGAATGGATTTACCTCACCCACTTCATTATGCGGGGATGTTATCATCGTAAACTTTAAGGGCTTCTAATAAGCTACAGTTTGTTTTATTCATGTACTATTCTCAACAAATAGGCAAAATATCAAATATTTTTAACGTCTAGTTTTAGAGGAATTTAATAACTGAAATCACAGATACCCAATTTTCATCAATTTATCATGTAGAGAAGCTTTG
The DNA here is from genome assembly GCA_012932295.1 of Cyclina sinensis. Classification (NCBI taxonomy): domain Eukaryota; kingdom Metazoa; phylum Mollusca; class Bivalvia; order Venerida; family Veneridae; genus Cyclina; species Cyclina sinensis. The sequence goes on along the minus strand of JAAONU010000011.1, from coordinate 60,002,170 downwards.
TTACAATTGAAAAATATTTAAAACGAAATAAACTGAATTTAAATTCTATAGACGTAACTGTTGAAAAACCAAAATAATGCAAAACTGCCAAAAACTAGAAAAAATATTGACTTGAGTTTAACCCATGTTTTTAAGTGAAAATGTTTCAATCCTACACAAATTAATGGAACTGAATACTCTTCAGAGTGGAAGTAGGGTATTAGGAATCTTATACCTTAAAAATGTGAATCCAGAGTGGGTGTCGCACAAATAAATAATATGGACAGTAGACAATGTCACACATAAAATTCAAAGGCCCTGTATTATTTTGTTTCATACAATTCTAAAGGTCATGGGACACGATTTTTTGACCTCGAAATATTCATATGAGAGAAAAATATAAATCTTACTCAGACAGTTTTGTTCCTGAGGTAATTTTAATCTTAAAGATGTTTTTATAGCAAATTAATTTCCATATTTTACGCACTTGATCGCGCGCACCTGTCACACGCGAAACCGGAAGATACGCACATTTATCCCATGCCACTTGACTGAGCTATATCTATTGTTAACAAAACCTTTAAATTATGATGGAAAGTAAAATGTAGACTGAAAATAGTCAAATAACAAAACTGAACAAGTTCGGCTAACACTATGAATATACATTGAGGAAAAGTTAAAATAAATAAATGAAATTTTGATGCAATTTGGAGGCCAATGAGCAAAATTTGTATAGAGGTTACTTCATGTAGGATTATAGAATTAAATATACATCACAGAAAATCTGGAGATTGTTCCCTAGTGACTGATCCAAAGATTTTGTATATGCTCAAGAGATAATTTTTTGCATAAAACCTTTCTCTTTACTCTGTTTACTGTGTGGTGTTGTTTGTTTGTCTGTGATATATTTCTCCTGAGGTACGTGGAAGAAATCTCTACTAGCTCGATGTTTTTTTTTCGTTTTTTTTTCATTATAAATGCACATCTTTTTCAGCATATTCATCCTAGAAATTTTGGAAAAAAAAATATAAAAATGATAAAAAAAAACAAATATCATGACATAAAGATCTTAGAACTATGTCATAAAAAAACCCATTGTTTTTTATAATATTTTGTCAGCATTTACAAGTCGGGAGATTTTTCATTTATATCATAAATAGACACTTAACATTTTATTATTAAGTATTTAACTGCATGGAAGCTACTTAAGTAAAAATCATTATGACATGCCAGTTGGAAGCAACTTTAACATAATGTTTTTACAAGTGTGACTGATCAGAAGTAATTCAATCAATTCGTAAGATCACTTGCCGAAAAAGTTTGCTGATTGTCTCAAATTTAACATTGATTGGATAATAAAAAAGATTGCTTCGTTTTGACAGCTATGCAGAATATACAAGGTTAATTTACATAAATCTCAAAGTTTTTTATAAATTCTTTATTTATTTGAGTCTCATCTATACATTCTCATATATACATATAAAACATAGATCGAAAGACCATAAAAACACAATGTATAGCCATTCTAAAAGAATTATAGGAGACTGTTTCTAAGAGGGATAACTCTGCAGCACATAACACCATGGTGTTTAAGCACTGCAGATTTACCTCCCTTATTTATACACATTCCTAAATTGCACATGTCTGTATCTACATTTAATATTTGACTTAGTAAAACATGTTACAAATTAAATACTTTAGATAACATGTTACAGCTTAACTTCTTTAATTATGGTAATGTGAGATAAAATTTAAATTTAAAACATAATTCAAAAATTGAGTGCTCATAAGAAATATAGAAAATAGCACTTCGAGCACTCAGTAAAATCTATTGATTTAAATATATAAATATTCTAAGACCTGACCTAAAACGTTGTTATGCTTCAGTTAAACTGTATTTATTTATATACATGTATCCAACTGAATACGTTAATGTATATGAACTGGTCAGTAGCAGTTCAAGCAGTTGCAGAAGAAAAAACGTGAAGCTGGCAGTAGCAGAACAGCAGTAGCATTAGGAAACACGTAAAGTTGACAGTAGCAGTACGAACTCTACAGCAGTAGAAAAGTGTGAAGGTGGAAGTTCCAGTACAAGAAGAATCAGCAGGAAAAACAGGAAGCTTGCTTTAGCAGTACGAGCAGTAGCAGTAGGAAAAACGTGAAATTGGCATCAGGGTACGTGCAGTAAAGCAATTAGAAAAACGTGAAGCTGACAAGAGCAGTACGAGAAGTAGCAGCAGGAAAAACATTAAGTTTGCAGTAGCAGTAGGAGCAGTAGCAAAAGGAGAAACATGAATATGGCAGTAGCAGTACGAGCAGTAGCAGTAGGACAAACGTGAAGCTGGCAGTAGCAGTTCAAGCAGTTGCAGAAGAAAAAACGTGAAGCTGACAAAAGCAGTTTAAGCAGTTGCAGAAGAAAAAACGTGAAGCTGACAGAAGCAGTTCAAGCAGTTGCAGAAGAAAAAACGTGAAGCTGGCAGAAGCAGTTCAAGCAGTTGCAGAAGAAAAAACGTGAAGCTGACAGTAGCAGTTTAAGTAGTTGCAGAATAAAAAACGTGAAGCTGGCAGATGCAGTTTAAGCAGTTGCAGAAGAAAAAACGTGAAGCTGGCAGAAGCAGTTTAAGCAGTTGCAGAAGAAAACACTTGAAGCTGACAGTAGCAGTTTAAGCAGTTGCAGAAGAAAAAACGTGAAGCTGACAAAAGCAGTTCAAGCAGTTGCAGAAGAAAAAACGTGAAGCTTGCAGAAGCAGTGCAAGCAGTTGCAGAAGAAAAAACGTGAAGTTGACATGACAGTAGCAGTTTAAGCAGTTGCAGAAGAAAAAACGTGAAGCTGGCAGAAGCAGTTCAAGCAGTTGCAGAAGAAAAAACATGAAGCTGGCAGAAGCAGTTCAAGCAGTTGTAGAAGAAAAAACGTGAAACTGACAGTAGCAGTTCCAGCAGTTGCAGAAGAAAAAACATGAAGCTGGCAGAAGCAGTTCAAGCAGTTGCAGAAGAAAAAACGTGAAGCTGACAGTAGCAGTTTAAGCAGTTGCAGAAGACAAAAACGTGAAGCTGGCAGAAGGAGAACAGCAGTAGCATTAGGAAGCATGTAAAGTTTACAGTGGCAGTACGAGCTCTACAGCAGTAGAAAAATGTGAAGGTGGCAGTTTCAGTACAAGCAGATAAAGCAGGAAAAACAGGAAGCTTGCTTTAGCAGTATAAGCAGTAGCAGTAGGAAAAACGTGAAGTTGGTAGCGTGCAGTACAGCAGTTGGAAAAACGTAAAGCTGGCAAAGGAGTACGAGCAGTAGCAGCAGGAAAACCAAACCTTTGCAGTAGATGTAGGAGCAGTATCAGAAGGAGAAACATGAATATGGCTGAAGCAGTACGAGCAGTAGAAGTAGGAAAAACGTGAAGTTGGCAGCAGGGTACGTGCAGTACAGCAATTAGAAAAACGTTAAGCTGACAGTAGCAGTACGAGCAGTAGCAGTAGGAAAAACATTTAGTTTGCAGTAGCAGTTGGAGCAGTAGCAGAACGAGAAACATGAATATGGCTGAAGCAGTACGAGCAGTAGCAGTAGGAAAAACGGAAAAAAACGTGAAGCTGGCAGTAACAGTACAAGCTGTAGAAGTAGGAGAAACGTGAAGATGGCAGTAGCAGTACGAACAACAGCAGTAGGTAAAACGTGATGCTTGCAGTAACAGAAAAGCAGTAGCATTAGGCAAAACATGTGCTCTTTGCAATTAACATGGCTATGGGTTGAAAAAGGCTAGCACACATTTTTTTACCTTGACCAGTGACTGTGACCTTGATCTTAAATCAGTGGATCTATGTCTTATAGACGACACACTGACTTGTCATGGTGAACAAATTTGCCAACATATTTTAAAATCCTTCCATGCATGGAGATGTTATGGCCTGGACAAGGTCTATAATCAACATTTTTTTTAACATGTGAGTGTGACTTTGATTTTTGAGCTTTGGATCCTGGTCTTGCATGCGACATACCATCTGATCAAGGTATAACAATGTACCAAGGTACCATGTATGGAGAAGTTATGGTCTGGACAAGAAAGGGAAGGACAGAGAGACACCATGGTGATTCAAATATAGCCACCACACTTTGTTTAGGGGTATAATTAAAATATGATACTTAAATCTGTTATAAGGGGTTAAAACTATCAAGATATCAAGTAAAAAAATAAATGACAAAATGTTCTTTAAAAGTAAAAAAAAAAAATATAGCAAAAAATTTCTGTTTAGAAAATAACTGTGGGGAGATGATAAAAAATTCTTCAAAAATGATAAAGTAAAAATAACTTGGTAAAGAGGGCGGGGGAGGAGAAGGTAAGAAACCATTCTTTAGAAATAGTAAAAATGATAAAGTAAAAAATTCAAAGCGCTGCAAGCTCTTGGGTATTCACTGCTTATCGTTCTTGTAATGCAATTCTTGTTCCGTCTAGAAAAGAGGTGATTTTTTGCCGGAAACATGTTATAATAGCATTTTCAAATGTATTGAAATTACAAAAAAACAAGAGGTGTTTGTAAAAAAAATATGCTCCCCTAAGGCCTTATCCCTAGAGACAGCCATGAAGTTTTGAGTAGCTTGGATCAAGCGTTCTATAGTTATTGATCGGAAACCATTTTGTTATTCAAGGACACTGTCGCCATAGCCTTTGACCTGGTGACTTGAATAACCAAAGGGCTCATCTACAAGTCATGAACAACAAATATACAAAGTTTGAGGAACATGGGTCCAAGTGCTCTATACTTATAAATCGGAAACCATTTTTATTTTCAAGGTCACTGTGACCCTTAACCTTTGATCCAATGAGCTGAAAAACAATAGTTGTTATCTATTGATCATGACAAACCTACATACTAAGTCTGACGAATTTTGGCCAAAGGAATCCCTAGATATTCAGCCGAAACTGCTTTGCTTTTCAAGGTTACTCTGACATTGACCTTTGACCTTATAAACCTAAAAACTACAGGGTCATCTTATTGTCATGACCAAGTTTTGAGGAGATGGACACAAGCGTTCTGTAATAATTGATAGGCTACTATTTTGCTATGCAAAGTCTCTGTGACCTTGACCTTTGACCTGAAAAGCTACAGGGGGTCATCTTCTTGTCATGGCCAAGCTATAAACTAAGTTTGAGGAATCTAGGCCCAAGCGTTCTATAGTTACAAACTGGAAAACATTTTGATTTTTAAGGTCACTGTAACCTTGGCCTTTGACCTGGTGACATGAACAACTACAAACATCATCTACTAGTCACGACCAACCTACACACTAAGTTTGAAGAATCTGGAACTAAGGGTTCTAAAGTTATTGGTTGGAAACCGCTTTGCTGTTCAAGATCAGAAAAGGTCATTCTGACCTTGACCTTTGATCTGGTGACTTGAAAAACTACAGGAGCCATTTACTTGTTATGATCAACCTGCGTAGTATGTTTAAACAAGCTGGCAGCAAGGGTTCTATAGTTACTTATCGGAAACCGTTTTGCTATTCAAAGTCACTGAGACCTGACCTTTGACCTGGTGACGTGAGAAATTAGGGTCATGGCCAACCTACAAACTAAGTATGAAGAACCTTGGACCAAGCCTTCTATAGTTACTGATCGAAAACCGTTTTGCTTTTCAAGCTCACTGTGACCTTTGAGACAAGCATTCTACTGCGCATTTCTCCCGACCCCGAGTGAGTGAGTGAGTTATACTACCTTTATGTTCATTTGGCGATAAATTTAAATAAGCACTGTTAATCTGGAAAATTATGCCCTAGGAACATACATGACGAGGAATAGACAAGAAAACTCGCACGTGTAGCAAAACTTTAAGCAACTAAGATGCAAACCAATGTGCAAGGACCTCGTTAAAATAAGTTTCTTTATCCTGTTCTCTTTTAGTTGCAGACGTTTAATCGACAAGACTTTTTAGTGAGAATGATGTCGTCTTACTTCAAGGCTAAAGAAGATCTGTCCGTCCCCTTACACGCATTCAGAGCGATCTGCCTTTCTCTGCACAGTGGTGTGCCATTTTCATTGTTGTCCGACAATTACATAATTCACACACGTAATTTTATGTAAATTTATAAGATAGAGATAACATCTAAGAATATTGAATAATCAAAGCTCTCTCACACTGAAGCGGCGGGTTTCAGAAAGGATAGTAATATATTATGTCTCCTGTTAAACTAAGTTAAACTACTGTAGCTTTACCCAATGAAACATTAATCAAATGGCAACAAGATTAATTTTGATGCAAAGCATCAAAGGCGGCGCACATGGTTTTGAAATAAGATAAATAATAAGTGTATAAATTAACCTAAACAATTGTACACGTGTGTAGTACATGTTGTACATTTTGATGATATAATCAAGTTATTTACAGATGGGATGTAAAAAGATTTTAAAGGGGGACATTTGAATTATATCCATGTTTTAATCACTTTAATTGAAGATGTGAAATCATGTGAATTCACTTTTCTTCAACAAAATGACCAGACATGAATGACTATATTCTCATAAAAGATCATTTGATTTTTCACTTTTTATGAAAATTGCATATTGTCTCCCTTTAAAATTAAAAATTGGGATAATAATCAAGTGTTCTTGGTCTGCGACACAATTCAGCACTTGAATATTCCAAATGTCTACTTTTGCTTTATTTCAACAATCTATACCCTTTTAATGATTTTAGTCTGTTTAAATCCTACTGTTTTGTGTCTTTTTCTGTTCTATCCTGGTTGCGCAACCATGATAGACAGGATATAATCCAATTTTTACAAACTCAGATTTTCAATCTATTTCTTGAAGAAATGTTATGTTTTCATTGTTTATATTGTATGCATGAAGAAAATACCATCACACATGCACATGCAGTGGTCATAAGCCTTCAACGTACATTAAATACTATACTTTATATAGATTTGCTGCGATTGACCAAGGAACATTTTGGAACCATCGATAGCACATTAAGTAAATTGAAACAAGGATGACTTCAGTGCTCGGAAAGTTTCAAAAGGGTTGCTAAGTTTACTGTCCAAAGTTTCTAGGCAGCCCAAGACATGTCAAAATTTCAAATTTAAACCTTGAATGACAATTCCAAAAATATGTTTTTCTTCCCACAGAGAATGAGAATTTGAGATCCATGGACGGTTATTTCTGTAGAAGAGAACTGTAGAAGAGAATGGTCATTATAAATTATTTAAAATCACCTCGTAATCTTGCTTTTTCCCCGGTCTGTGTTTAAGAGAAAATTATATCTAAGGAATTACCGTCTCTGGTAGGAAACGGGAAACGAATTTTTGTGTAGCAGTAGCAGTGTGAGTGTATTTCTGAAACTGGAACAAAGAGAGCTGCCGACCTAACAGTGCTTCCGATAGGTAATCAACTATTGAGTACACATTCTCCTATAATAGATGAAGGGCTTTACTACTAAATATTTTCTTGTACGCATAATATTCCCAGCCAAATGATTTGGTGAAAAATATACCAAGATACTTGTCTCTGAAGGTGTGTTTTGAAATTTCGATTTTGAAATAACAATTCCTATGTTATCGACATCCAAAAAATAAAACCTTACATGTAACATCTTCGTTCGATTTCCACATTTCACAGTATGGTATAACATCATTTCAAATATTTTGTAATTTGTCTGCACCAGATAACAGAACAACTGGTACTCTATCATATTCATGGTTTAACGGTTTAGTGGCGTAGTGAACAGATTTTTTTTGTAACTATAACGACTGACTTGACTACAGCAAAGTAAGAGTGTTCTTCAAATTCATCCTTGTGTCTGTATTCACAAAGACAGACTCATTCTTTATTATTGCATTAAAACGACAGATTTTGTACAATTTCTATTTTCAAGTTAGTTTATACAAATCAATTTTATTTCGATTGTGACGAAAGCTTTTAGCTAATAGAATCATTCTCAAATCCGTCCCTGGAACCAACCAGTACTAAGTAATGAGAATAAAGTTTCTTGCTGAAGGAAATAACCGATGCCGACACGGCCGCTGACGGGGTTCGAACTCGTGTCTTGACTAGCTATCCTTAGAGTACAAGTCCGACCTTTTAACCACTCAGCTTCACCTTTCTTTATATAGCTAAAGATCTTACACTATTGACAACAATCATAATTAGGATTATGATGGTGACATTTTTTGACGATTATGATTACAACTACAACAAACGAATTGGGTAGTTGTACCAGATGTGTCTAAATGAAATCTTTTTCCTAGGATATGGCGATTATGGGGAATATTAACGAGTTAAAACGTATTTATCTCGACGCACAGACTTTACGTAGCTGTTCTTTGCTGATTGCATCCTGTCATGAAGTTATTTCAATTTTACAAGAGATACAAAAAGTTCAATAAAAAATGTTACATTCCTTGTAATGATGAATGAGAAAGCTAGCTTCCCGAACTCAAACCATTAATCCAGATATGCAAGAGAAAGACTTCTCTTAAGGCTAACACGTGAGCTATATGTGAAATTACCTACAAATTTTTGAAGTTCCAACACTATGTATTTGTTTCACCTTATGGAATTGTCAAATGTGGTCATTTTCCATGTTTTATCGGGAAATAACGGTAACTGTTACTTTGCTATAACTCATTAATTTTTCAGGTCCTTGGAGGTATAAACATTGATAAGACGTCAAAAGTGTAAGATTTTTAAAAGGATAATTATGCAGTTGTTACATAAATTTTATTGGCTCTTCCTCTATAAAATAAAAAAAAAACAAAACAAGAACTGTCACTGTAAGATGACTATGCCCCCAAAGCGGTGCTTTGACCTTTGAGCCGAGAACCAGTCATTCAGAGGTCAAGGTCAAACAAATGTAGGTCAGTGGGAAGGTCTTGTCCAAAGAGTTGTTGTGTCCAAGTATGAAGTAAATCCACTAACTAATAATGGCAGTTAAAGCCAATGTTAAAGTTTTCGGACGGACTACGGACAGACAGTTCAAAAACTATATGCCTCCTATCGGGGGCATAAAAAGATATATAGAGAAGAGCATATGTTCATTAATGTTTCCTTTAGACATACTGCAACGGCTATCCATCAAAATGGGACAACAAATCATCTCTATATTGAATGCCCTAAATTTAGGGTATGTCTTTTTAGGTATTGGTCGAGAAATATTATATAAAATCAATGAGATAAAAAAAGAGCGTTCAGTGTCTGTTTGTTTGTCACTTGTTTATTTGATACTCGTTTGGAATTTGACCTGTAGCTAAGCTCATGACAGATTTATGTAGAAGGTTAGTCCTTCAATTGTTTTCATGGCCACTCCAGTTTTCTATTGGCAGTGATATATGATATTAAAACTGAAGTTTCATCTTAGTTCATATTATGGGTGAAGTCGAGGATTTGATTTCCCAGAATTTTAAGACGATGTAAAGGATTTCTTCAGTTCTAATTTCAACTAATTTTGAAGAGACTCTTGAGCGGACTCAGAATTTGCATATAAGTCAGCATGACAGAAAGTAAGATCTTACAGTATTTCTTCCTTCAAAAAGTATTTCAAGCAGAAAGCAATTTGAATTAAATTCGGACATTTCTGACCTATTGGTTGGTATTTCAAAAGCTATAAAGCTGTGTGGTGCTGATAAGGTTAAAGAGTATTTGAAAAAAAGCACAAGAGAAACAAAATAATAAAAGAAGCTAATAGTTCATCCTCAGGTTTGGCTACCATTAAAGAATACGAACTGTACGATGTGCTAGCTATTTAGATGATGACAAACATATTAGACATGCGGAAGAAAGGGTTAAAGCAAAAACTGAGCCAAGAGAGCAAAAAAGTGGGAAATGCCCACAAATCCATACAGTAGTATTGATAGTTTTATATGTTCATAAATGACGAAAATCATGTCCTTGACAGGGTTAAATCATTTGCTATGTTTGTGGAAATCTGGGACATTTCTCTAATGGATGTGCAGCATGGATGTGCAGGATGTCTCGAACGTACAGCTTTTTCCAAATCCTTCAAAGGAAGCAGAGATCGAGGTACTGAAAAACAAAACATTATTTAGGAAAATTTTGAATTGATTTGTTCTTTTTTTTCGAATTTTTCTATTATCACGTGGACATAAAAGTCAAACTTTGTGAAAGCTGCTTTGAAAGCCCTTACGAAGTCAGTAACTTATCTGTTGGGATGAAACAGTCTTTTTAACTGTAGAGATATACAGTGCAGACAAATTCAAACATTTTACCAACCACACAAAATGGTAATGTTATTTCATTTAAGACTAAGCCTCCATCGTACATTATCAAAAATAACAAGTCTGCTTAAGAAAATCAATTCTTTTTGTTGTGTCAGCTATTTTTGATCTAGTTGAAATGCAATGTGCTTAAGACACGTTAAGAAATATGTTAAGAAAGAAAGAAACGAGTATATTGTTAAAAATGATTCATGATTAATTTCGACTTACCAGGTGGCTACCACCATTTCCAAGTATTCCACTCAATCATACAAACTTTTTTCTCTTGAAATTTTCAGACTAAAGTAAAGATGTTTTTTCAGTAGTTCCTTCAGATTGCTGATAAACTTATTTCAATGTCATTGGTGCTAGGTGCAAATTAAGGTGTTTTGACACTTGATTAACTCTAGAAAAGTTGGAACAGACATTTGTATATTTCCACTTGTAGATTTAATTACCGTAGAATTATGAAAAAAAAAAGGAATCTTGAGACTCCTTTCGAAAAAATTGTTAGCCTGCTATTTTAGTGGTGCAATCGTTAGTTGTGCTGCAAGTATATGTTGTCAAAATGCTATCGCTCAACTGAATGGATTTCAAGAAAGAACATAGTTCTACATATAGAGAGTTTTAGCAATTCTTTTTTGCCCTATCATCTTTTCTTATTATTTTGTCATGTAAAACCTTGGTTTTTGTATACAGATAGTAAGAATTGCATATAGATAAATACTTTATTGAACAAAAGGCATATGCCTGTGAGTACATATATATATGCATATAATACAGTTATATTTACAAATTTACAAATTGGTCAGTGGCGGTCGTATCCATATATCACCCAACCCAAATAAAAATAGACATTCACAAAAGTAGAAATCATCATCGTCATCATCGAATGCAACAAAAAGTTGTGATCGAATTTACTAGTTTCGTTACATAATTTTTAAATATTAACTTATATAATAAATTATGTGCACAATTATACTACTTATTTAAAACATAGTTATAACATTTATGAAAAACAAATCATATTTTTTAAGTTCATATTCATGTATTTGACAACAAAGTAAATAATTATTTTATGCTTTTAGTGTAAATGTACTATTTAGTTACACATTGCATGTTACGATGATATTGCAAAATCTGGTTTAGATTATTTCAAAAACCTTTTTAACAAACAAGTAAACAACAGTCTATCTATGTTTCAAGGTACTGACCGGAATATGTATATATATAATATATATATACCTAATGTATGTATATTTTCTGCGGAGAAAAGTGACCAAAGTCTAATATAAAATCGTGTTTCGACGCTCCATTGCTTTAAATGTATATGCTGCAAGATTACGAGAGAAGTTCAATCATCCTTGGTATATTTGGTCTATTCCAGAAAAATGGTTTTATATATCTTATTCTGAGATTTTTGTAGAGTTCACATTCGAGTAGGAAATGAAATTCATCTTCTAAAGTGTTACATAGAATACATTTGCGCTCATTTCTTGTAACTGGTCGCGGGTTATGCCACCTTCCTGTTTCTACAGCTAGTCTATGAAAAGATAATCTAAGTCTTGATAAAGCTGTTCTGTATTTACGGATTTGTACTTGCTCTAAATATTTCGAAAAATCAAAGGTTGCGAAAAGTCTATATGTATCGGCCCTTGTCAAAGTATTAAGATTTGTCACCCAGTTTTTGATAAAAATATCTTTAAGTCTTTGTTCAACTTCTGATATGAAAATATTTTCCTTTCCTACTTCTTGGAAAAGCCAAGCGTAATTTAAACCTAAATTTTCAAGTAAAGACTTAACCGATTTTGCCCAATTTGAAATATCATTATTTCTTTCGATATCTGCCAACATCATGTTATATGTTTGTTTAATAAGTTTAACATTATCACATTTAATTATTTTGAGCCAATATTTTATAAATTGTATCGTTCTTTGACATTTTAAAGGCATTCTTCCTAGTTCGCCATAAATAAAGTTATTTTGTGTTTGTATTTTAACCCCCTAAAGTATTTTTGCAAAAATGCATATGAACACTTTCAATTTTATCTGCGTCATTCATTCCCAAAACTTCAGATCCATAGTTTAATATAGGCTTTATTAATTTGTCGAATAAATCAAGTTAATGTTTAACTTCAATATTCGTAAATTTCTGCAAGTACTGTTTCATTTTAAAAATGACTTTTAACGCTTGACCCGATAATGCTTCAACTGTTTGTTCGAAAGACCCCCACACACGTAAAGACAATGCCAAGATGTGTAAATTTGTTTACAATTTCAATTTCTGAACCGTCATATATTACCCTTGTATTTCGCGGTATTCTACCCCCTTTTCTAAAGATCATGACTTAGGTCTTATCTATATTTACAGTAAGCTTCCATAGTTCACAATAATCTTTAAGAATATCCAATCCTTTCTGTAAATCCTCTAGACTATCTGCAATAATAACGATATCGTCTGCATACAAAAGTAGGAAAAGTTTCAACATACCCGTATCCGTATGCCTTTAAAGCCTTCACGCGAAAGTGTATCTTCAAGATCATTTATATATAGAAAAAAGGAAAGGTGATAAGCAATCACCCTGACGAACACCTAATGAACATAAAAAAACTTTCACTTAAAAGATTCTGAGTTTTCACCCTCGATTTGACATTCTGGTACATTGATCTCAAAACGTTGATGATTTTTTCCCGGATCCCAGTTTGAATTAATTTCAACCAAATGTTCTCTCGAATTAATAAGTCAAAAGCTTTCGTGAAGTCTACAAAACAAGCGTATATTTTCTTATTTTCATTTAGGATGTGATCAATTAAACCATGTAATACAAAAACATTGTCAGTTGTCCCCATGTGTGACCTAAATCCGGCTTGCGATTCTACATAGACATGATAATTTTCGGCCCAACAATTTAATCTATTATTTATAACTCTTGTGAAAAGTTTACCCATTGTACTCAAAAGAGTTATCCCCCTGTAATTCTCTGGTGCGTTAGGGTCCCCTTTCTTATATAGTGGTATGATAAAGCCTTCAGACCATAGTGAAGGGAAATAACCATTATTCGATAACTTATTAAATAGAACATGAAGATACGAAACAAAGCTATCAATACCGTATTTGAAAAATTGATTTATATAAAAATCTGGACCACCTGCTCTATCGTTACGCGATTCCTTACACGCTTTTGAAATTTCATTTACAGAGATTGGATCGTCCAATTCTTGAAACATAATCTGAAATTTGCCGTTTAAATAACGCTCATTGAAATGAATAACATTTTCGTCCGGCTGAAAGAATATCGAATCCGGGTTATTACTAGATTTAAAGTAATTTGCAAATTCATCAGAAGTAACCTTATTAACGTTATTTTGTGAAGATAAACTTTTTAATAATTTCCAATATTCCTTAGCATTTTTACGCCTTAACGACTCTAGTTTCCGTGTTTGTTTAATGTCGTTATTAAGTTTCTTTTTTCGTATCAAAGTTTTGTAATCGCTTCTTGCCCTAGCCATCTGTTTTCTATTGAAGTCTTTATGAAATTTATTCAACGATTTATAAAATGTCTGCTGTTTTGTTCATTGTCATACCATTCGTTTTTAAATTGCTCTTTTTTACAATTTACGTCGATATTCTTTCAAAAAAGCGGCTGATATACATTATGGAGCGCAATACTAAATTCCGATAAATTTTCGTTAATGTTTACATTGTTATTTAAAGACAACAATTCTTCCGTTAAGTCGTGGCATTTACGTTGAAAATCTTGTCCGTTCAACTGTGAAATGAATGCTTCTTTTTTATTAGGATTCAATTTATAGTAAAAATCAATTTTCTCGGATTCTGTTCCTTGTATAATATTATTTTCATTTGACCTAATTTGATTATCTAAAGATGAACGCAACGAAAAAATCACCGCACAATGACCTGATAAAATATTGGGTATATCTATATAAAATCGGTTAAAAAGTCGCATTAGTTCCGTTTTACATAGAACATCATCCACAACGCTACTTCCATTGTGTTTGATACACGTATAATTACCAAAAAATCTATCCACTCATGATTCTCAGACCCGTTGATTTGCAAAAATTTATAAGCAGTTTACCATTATCATTCACAAATTTATCTTGCGAACATCTCGGAATGCTAACATCAGTCACACAGTCCGGTGGCATAAAACCAAAGTTAAATAAATCTTTATGTTCTACAAAATCGTTCAAAAGACCGACACGTGAATTTAAGTCACCTGTTACCAAGAAATTGCACTTATCTTCATATTTGTCTTTTAAATAACAAATGTCATCTACAATGCTATCAAACACACTTTGGTTATGCAAAAATTCTCTACTGCTACCAGATGGCAAGTTGTAACATAAACACAATCATTAGTCATTTTGTAAAAAATCAGGAAAAATACATTTGTCGAATTTCAGCCACAGACTATGATTATCAGTACTTTTAACAAATGTCACATATTTACTTATTTTATCAGATACATATACGAAAAGACCACCACTTTTCCTACGTGCATTTAAATGTTTAAGTGTTCTATCCAGCTTAAAGTAAGTAAAACTATTCACGTTATAATTAAATTCATCACATGACCAACATTCTGTCAATAGTACGATTTCATTTTTACTGAGAATGTTCAAAAATTCAGGAGAGTATAATTTATTAAATCTCTTCCCAATAAGTCCTTGGCAATTAAGTAAACAAAATCTTAAGTCAGAGTTGTCGCTTTTCTCCTGTATATCTTATTGCGGGTTCTCAATTGAGAAGAGGAGTGTGGCGGCAGATCTGCAAATTATTCCCTATTGTATCTCACTATAGTTAAAATGGATATGCAGGAATATGAACTCATAAAGCACATGTCCTGATTAGGTTTAGTGACAATGGTGATTACCTAGTGTCTATTTGATTTTTTACAATTTTATTGAAAGTCTGTATGGACCACATGTATAAGATTGCTTTGCGAAATGAGTACAATATAGGGTTAACGCACGTTTTTTTCGTGTTATAACATCTGAAGAATCCCTCGGGATATGTTGGTGCCCGAGCCCGTAGGGCACCAACATATCCCGAGGGATTCTGCAGATGTTATGACACGAAAAAACGTGTTTTAACGCTATTCTAGCATAAAATGATCTAGAAAAGACATGTCTACGAAAAAAATAATAGTACAGTCGCCTTGAGGTTGTTATGGATACGTGTTTTAAATATGCGTTCCAGGGCGACACGTCAACATGTTTCAACCTGTTCAGCGGCCATCTTGAAACCTAAAAAATGTCGATTAAAAAATATTTGGAAGGATTTCATGTGGGTTTACGATTGATAGTATACACTGACGGCTTGTATGAGTTATGTATAAGTTACATAAACTGCCGATTTGGGGCAAAAAAGACGGAACAGCGTCCATTATTTACAAAGGCCCTGTAACGCGCATAACTGAAAACTGGTAATAACCGCGTGAGCGCGAGAACTTCCTTGTTAACACACCTTTTTGATCTCGTTAAAATATAGGCAAAACGGGCAAAAACAAACGATTTTAATGCTAGAATATTCAGATTTGCTTAGGTATTATTTTCTTTTTAGAAATCATCAACCTGAAAAGGTGATGTGTTTTCTGACTGATACAATTCATTTACTTGATATCAAAGACTCTTAATTTCCTGTTATTTTACAGAGGGAAATGGATGGCGGTAGCGTCATTTTAGCCCTCCAATCCTTTATTTCTCCATGTTTTGTTATGCAAATTAGTTACAAGATTAGACTGCTCTCAGATTTAGTTTATTAGATGGAAAACTTATTGCCTGAATGCAATTTCTGTAATGTAAATGATATTTAGTTGTATTTGTTAGTTAATCTTTGCATTCTGTTAACAGGGATACTCAAAACGGGAAAATGGATTGTTACACAACAACAGGGCAACCTAATTTCGCCAGACGGTTCAGATTTGTTCTTAGAGGTGAAAGATGCATGTTTTAATGGAAGGCAATAAACTGCAACTATTAATCATATTCAGGCTTTAAAGAAATTCAAAGTGTGATGTGTAGTTACCTGCTTCTGCAGTAACTGTCACACTTATTAAGTTCAAATGACAAATACAGATGAACACTACAGTAAGTCCTAACTGTTATCTATTTTCTGTGCTATTTACTGGTTTCATCTGTTAAACGTTACCAATCTAAGAAATGACTGTTGCTTAGATATGTGCCTTGATAGTTGCTTACGTAAGGGATTGAAACCAGCTTGGAAAAACACCGAACATCATGAAATCTTTTATTATTTTAAGTCGCTTGGCTACTTGAGATTTTTGGTAGTTATGTTTGACAGCTATTTCTTTTGCAGGATTTTTCATTAGAACAAATGAAGTGTTATATCTAAAATAATCTTACACTTTAATTTAGTTTTTGGACTGTGAAACTATAGTTTGAAATCTAAGACTGATATTTGTGTCAGGGTGTATATCAAACAACGCGAACAAAAATATGGAAAGTGCCTACGTGTATATACATTGATTTGCACGAGATTTACAGTTGAATATTAACCTATTTTCTATTGTATTGTGAACAAAAGACCTGGCCAGGTCTATAAGTATTTATTGACCTCATAAGCGGTCTATAAGTAATTTATAGACCACTTTCAAACAAAAGAATAGGTTGGTAAATGAAATTGCCAAACTGCAACCCTTCAGGCATTTTCAATACATGGGATTATTGATTTAAATTCGGCTCAATAACTGGAACATAATACCACCCTTTATAGTAGGTATACCTGTTTATACCTGTTCAACTTCCGCAAAAATATAATTTAGCTTTTTATAAATCTGAGACCATGAACTCTTCCATTTGCACAAAAAACAAAAAATCACATGTCTCCCACAACAGAGTCAATAAACTAAAACTGGTACAACCTGGTAGATGTATTTTTTTTATTTATTTATCGGAATAACACACACTCAATGAATAAATGATTAGAAAAAAAAACAATAAATAATGCTGTGATGGCTAAACTGTCTTTAACATTCACCAACAAGGGTGCCATTGTCACAAAATACGCCCATCATAAAAGCTTTTGGTGAGGATGTCTGCATAACAGATAAAAAGATGTGTTGGTAGGGAAGCAAGCTTGACTATTCCTAGTGCTGGATAGTGAAATATACATTTTAAATGAACCTTAAGATAAATAAATACATATATGAGTCCAAGAAAGGGAATAATATCAATGGAAATTGGGCAAAATTTTAAGCATGAATTTATACCAGGTCTGAAGTACATGAAATTATAAGGGGGCTTGAATTTCGCACATGGCACTCTGTCTGATAATGATGAACATTTGTGCAAATCTAAATTACAATTCCTCGAAAAATGTGTACATTCATTCTTGTTTCAGACTGGTGTATATTAAGAATCAGAACCGAGATGTTAGCATAAGTGAAACTGTGTAACCAAAGAAAGTTACGCTTTATTTATAACCAGAAAGTTATAATTTAAGAACTAAGTACAATGTACATATATTTGCTGAAGTCATTATTTCATGCACTTTTGATGAATGTGTGAAATGTATGATCACACGAATATATGTAAACAAACAGTGTAATGACATTTTAGTAAATTAATGTCATCTGGTTAATGGCTTATGCGTGTAATGCTCATTCTCATGATGGTGAACATTTTTTATAGAATCCCTTAACTCATGATGACTAAATGGTCCATACACACATTTTCTTACTTTTATCTGACCTTTGATTTCTATGTAAGACCTTGACTTGGCCATAGGGACCTAAATTTTGCGCGTGACTCTCTGCCTCACAATGGTAAACATTTGTGCGAAGTTATATCAAAATAGCTCATTGCATGTAGAAGTTTTGCTCCGGACAAACCTTTTCCTTTGACCTCTAAGTGTGACGTTGACCTTTGACCTTGACACCTGGTACATGCGCGCGACACTACGATTCATGATGCTAAACATTTGTATGAGGTGATACTAAAATCTCTCCATGTATGTAGAAGATTTGCTCCAGACAAAATCTGGAAATTTCATCATCTTGTATAATGACCTTGACCTTGCATATATGGAATGGATTATGCGCTCAGTCTCATGATGGTGAAGATATGCAAAAGAATCACTAAATTCATGATGACTAAATGGTCCTTAAACACATTTTCATATTTTATCTGACATATCACCTCTATGTGTGACCTTGACCTTAGTCACGGGAATCTGAATTTCCATGCAACACTCCATTATAGAATGGTGAACATTTGTTCCAAGTTATAATTAAAATCCCTCAATTCATGTAGAACTTCTGTCCGGACAAGCCTTTTTATCCTACCTCTAAATGTGACTTTGACCTTTGACCTTAAGACCTTGTTTATATGCCAAAAACTACATATTATGAAAGCAAACTTTTTTGTCAAGTAATAATTAAATCCCTCAATGCTAGTAGAATATATGCTCCGGACAAAATCTGGACATTTTCGTCATCTCTAATGACCTTGACCTTGCATATATTGAACTGTAACGCTCAGGCTCATGATGGTGAACATATGTGATATAATTACTCAATTCCTGGTGACTAAAAGGTCCGTACACACATTTTCATATTTTATTTGATGTTTTGACATCTCTATGTGACCTTGACATTGGCCACAGAGACCTGATTTTTGCATGCGACACTGCGCCTTGCAATGATCAACATTTGTGCAAATAAATAAAAATAATCCCTCAATATGTAGAAGTTTTATTCCGAACAAGTATTTTCATCTAAACTCTAAGCGTCACCTTGACTTTTGACCTAGAGACCTGATTTATGCACGAAACTACGTTTTTATAATGGTAAATATTTGTTATCATGTAATACTAAACTCCCACCATACATGTAGAAGATGTGCTCCGGATAAAACTGGACGTCGCCCGCCATGGGCGTTCCAATAATATGACCCGTTTTTTGAAACAGGCATATAAAAAGGAAATCTGAAAATATCACACAAGTCCTGATCCACTATTCCTTACTATTTTGAAATGACCAAACAACCACCACACTTTGCAAGTCTCACTTTTTGTCGCATCCGAGCATTCCACAATTCCATGGCAACAGAAAATTGCCCCAACTACAGAAGATAAAAGTACTAAGATTTTTGTCCAAAAAAGTGTGAAACATTTAATTGAAAATTATATTAACCTTTTAAATAAGTTTACATGTGTCCTCTACCTGTTCAAACCGTGGGAGACATATGCGAAAAATACATAAAGCACGAAAACCTCACGGTGGTCATACTTAACCAATCATGGTACCGTATACGGCCGACAATAAATATTTAATTTTTTTATAAGAAAAATAAAAAGACAATATGAAAAGCCTGAAGATATGCACTAGTACAATAGGCACCCAACATTTCTGTAAGTTTTCATCAAAATTCGATCACGCATGTAGGAGGAGTTTGACTGACAAAACACACACGCACGCACGCAACATTTACATACATACATACGTACATTTGATGTATGTTTTTACGTAAAAAATAGCGGTAATACATTTAATATCATGTTTTGAAACCAGAAAAGTCAACGGAAAAATATATAAACAAGTTTAAAGTTTGAATGTTTTTCGTCTGACGACATCCAAGAAATATGAAGAAAACCGGTAGTATTCTCCTGATCTTTCTTACTTTGTTTAGGTTATTATGATATCGAATCAGGTCAGTTTTTATCAACGATGATTTTTAAAAGTTCAGTAAGTTCAGGCTAACAATATCTCTATGTATTAGACTGGCAAAATCTTGGTGACGGTAGATACATGTTAATTATGCCGCTCTTCTGCAGCACGCATCCAGCTTGTACCAAATCCTCTTTAAATGTTGATTTTCCTTGATATTAAGATGTAATTAAGATCGAAGTTAAATCTACTTTTAGTACAATTTTATGATTATCATATTTAATTACACATGAGCTTAATATCCAGTATCTGAGTAATACTGAACTACGAATAGGAATAATGTCATACTTTTAAATGATTTTGAACTTCTAGAAGAATTTAATTGCGCAATAAGTTTTAAATGTATAAAATACAACTTTACAACAGGTGACAACCGCCCAGAAAACCATTTTGGTGTCTGTAACTGAATGGAGTTGCTCTTTCCACATATGAGCAAATGCCTTCTAGTCCTTCGTCGTTTAGTTTACATTTGTAGACACCTTGTCCAGGCATGAATGCTATGTCGAATATTCCACCCAAAGTCCGGAACCTCTCCTCTGTTAGAATGTCAGCACTTCTTCGACTTGGCAACGCATGAACGGCCTTCTGATGAATAAGTACCAATGCCGTATTCCCAGGATCTAAAATAATTTAACAGCTGTTGCCGATATAAGCTACATAATATTATTTAACTTCTCGAAAATAAACGGAACTCTCAAACGTGATTTTTAGCTGAAATGAAATGTTTCTCTACAAAAAGTCTATTACATTATTGCATTATTTTCATATTGTATTATTTTCATGCAGGAGAAATGTTACATGAAGTCTTTATGTTACATGAAAATGAAATACAACCTAAAGGAAAATGTTTGATATTTCTGTTTTTCCATGTAAAAAGTAAGGTACTTAATTAAGAGGAAAGTAGATACCAATGTGGCTCAGTGCAGAAGAGTGAGCAGAATTAATTAAAGGCCAAATGACCGGTCTTTATTAAGTTCAGCCCACGTAATTACCTTTAGAGTTAGATTTAGGACATACGTTTCGAAGCGCATTCAACTGATGCAATGATCAACCAAGGATTTCGAAGTCCGTAATGGTCGACCCTGAGTCATCATATCAATGTCATGTTACTTGCAGTTCAACATTTAAAGAGTTCATACAAATTTTGTTTGTTTACTTCAAGTGCATAAAGACTTCTGGCCTGTACTCAAACAAATTCACTTAATACTGTATGTTTAATCATCGTTCTAACTGAATAGCAACAGAAAGGAAAATAGATTACAAGCTCTTCAACGCTCACCTGTTTACAAAAAAAATCATACAAGTTCAAATCAAAATCAATATTGCTGTAAACCTTTCCACGATGATCAGTGGACTTATACGCTTCAGTGACTGTTGTTCCAAGAAAAGATACTGTGTTACGTGTTTAACTTTTGCGATATAGTCCTTATAATTATATACATGTATGTATTTGAGATTTCCGTTATACTTTTAGGTTTAAATTTGACCCCTGTTGGTACAAAATGACCTTAGTACCACAATTTGAACTATCTCGAAAAAAGATGAAACACCATACTTCATACTACGTATCAGACTTCCGAATCTTGCGGTGTTTTTTAAACAGGTGTTTTTTACAGAGTTAAACTACATAAGTCTATGGGAAGCATTTAACACCAGGGATGAAACAAGAAAGTCTTTGTAGAAGTCGACTAGACAGTACCTTGTGCAATTTGCAGAATTTTGGGTCTTGTGGTTTCAAAAGGCTCATTTTAACTTCCTTGTAAAAGATGTGACAACTCGGGCGGGGTGACTAGTGACCACAGGAGCATAATATCAACTAACTTGGTAGACTACGTCTTGACAATGCTTCACACTATTCTCAGAGATTGGTCCTGATAGTTTTAGCCAAGAAGATTTCAAAAGTTTATTTTATTCATAGCTACAGCAACCAGAATTATACATGGAATGAAATTTTTTGAACAAAGTTGGTAGAGACTTATGCAAAAGCTATATTAACTTTGACTAAGAGGATTAGTCGTAAATCTCATTTTCTTAAAAGTTAAAAGTTTACGTCGCACGCCACACAAACGACGATCACAAATGCTCACCTTGATCGCGTATTAAAATTTATCTCAAAGGAATATTGCCATGTGGTAAGAGCAATCGCTTAATGTTTACTGTTCCTGTGCTGATGATATAGCTGTCAGACTGTTGTCTGTGCGGGTCAACTACAAAGGTGACTGTATCTTACTACTTGGAAGGGAATAACATTTGCTCGAAATAAGGGTAATTTCGCTTGGATTTACTTCGCTCATTGAAGCTTTACTTTTATTGGGACGCTTCGTTTCCTATGAGTGTATCTCTTTTTACAGCAGTCTTTGCTTCCTTGAAGCGTACCCTTTTCTGGAACAGTGTCGCTTCCCAGAACCTTCCTGGCATGGAGTCGCTTCTTAGACTGACAGTGCTTCTTGGACTCGCAGCACTTTTTTTGAACTTTATCCGATTCTTAGATTCACTGTAGTGCTTGGACCCGCTGTGCTTCTTGGACTGACTCCACTTCTTAAGGCTTGCTGCGCTTCTTAGACGTGCTCTGCTTCTTAGACTAGCTGCGCTTCTTTGATGCGCTGCCATTCTTGGTTGGACTTGCTCCGTTTAGACTTTCTGTGTTTCTTGGAGTTGCTTCGCTTCTTGGATTTGCTCTGCTTCAAGACATGCTCTGCTTCTGACGCACTTCTTTAGATAATTCTGAGAGGTTCCCTTAGGGAAAATGTACCTGTTTTTATTCCAGATATCTGTCAAGCGAACATTAGTTTTCTTTATTCCAATCTTATATACGCGAGTCGGATAGTAGCAACAACAGCTTTGCATCACAAAACAAAAATGGCGCCGCGTCAAAACGTCATTTAATTCTTTAGCAATTAGAAAATAAGATTTTCTGACGTTGGAATGAACATATCAACAAAAAATAAACTAAACAGTAATCATTATTAACAGATTTTCCGAATAACTAAAAAAAATGTTTATCGGGTTCATGTTGTTAAAGATATACTATGCCCATTTTTGCATAAAATACTTTTATTGCAGAAACTAATTGAAATCTAATAAATTCTTACTGAATATGTCTAATTAGCCTAATAGAATGCATTTACTTAAGTAAACATCTAAACGTTCCTGCACTTTTTTGCAGTTTCAACAAAATAATGTGTTTGAAAGAAAGTTTTTCAAGTGAAATATGATATGAAGGACGCATTTCATCTAAGTTTAATTTGTATAATCCCTAAATGTATCTTCCATGTACAGAATTCAACATGAGAGCCAGATTTTCATTGCGGAACTTCATCAGAGTAGATTGTTCTTCATATCTATCCGTCTCAGGCACCATTTTTGAACACCATGTTTTCGACCTGATCACATCTTTTCAGACAAAGAAATATCAGATGGGCTTTGATCTTCATAACATGGTGGATATTAAAAGTAGCTCATTTTTCTTGTTCAATTTTTCGACTTTGCTATCTATAAGTAGCAGCATTGTCAATACCTGAGTTAAGTTCTGTTAAACTTGACCACATTAAGTAAAACAACCCCCACAAAAAAAACAAACAAAAAGTACATATTTATCTGACTGTTTGCTATAAATAGACATTTTGTATTTTCAAGTCATACTACATAAGTAACACCAACTGAATAAATTAAAGGGAGACAGCAGTAAAATGTTAAAAAGTTATGATTCTTGATAGAAAAAAAAACAACTATCAATACATGATAAAAAAAGTATAGGAATTGTACTGATATCATAGGCACTTAATATGACCTTGTCCAATGGAAAACATGCACGTGACAAACTCGCGACATAGGATTAAATGACATTATAACAAAAATAAAAAATGAAATTACGGCTGAGATGACTAAAACTTTGTTTACTAAATCATTTAACTACATTGTATATCAAACTATACTGAGCCCTTAACATTTGGAACATATGAGAGACAAGATATCTATCATTAAAGGTAATAAATAATCCCATATACCGCACTGACACAGCAATTTCTACATTTTTAGTTTGTCTGCCATAATATAACAAGAATGGCTAAAAATTCAGAACTCAAACTCGTGGAAAGTTCACTCGGCAGTATGTCAACCACATGGATAAACACACGAAACTTAATTGCAAGGCTGCAAAAAAAAAAAAAAAAAAAAAAAAAAAAAAATCAGCAGAACTCAATACACATTACATGCTTAGGACATGCAAATCTTGGTTCAGGACTGCTGAAAAAAGTAAAGAATAAACTTACACTGGACTTGAAGAAAAATAAATAAACAAGAACTCTCACTGTAAGATGACTATGTCCCCGAAGTGGTGCTTTGACATTTGAGCTGAGAACCAGTCATTCAAGGGTCAAGGACAAATAAATATAGGACAGTGAGAAGGTTTGTCCAAAGGGGTGTTGTGTCCAAGTATGAAGTGTATCTACTTACTAATGTGGAAGTTATGACCAAATGTTCAAGTTTTTAGACAACTGGATCTTCAAGGTGAAGGTCATTCAAGGGTTAAGGTAAAAAAAATATAGGTCACTGGGAAGGTCTTGTCCAAAGGGGTGTTGTGTCCAGGTATGAAGTATATCCACTCACTAATGTGGAAGTTATGGCCAATGTAAAAGTTTTCTGACAATTGAATGTCCAAGGTGATGGTCATTCAGGGGTCAAGGTCAAAGAAATATAGGTCAGTGGGAAGGTCTTGTCCAAAGGGGTGTTGTGTCAAAGTATGAAGTAAATCCACTCACTAATAAGGAAGTTATGGCCAATGTTAAAATTTTCGAACGGACGGATTGACGGATGGGCAGTTCAAAAACTATATGCCTCCCTTCGGGGGCATAGAAAATCCCAACAACATTAAATGTCTATGGTAGTTATTTATGGTGCAAATTTAATTGAAATCCCACAAATATTTGCTGAGCCTTACAAGCACGAAGTAACTATGGGCTTTATATGAAGAATAAACACCAAAGAGTCAGAAATCAGGATAAGATCACTGAAGCAAAACGACTCTTGATATATATTTATTCAGTAATGTTTAGCTGAATTCAGACAAAATTTAATAGTTAATGAAAAATTATGCTGACACACTCGCATTGATGACAAACACATATCAAAGAGCTGTCATTCAACAAATAATCATCAGTGTGAAATATGCAGACTGCACGCAACACTATGGTCAGTTCTTATAATTCCTGCATTTTTCCCCAAGATAAATCAAACAGCTGCTGATAATTAAGGTACATAAACTTACGTTAGCCTTCATTTGAAAAAAATCATCAAAGGCCTATAATCAAAGCAGAATGTGCTACAGCTATGCTACTACTCGGTATTTACAACCGCCGGTCGGATGGACAGACTGACTGATGGACTGATAAACACATAGAAATTCTATTTGGGGGTATGATTAAATCTGTCCAGTTGACGAGAAACAGCATGAACAAACTTTTTAACCTATTTATGTAGAAAAGGGTCATAAAATTAATTTGACTAGAACATAACAATGGCATGCACAAATAGGCTTGGCACTTTTGCTTCGTGCAAAGTATTATCAAAATCTGACAAAGTTGCTGAAAAATAGCATAGATACATTTATGTATTAAAAAAATCAAAAGCCCTTTCCTCAGTGAATATCATGGCAGTGGAACGCAGAAAACAACATGAACAGCTACTTTTGGTACTTATGATTCTTGCAAAGTATTATTACATTCTGAATTAGTGTTGATGAGAAACAACCAGGACAAACTGATGTGTGAAAAGAAAAAACAAAGCGCTATAACTCAGGAAAAATCATCGGCGTGCGACGTGACAACGATATTCACAACTAGGCCTAGTTTTTATGATTCTTATAAAGAATTATCAGAATCTGAAAAACAGTTGCCGAGAAACAGTCCGGAAAGTTTGTCTACGGACGGCCGGACGGACCGACTGAACAGCGCACGTTAATACAATATATTCCATATACTCTATCTGGGGGCGGGGCGGGGTAAAAAACAAAAACATTATAAATAGTTGAAAGAATTTGATCTGAAATAGGCAAACATTTTGATATAAAGAAGAACTCACTCTTGATGTCTTTCACTGCACTTTCAGCGTCTGCACTAACCCTGCAGGTAATGATTCTCAGAACGATTAATACCTTCGTATCTTCTATGACACTAGGGTCACTTATTTTGATTATAGTTAATTTCTGACACCGGTTTGTCAATGCTTTTGTCAGTTCGTCTTCAATTCTTTTAATCGAATCCCCTCCGTATTGATGGTATAATTGTATGAAAGCTGAAAGTATATGTAACGCTAGTAAAGTTAGGTTATTCGAAATAAGCTGAAAAGAATGTTTATATCTTAAAATGCTAAATATTGGCAAAATAAGATCAAATATAAGACATCAAAAGTTAAACATCACCAAAATCAGTGGTACTAGGATCAAGGTTTGTGCGGACAAAGCTGTCTGTTCGGTTAACAAAAGGACCATGGTGGCCCTAATTCGCTCAACTGAGTATTTTTGCTTAAAACAGTCACTGCAATAAATGGAAATCAAAGAATACTACACATCAAATATTAAACCTCTGGGCTATCTTGTCTAAAAGGTCCATGCATAGATGTAAACTCGGTGTTGAGCGAATACTCATCCAAGGGGCAAAATTAATAACACACTAGTTGAGGTCAACTGTACACTCATACAACTGTTTATGACTGGAGACAAAAGGATTTAAAAGATTTCCCGAATGTAAGTATATGTAAAATATCTGACTCTGGAATAGAGCAGATAAAACAGCAGAAAAGGTTTTAAAATCAATAATAGGGGGGCGTAGGACAAATCAGACAAACTTGACACACCAAATTCCAAACATTTTGGAGATTTGATCTTACACAAGGTCTTGTTAAAACGTGCCCTCCGGGACAAAGCTCAAAAGATCAAAGAAGGAAAGTTAAAACAGTCTTGGTTTACAGACACTGCCAAAACCCAATACAGGACCCTGTGAGGTGTGTTTTCTGATGGAAAGACTGTTTAAAGAATTTCCCAGCATATGAACAATGTTTCTGCTTTGGCATAGCCAAGCATAAAATTTGAACAATCTTGATAAAGGTAGCACACCACACTAATTGTAGCCACAGTTTCGAAAGGTCAGGGAGGATTTCCTTGAAAGTGTAAATATTCGAGAGTCAAATGACTGTTTGAGTTCTAAATGCATTTTCAGCATCAGATTTGGTTTTGTAACATCTAAAATGAACTCTGGCAAATTCGAAAATAGGGCTACTAACAAATTGTTCAGGCAGATGGTGTCAAGAACACCGTTTTTCTGTCAACAGTGCATTTCAACTGCAGGCTCGGAAGAATCAAGACATTTTTCAAGGGGGTACATACTTTCATCAGTAGCAAAAAATCTGCCAGGCGACGCACCAGTTCCTTTGTGATATTTTGCATGTATAGGGAGTTGCCAAGACAGAAACCGAGTTTCTATAGCTGTTATATTCGCAGGTATTTTTTGGCGGAAAGACAGAAAGTGGTGTTTGAGGTCTCGGACCACAGTTTATTTTCGGCGATTACTGAATGAATCACAGCTCCATGTATAGTTCTACCACAATACTTGTGACAGTTAAGTTGTTGATTTACAATGTTATGTTTAATATGTTGTTAATAAAATGATTCTTATTTTTTCAGGTTCTATACTTTTGTACCAGGAACTTCGGACAAATTGTTTGTGCACAGGGACGACAGGAATTAGAAATTTAGTGTGGAGTGCTACCAAAAGTCCATCCGACAATGCTTTCATCACAAGGACTTGTTGTTTCAGACGACAGTTTTCATTGAGATATTCTCTGTATGTTTTGTAAAAGTTTTGTCCCTTGGGGCAGAGCTAATAATAACATAAGGGTGAAACGTTTACTTTATACATAAGATTCCAAGATTCTTGGAGTTCTGCTTTAAGAATATAAGATATTTTTAAAGATCTCAGGCAAGTTTTTCCCAGTTTGTAAAGGTTACTCTGCAATACTTCCAACAAACTTAAAAAATTAAAAAGTTTTTTCCGGGGCGGAGTTAATAATTACCACAAGGGCAAAGTTTGGACATTTTTTTGGTAACAGTACTCTAGACAATGCTTCACACACTGTTTAAACATTGAATAATAAGTTTTTAAATCACTTTCCGACATATTTTCACGCAAACCATGTTTCTGCAGGGGTTAGTCAATAACATCCAAGACACGACGTAATTTTGAGCAAGACGGGACAGAGGTTTATTAGACACTGATCAATACATATCAGTTTTTAAAACATTTGTTATTTAAGGCAAGAGGAGTTTTTAAAAAGATTTTTTTTCTATATTGTTTTATTTTGTTTAATAAGTAACTCCATGGGTGGCTCAAGATGATAAGTAGGCATACATGCCATAAAGTACTAGTCTTGTGGCTTAAAGCTGAAATATTTTTTTACATTTTCTTAATGAAGGAATATCCCTCCCTGAAAATTAATTTTGTTTAAAACAATATATACTGTTCACAAAAAGTATAGGGGATATTATATTATTTTGTTATGATACGGGAAACCTACTCTTTATAGGCAAACATCATTATATCATTATATAAAGTCACTAAAGTATATAAATCTCGTTCAAATTTGTGCTACACTTGCAACTTTAAGACATGAGGGGTAGCACGCGGATTTTAATATTGACCGAAATGATGGTAATTGTAACTTTATTGGGGCAAAACTTTCAGAATATTGTGTTGTGTAGATGTCAAACTCACTATTAAATTTGCAATTGGAATTATAAGACGTATAACGAAACGTCAACGTTGGCAGGCCGTTTGTATGCTCCAGACCGGAAATACACAGGCCCAGGCTGCAGCTGACTTGAATGTTTCACAGTCCGTTGTCTGTTGATTGTGGGCACGCTATCAAACACTGTTGACCTGCTTGATATCCAAAGAAGTGGACATCTAAGATCTACTGACGTCCGAGACGACCGCTATGTTGTTAATCAAGCTCTCCGTATTAGAGCACTGACGGCCACAAACCTTCAACAACGCCTTCGACATGTCAGAAGGGTCAATGTCTCGAGACAGACAGACAGAAATCTCCTTCATTCAGACGGTCTTAACGCAAGGCGCCATCAAGTATTCTTGTCGTTTTCAGCATGGCATCGTCATGAACGTTTAGCGTGGTGTAGACAAAGGTGTCGTCGGAATATTATCCAGTGGTCACATGTGGTGTTCAGTGACGAATCCAGATTCAACCTAGACTTTCGTGATGGTCGAAGAAGAGTTTGGCGTCGCCCAGGTGAACGTTTTACAGACATTGCTAGCGTTGCCCATGACTAATGTGGTATGGGGTTGCATAACTATGACTGCAAGAACACAGCTATATTTGTGCCATGGTAGTGTGACTGATCGGTACTACCGTGACAACATGTTGGTTCCGCATGTGTGTTCCGCATGTTGTCCCTTTTGCTCAACGTCATGGCCAAGAATTCATCTTCCAGGATAATAACGCAAGGGCCCATAAGACTTGTCACTGAGTTCAGAGAAAAAGCAACCGTACTTTACCATGGCCAGCGATGAGCGCAGACTAATCACCTATTGAACATGTGTGGAACATTCTTGGACAATGTGTCAGAAGACGTGATCTCCCACCCAGAACGTTACGTTAGCTTGGTACAGCGCTGAAAGTAGAGTGGGGCAGAATCCATCAACACACCATCACTCGTCTTATTGGGGGTATGAGACGTCGTTGTATAGCTTGTTGCGACAACAGAGGTGGTCCAACACGTTATTGAGGTCGTGTGAAAACGATGACGTTAATGTAATGATTTTGGACGTTGTTTAATTATTTAAAATGTCATGAAGAAGTTAAATTTTCCATTAAAACGTGTGAGTGAGCTTGTTTAACTGATACATAAACGTCAAAAGGTAAAGGTTTTCTTAATTTCTTGCAATAACGATATTACCTACAATATCCTCTTCTTTTTGTGAACAGTATTTTACAATATCGATGAAGAGACTGATAATAACCCAAGACAGAATTTCTTATTGCTGTTGATTTAGAACAAAGAAGAAATCCTGACAGACAATAAACAAAAATGCTGCATTGATTTATACGATCGCCACTAAAAAGTTATACCTGAAAAGTTGATTGGTCATACATGAGCAACGCCTGCGGATGCCAATGACCGGCCATAGTGACCTTATAGACAATACTGAAAGCTGTATTTGAATATAAAAAACAGATTTACTCTAAAATGAAACAATAGTAAGTTGGGTGAAATAGTCATCTGCAGTTGATTGAGCTTATAGACAATATATAATGAAACAAATACAAAGTCATTGCCAACATTAAAGTGCATTATAGATGACATATAATCAATCCATACCAAGGATGACGCAAAAAGAGGGTATAAAGCTCTTATATCCATTGTGGTCTAAAAAATTATTTGTCAGAAGAGGTAAAAATATTTAGGAAGGCAGTGATGAGAATTACTGTATTTAAAAAAAAAACATAAAATGCCATAAAAATAAATAGAAACAAAGTTATGATTACTATGTTGTTTATAAAGAACATTTGTTTATATAGAGCATTTGAGAAAGATGTAATTGAAACATATACTCACAACATTGACAGGGCCGTCGCCACGTAAAGAAAAGAGGTCCGGTCATGAGACGTACGCCGAAGGCACGAGAGTGGGGACGTGTGTGTGTGTGTGTGTGTGTGTGTGGAGGGAGTATCATTCACCGCGAATATTTAGAAGTTGGATGTAATCTCCGTCACTCTTATTACCGCCAGCGTATATTTATAATAGGTAATCCTTCACGCACGAAGAACCGATCACTATAGAATCTTACTAGACAGTTGCAGTTGATATTGTAATGCAAATATGAAGAATTAAACTTCTTTTCAATTGGATTTTCTGATCAAACATACGCTGTGGCAACTTAAATGTCTTTGTGTGATTTCGAACTGGCGTTAAATCCATTTCGAAGCTATGACATATGCATGCAGTCTCAAAATTAAGGAAAAGAGAGCTGCAGTTTCTAAATGTTTAATGCTTAAAATACCTGTCGTGGTTCTATTTGATTTTAACATTTTTTTTAAAGATCTAAACCAACATCTTGTTTGACTTCAATTGATTAGTTCAGATAAATCCAATGCATCTGAACTTTCCCGTCGGTTTTTATTGTACTGCGAAACAAATACATGTACTGCTGTCCTGCTTCAAAATCACACGACATTGTTCTGTAAATCTAACAGGATTAAAGATAAATCAGATGCATACATACTCCATTCAGGATAATCTCATTATTTAATTACTTATTTACATTACAATTAATTCATTAAAAAAAGTGTCAGTTTGTTTATTGACCAAAACGAAAATTGTTGAAAAAAAGGCGTTAAATACAATGAAAATTAATCTTTGAAGACGATGATGAAAAATGTAATGCGGGCGATAAAAATGCTCGGCCAAAAAATGTGGCCCAGCCAGGGCAGGATCAGAACAGAACATTTCTTTTATTTAACCCAGGTATACAATCATACACAGAACGGGTAAAGATATACATATACAAACAAAACATATACAAAGATTCCGGTAATAGGATATAATTTTCATTAACATAGTGGACTCTTTTAAGTTCGGAAGCTGAAAAATTAAAAGAGAAAAAGAGAAAAAGGGGAGGAGGAGCAATTGATAATTCTTTATTAATAAACGACATTTAGACTTAATTTCAGACTGTTGATTCTTAAAAATAGATAATCCAGTTAAACAACACTTAAGTTTTAAAAACGTAAAGTAGCATTCTTGTACGAAAAGAACGAAAAATTGTTGGTCACGAAAATTGTTTGAAACATGGTATATGTTTAGAAAAATAGTAACTTTCACCAAATATTTACATACAATTGTTTTCTTCAAAGGATACAAAATATTATCCTAAAAAGTTAAATTGGCATTTTCTTTTAAAAAGACTTGGCTAGTCTAAGCGAGCATCAATAATATACATAGGATTTTGAAAAGGACTGTAGATGACCTCGATTTTTGCTACTTCAGTTTACAATTAATTAACCAAGATCAGATAGTCTGAGACAACAGGTAATACATAGAAGATAATTATAAATAGAACTAGCATTGCGTATAATTTTACATAATTCACAGACATTTGAAAAATCCTGGTATTGATAGCGAGGCTACAACAAAATGGCTGCAAAAATTCAAATCTCTCGCAAAAACAAGTAAAGATTACGTTTTTAAAGTTCAATATTGGATCTAAACTGTCAGAAAGTTGTACCAAAACATTGGATTTAAACTGGTGTATACTATAAGTGCGGGAATTTTGTGAGAATTTGTTGGATTAACAATAAAAAATGCCTGACGGAAAAAACAATAGTCAGAACAATGGCGGCAAAAATAAAAATGGTAATAATCAGAGTGGAAATGATGTACGGAACAATGACAAGACACCAATCGTACAACCATATCCGACACCATCCCATCACGCATTTCCATTCTATGGTTTTCCCGATGACATGGCATCTCTATCTTATAGGCCACCATTTCCCTTCCCACCCCACCCTCCTATACATGATAACAGCGAGATCAAGGGACTCGTACGAGAAATGAACTCAAGATTAATATCAATTGAATCAAATGTAGCTAGGATTGGGCCCATGGAAAACAGTGCAAATGACTAACATCCAGTCAACTAATTCTCATCTGTCTCGGAAAGTGAATGAAATAGACTCCGCGTGCCAGTTCATACGTTCACAGTATGATAAGATTATTCGTCCCAAAGAACAATTCGACTCTGAAATTAATGTATTAAAATCAAAAAACTCCATGTTAGATACACAAATACAAACACTTGTGACACAAAACTCTGAACTAAAGTCGCGTTGTTTAGATCTGCAATCACAGACCATGGAGCATAACTTGATTGTGTTTGGCGTGCAGGAGGAGGCCAGGACAGATGAACAAGGTACCACGATCCCTGAAAATACAAAATCTGCTCTCACTGAAAAATTGACTGAAAAACTAATTAAAAATGTCGAATTTGGAGGATTTGTGACAAGTGACAATTTGAAATTTGATCGTGTTTATCGTGTAGGAAATCCCGCGAAAGCAAAAGAGACCGGAAGACCACGCCCGATAGTCGCACGTTTCGAAAAACTAAGTGATAGAGACAAAGTTCGACAAGCTGGGATTCAACTCAATACAGTGTCTAAGTCATTGAAAATTTACGAACACTTTCCCCGAGAAATCGAAGAGCGAAGGAAGAAATTATATCCAATTGTACGACGACTAGCCGACAAAGGAGAAAGAGTTTCTCTTGTCAAAGATAAACTGTTTATAAACAATAAGTTATATGACATAAATATTGGAGTTTATACGGACAAATATGGTCGCCAGTGCCATATCACGCCGGACCCCCCACGATACGACTCACTTGACTACACTGACGATGATTACAGACGCCGTGATCGACGTGACAAACGCCAATCCTACCAATATTCATACCCTTCCTACCCCCCAACCCAATCTCGTGATCCTTACAACCAACAGAGTAAACCAAGAACACTAACATTCGAGACACCAAATCCTTTTTGAGTTCTGTCTCGTGACCTCACGGACAGAACCGCTCCTAAATGTATATATAGCTCACCGTTGGAATGTGATCAAACTAAAAGACAATATATTGAATCTTGTGATCATGTCGAAAACACACTGATGAACTCATTTTCCACGAGCACTGATGAATGTGACAAGGTAACTGCAGAAAGCAATGACACTATGACGGGACCTCATAGTGTAGACAATGACCTACATTCTTATACATGACAATTTGTATCTGGGAATCAGTGATGTTAATAGACTGAGTGCTTACTCAACCGTAACAGAACCGTTTGACTCCTATTGGTATTATGTATACATAAATTGGATGAATGACTTTCAATGTATATATTATCAATGGCTTTCAGATACCAATTGAGATTCCTTTGTGTATACCAATGGAAATAATAGGGGATTATTTTACTCCTATATAGGACTTGTTAAATCATGGTATGTTCTACTTATTCAGATATTTGTTTTTGAACACTTATCTAAGTGCATTTAAGATTATTTCAATGCCCTACGGCTTGCAAAAAAGTATGTTTTTCTATAGTTATAATTATGCGCTCTCTTTCTATAACTATTTTTATTGTCTTACAAAAACTATTATAAACTAGCGGTCACGGCGTATTATAGTCTGTTTCGAAATGAACATTCTTTTGATTCATCTGAAAGCAGACAATTTCAGTATGATAATTCGTTATCCAGACGGGAAAGTGTATCTGATGTAATGTCTGTTCAAAACACGGATAACAATTACAACTGTCTTAATATCCTTACCATTAATGTGGGTGGATTGAGGTCCCGACTTAAGTATCCTGAATTTATTGAGCATATCAACAAATACACCATAGTTGCGGTACAAGAAACTAAATGCGATGATCTATGCTACGTGAACGTTCCCGGGTTTGATGTTTTTATGAAAAATAGATGCCCTATTATGAACCGTAGAAGTGGTGGAATCGCTTTACTAGTAAGGAAAGATTTTTCTAAATATATCTCTATTAAAGAGACTAAAAGTAAACTAATGCTTTGGTCTACTATTTCAAACGAGTTAGGTAATTTAGAAAGGGATATACTGTGTGCTGTTGTATACATACCTCCAGTTAATTCTATTTACGCGGTAGAAGAACCCTACGTAGAAATTCAGGACGAATTAAATGTATTCTCTAGAACTTATGATTCAATATGCATGTTTGGCGATTTTAATTCAAGAACTAAAAGCCTTAAAGATTTTATAACATTAGATACCGAATTATTCGAAAGTCAACAATTGGATGATATTGCCGACGAATATGAGATAAAAATGAATAGATTTGAAAGCTCTTTAAGTGTTAACAAATTGCGAGTCAATTATGATCAATGCTCTAATACTTACGGAAATAAGCTGATTGAGTTCTTAAAACTTAATGATCTATATATACTCAATAGCCCTACTACTAACGACATTCCTGGAAAAGTCACTTGTCAAGGATCGAGCACCGTCGATTATTTTATTTGTAATTCTAATATATTTCGGCACGTCATATCCTTGCAGGTGATAGATTTTTGTCCCTTGTTAGCAGACGCTCATAATTCAGTCGAATTAAATCTTTCTTTCAAGTTAAACAATGTAACTCATGCACAGTACAGTGACTCACCGTCGGTGAAGTTATGGGATAAAAAAACGCAGATGACTTTATTAATAAAATTGACCAAAACAAAATACACATCATAAATAATAAACTTGATCATATTATTATTAGTGGTAACACCAGTCTAAATGACATAAATACGGTAGTTCACGATATAGCGTCTCTTCTTATCAATACATCGTATAATGCGTTTGGCTATAATAATGCTAATGATACGAACTGCAATACAACCAATTCAATCTGGTTCGGACCGAAATGTAAAAAAACTCGAAGAATTTTTCATACTGCTCAAATAATAAAGCTGGTGGTTTTGATAAAATAATAAATGAGCAGATTAAGCCATCTTTGCCGTTGATGAAAAATATTTATGTAAAACTATTTAATGTTGTATTTGATACGGGTGTTATCCCAGAACAATGGACTGTTGGAATTATTAATCCTATTTATAAAAATAAAGGTGATATTACAAAGCCGGAAAACTACAGGCCCATTACATTATTAAGTTGCTTAGGAAAAGTTTTTACAAGCATATTAAACAAGAGAATCACTGACTATGTAGAAACGAATGATATACTTAATAATACTCAAGCTGGATTTAGAAAAGGGTATTCAACTTCCGATAATCTTTTTATTTTACACCATATTATTCAATATTTAAATAACAATGGGAAAAGGCTTTTTTGCTCATTTATTGATTTAAAGCAAGCATTTGATACCGTTTGGAGGAATGGCCTATGGGAGAAGTTAATTAATGCTAATATACAAGGAAAATGCTTGCAAGTTATCAAAAATATGTACAATGGAATTAAATCATGTGTTCAGGTAAACTCCCAACTATTGAATTTTTCCCCATGTAATATCGGTGTCCGCCAGGGGGGAAATTCATCTCCCCTACCTTTTTCAATGTATTCAAATAAAATAATAGTAACGCAAGCGGAATTTTGCTTCACAATGACCAAAATATAAATGAGTTATACAATCTTTTACAGGTTTTCATCTTATTATATGCAGATGATACTGTTATAATGGCTGAGACCGCAAACGACCTAAAAGTAGCTCTAAATACATATGAACGATATTGCGACGCATGGAAACTTAAAGTTAACACTTCTAAAACAAAGATTGTTGTATTTACAAAAGGAAGACAACGAATATATAATTTCACTTTTAAGAACGAGCCAATTGAAGTTGTTAACGAGTATAAATACCTTGGAATATTTTTCAATAGAAGTGGTTCATTTGCAAAAAGTAAAACTCATATTGCAGATCAGGCTACTAAAGCTATGTATAGTTTAATAAGAAATTCAAATAGGTTAAACCTACCAACTGATTTACAAATTGACATTTTTAATAAAACTGTTAAACCCATTTTACTATATGGTTCCGAAATCTGGGGGTTTGGAAACCTAGATGCCATAGAACGAGTACAACTAAAATTCCTAAAACATATACTTAAACTAAAAAGCTCGACGGCAAATTATTTCATTTACGGTGAAACGGGTTGCATGCCATTATCTGTAGATATTGAAGAAAGGATCGTCTCTTTTTGGTCGCGTCTTCTAAAAAACGAAAATGGTGAGATACCAAATAAACTGTCATATCTTGTCTATAAAAATATGATAAGTCATACGGTAAATCTTAATGAGAACGATTTTAAACGCAAATATCCATGGATTTATAACTTAAGATCAATACTAATCAAATGCGGTTTTAATAATGTCTGGGATGAACAAAATTTTCCTGATATTAAGTGGTTGAAACTAGCAGTAAGGCGTAAACTCCAAGATCTTTTCTTAACTAAATGGTACTCCGAGGTAGATGAATCAAGTAATAGTTCTTTTTACAAAGCCTTTAAACAGACCTTCGGAATTCAACCCTATCTTTCGTATTCCCAAAATGCATATATTTATAATTTTATCAAATTTAGAACAAGAAACCACAGATTACCAGTCGAAACAGGAAATTGGACGCGTGTGCCTATAAATGAAAGAATATGTATTTTCTGCAGAGATAAAATTGGTGATGAGTTCCATTATCTTTTTGAATGTGCCATTTTTGCTAATGAAAGAAGACGGTACATTAAATCTTATTTTTACAAACGTCCAAATATGTACAAATTGAAAGAACTTTTTTCTATGAAAGATTCACCTGAATTCTATAAATTATGTTAATTCATTATGATGATTATTAGAAACGTAAGAACTTAACCATATGTTTATTTTTGTATCAAAATACAATTGCGAGTATTATATATAATTATAAAGTGAAACCAAGTCATTATTATATACATGCATTTAATATTAATATCAATTATATGTATATACTATGATATCAATGTTTTTGAATGTTGTATAAATGTCTCGTTTCAAGTATTGACATTTACCCTCATATTACATGTTGTATGCATGTTTGAGAGAATAAAAAAAACGTTCTTCTTCTACGTTCTGCACTAAAGTGACATTGCAGATGTGCACATAGATAAATTGTAAGTAATGGATTCGTTAGAGGTTTACACACTCCCACGTCTGACGTCATTCGGAAATAACTATACACGGAGATTTCGTGATATGCAATCACCCGCGTGTGAACTTAACGTAACATAAACATTACAACTGTAACAAAGGTTCTAATTATTGGAGTCAAGTGAATGTGAAAAACATATAACGAGACATAAAATTCATTTAATGGAGAGAAGCTTTTCAACAGTTATTGAAGATTAGTCACATGTACGGTAATGTTGATGTTGGAAGGACGCAGGAATTTATTTGGGGACAATAAAGAATGGAACGCATCTACGTTGGGAAAAAGTAACGACAAAAGCAAAAAACAAACTAATAAAAAGGAAACACAGTAAATAAAGTTTAAAAAAATCATTTGAATGTTAAAAAACTAAATTTTTTCATGATAATTGTTATAAAAATACAGGCATTTTTCAATATAATTTCTGAGCTTGAGGTTAAGATGTAAGTAATGTTCCTTTGAGCAAGGTGTAGGTGGTTATATAGATAGTAGGTTCTGTCTTGATCGAAATATGGGCATTCAAGAAGATAGTGTTCCTCTGATCCAACCTGATTGTTTTTACAAAGAGTACATTTACGATCGTTAAGCGGAATTCTATCATAGCGACCCGTTTCTAAGGAAAGATGGTGATTTGCTGTTCTATATTTAAAAAGAGTCAGAACATCATCTTCTGGTAAAATGTTTATGTAGGGCTCAAGGCCATGTGAAGATTTGAAACTGCAAGAAATACGTCCTGTATTTGACGTTTATAGGTCAGCATGCCATTTTTGCTTGTACTGATTAATTAAGATTTGCTTTATTTGACGATGGATATTTTTATCATTTATATTCATCTGGTTATACCATAAGTCTAGTTCTCCTACAGAAGTTAAAATTTCTTTTATTTTAGTAGGCCATTTATATGTAAGGTCATTTTGATTCAAAGTGTACTTGTATATTTGTAGTGAGAGCTTTAGATTTTTACCAGTTATTAATCTATTCCAGAAAGAAATCATACTATGTTGGACAACAACATTTAGCGGATATCTACCTAATTCGCCATAAAGAAAATTCAGTGGAATAGATTTCCACACCGTCGTTATTCTTCCTAAGAAATTTACATGAACAATTTCAAGTACGACCGGGCCGTCGACAACCCAACTGATTGATGTGTTTGTTTGTGAATATGATGGGTGAGTGAAACGTTCGAAGTGTCATTAGTTGAAGAATAAATGTTTTAATGAATTTTCTGAGGTGAAAAGTGGCATGATTTTGAAAATAAAGACGAAATAGTCATTTTATTTGTCATACTTTTGTGGCCGGTTAGTATAAGTAAGTATTGAAAGTTTGAATAAAAAAGTACGTTCCATAGCAGGAAAGATGTTGTAAATTTATTTAATCCAAGTTCAAAGTTAAAAAGGATAATAATTCCAAAAAATAAAGATAACTTGTCCTACTACTGAAGCTTGTAACTATGAAGCTGAAAAACTGGGTTCAGTATTAACAAAGATTTTGCGAATTATATGGAATTTTAAAGATTTCTCTAAATTGAAAACGGAGCAACTCTAAAAAAAATACATGTATAAAGAAAATAGGGTCACATAATATGTCGTATTTATGGATGTGTCATTATGAAGAGGTAGTGCGAGTAAAAAGATAACATGCAAAGTTATGGCAGTGGTATTTGAAAATGTCAAGTTTTTTTCACGCAGACGACGAGGGAGCTATGAAAATACCTCAACTTCTTCGAAAACAGCCGAGCTAAAAAAAACGTGAGTGAAGTTGTTGCTCATGACTGTTTCTTTCAAGAAGTCAGTAAAGGTATCAGCATTTACCTAATACAGATAAATACAAGTGTTTACTCATACGTATTTATCTTCAGCCAATGCTCAGTTAATAATTCGAATCTTTGAACTATAGGACATGGGTAGTGTTAGGCTACAGTACAAACCGCCGACTAAACTGACTAGGCGCTGTTAACCGTTTTCTAGAACCGGTATACAACACTTTTACTTTGTTGCTGCGTAGCTGTATTAAATCAGTTCGTTCACAGTTGAACGGTAGACTTTAAAATGTTATTTTCAACTCTCCCTCGTTACTGTTGGTGAAGTCTTTGTTTTCTGACCAAAAAATTAGGCTCGCGTAGGTCACACTGCACCGAAAAACGCATTTTTCGTAAACGCCTACTTGGAGAATTCCGCTTAAATATAGAATACGGTATCCTCGAAACAGGTGCTTGCTGTACCACGTTAAACGTTTCGCAACAAGGCGTCTTCACCAATCTCAGCACAGGCATTTGTTTCACGATATAACAAACATCAAGTGTGAAAGTTCTCAAGAATTTAAACTTTTTACAATTAATAATTTTCAGTGGACTTAATATGTTTTTGTAACGGATCCTGTAGACAAACACGAATCAGCTGATATACTTTCATTTTCAATATTATGACAACACTTTGATAGCGATGTTTGGAGAAACAATTTAAATCATGTTTGAAGTAAAGTGAAGAGACCCTACGATTCATTCTTGTTAACTTTCGCGCCCTGTTTTGCGGGGCATTTATCCATGAAATTTTCAAATACGGATATAATGTGGGCGCATGCAAGAAGAGTGAAAGTGATCAGTTATGTGACAGCAAACGAAAAAAAAAATCTAAATATAAGTTTTAAACCGTTCGTAACGCTAAAGCCTATGATGGAGAAACTAGCCATTTTGTTGCACTGGGTGACGTCTGTAGATGGGTACTGATAGACGTAGTACACATAGATAGTTAAAATCAAAATGTAAAATCATGTAAAATCAAATTCTTAGTCAATGACCAACCGTGAACGAGCTGCTTTAAAACTGATTTTGACCTACATTTGTCACGAATGAAATGGTAAGATACAAAATCTTCAGCGGAAGAAGTAAGTTTGCCACTGGTTAAAAGTGTTTCTGTTATGACTGTGTAATTGTTACTTTTATTGCCTCTGTAAATAATGCTGTAATAACATAAACGTTTTAACCAATCATCCTAAATGGAATATAATATATGTATAATAAATATGACTAACTATTTATTTTTTTTTACTGAAAATTATAATGACACATTTAGCATTAAACTAATATTATTTGTATATAGCCTAAACTGTTATGGATTTCTAAGCGCGTTGTCCAACTGATAGGGCATTAATTTTGTACTGTACTATGCCGATCATCTTTTTTAGAAATATATTTCATGTTTCTATTTCACTTTATGCTCTTCGTGCATTGTGCTCATAACTGTCGAGACTTACATATTCTTCTCAGGATGTTCTGAGTGTATGTTTAAGCAATGGAAATATTAGTCCCGGTTACGCAGTGAGAATCAAAAACCACAGTTACATTCCGTCGCTCAGCCCTATAAACAACAGTTACGTAGGCGTCAATTCTACTATCAATTCTGCTGTCACTAGATGTTTCTCGTGTATTTTGCTTTTCACTGATAAGGCGTAAAAAGATTCTATTATGAAAACCTTGGTATATTTCTAGGCCAACGGAATATTTGTTTCGGATTACGAAATAAACAAACGTCAAAAGAATGAAAGTAAGTTTACGTAAAAAAGATAGTTTTCAACTTTATTAAACATTAAGCAGTATGGAAATCCTGTATATAAGTTTATATTCCTAAAAAATTGTCACAGCCATCAGAGGACTAGAAATATTTATTTCGAAGTTCAAGAAAGCTAAAAAACTAAGAATACAGGAAGAAAAATAAGACAGGAAGGAAAACACCTGGTGTCCGTTTTATCAATAATGCGTAAGTTACAATTAAAAATAAAGCACTAAACTGTACGCAAGTACGTTGATAAAAAAGGCCACAGAAAAAAAATATGTTGCACCTAAGTGCATTCGTTAAGAAATTAATAACATTGTTAAGATGATACGCTTTTAACTTAGTAAAAACAAATAAAAAAGTAAGATCAATTCTCTTGAAACTACTGCAAAAATTTTGCTCATGTTGTTTCAGTCGTTCTTTCAGACTAATTCGAACGCCAATTGTAATAACATCTAAAGAATTCAAGCTTATATCAGATAATTGTTTTGCTTTAAACAATCCATTTTTTTTTCTTTAAAATTTTAGTTGAAATAGCTTAACAAAAGCGATGTTAAGATGACATAATTTTTTATGTTAGCGTTGTTATTTTCCTTCCTACAAATATATCCACTTAAAACAAATTGTAAAATGCACAGGAAGTGAAAAATGCACTGAACAACTTAGGGAATAGCCACGGCATAATGTTGAACAAGCCTCGCAAAGAGTTAAGCATATTTTGCGGCAATCGAAAACCACATCAAGATACGCGAATCGCTAATTATGAACTGACGTGTCTACTTTTTTGTCAGTGTAGTTTTTGTATTCACTGCGTTAGCAGGGAATACAGAGTTACCGTATTTCCAGACTCTATACGATGCGTTCAGGAAGTTCCTGAGAGCATTCTAATTTAGTGCTCCTCAGCTGACAAAATAGTGCATAGAACTTGGCACTGTGGTACAAATGCGTAACTATCTTATAGATAATTATTGTTTAATGTAATACTTCACTTTTTGCGATCTTTTATTGCCTTAATTGTATTTAGTAAGAGACTTAAGAAAAATCGTGGCGCATGGTTCTTACGCAATTTTCTCAACCAATCGCTCATGGTGTGAGTGTCGCTAGTCTGGTTCTCGTTTCAGCCTTACGTTCATTCATTGCCGGATACCAACTTAATTGTGCCGCCAAGTAGCTAATTATGATGAAAAAGTACATTACTTTATGAAAGAATTTACTCTTGTTTGTTAAAAGTTATTTATATATATTAGTTCTGCAAATCGACTAAACTACACAAAATATACAGAACTGTAGCTTATGTTAGACTACTAAAGGAATGTAATGATCACGTGATCAATGTTTCCGGTTTCGATTTATTGGATGACTCAAAACAACAAAGAAGAACGTAAGTTTACATCTATGCGTTTGCTTGCTATATGCTGATGTAAACTGATGTAATTTTGATTTATCTAATCTAAATTTGTGTGGTTTTTTTATAAACAATGGTTCCCCCTGAGATGGAGAACCGTGCTGCTGCAAACAGACGTCGAGACCTAAATTGTTCAACTTAAATTTAAAAGTTAAATTGTTTACATTATTGATAACTATTATCATAATTTTTGCTTATCTACTATCACACACTTAAAAATTAAACGTTCCGGCCTTAAAAACCTGGTCTTTTTGGCCCTTTTTCTCATGCAAATACTGTATGAAAAACAAAAATAACAACAACAAAAAAAAAAAAACAAATTACAAAAGAAAAAAGTTATACATCTATAACTTGTACTTTATTTACATATAAGAATTTATTAATATTTTTGTCATAAATGAATGTATATAGAGCATATTAAAAGTTTTTTTTCCATAAACTGGGACCTTATATATAACAGGTGGTGAAAAATCGTGGCTCGACCGGGACTGGAACCCAGTGCCTTCCGCTTACAGGGCGGACACTCTACCAACTGATCTACCAAGCCACACGGTTCTGCCTTATCGATAAATCACCTATAAACCTGTACGTGGCTAAATATATAATATGTTGTTCCCAGTATAAAATAAATACTGGATTTATTTTTGTCAAAAGGTATGAAAATAAATATTTTACAATAGTCCAGTTTGGAGGTGGAAACAAAGACACACACAGACCTGTACTCGGATTGTTGTCTTTTTTGTGACTACAACTGCACCACTTTCATGGTTCAATGCAATGCAAGAGTA
The DNA here is from genome assembly GCA_012932295.1 of Cyclina sinensis. Taxonomy (NCBI): domain Eukaryota; kingdom Metazoa; phylum Mollusca; class Bivalvia; order Venerida; family Veneridae; genus Cyclina; species Cyclina sinensis. The sequence continues at coordinate 59,958,770 of JAAONU010000011.1, read as the reverse complement.
AATTTTGTTTTGTGTTCATGCTGCTTTCAGTAATAGTCCAGACATTTGGTAATTGGTGAAAGAAAATGAACATTAAATGTTCCCTTTAAAGCAGTCCAAAACAAAGAAAAAGGTTATATTGTACAAAATTAATTTACTTATTTCACAATGGGAATTTGTCAGGTTATGTCTACCTTCTGTAGGAAGTTGCAAACAAAACAATTTTCAGTAATGAAATGTAAACCCATGAATGCCTTCAAATGTAGAAGCAATAAAATCCATTTATGTTCTTTATTTGACACAAGTTTGAAAATCTGAAATGCATGACCAATTTTAGCCAGGGAAAGTCATGAATGGGTTTTAGATGTAGATTCATGTTGATATTAACTGTATTTTTCTGCAAATTTATTAGGTATCAGGAGAGCATGGGTATCCGGTTTGAAGGGGTTAATTACATGGAGGTCACGTAGGATCAGCCGGTTTAGAGGGGCTCTGGTTTGGAGGGGTTCTATTGTACTGACGAACTTTAACCAATCCAGGCAGCTACTACAATAATTTGTTGAAATCTCATCTAGAATCGGTATTAAAATATATTTCACATGTATTAAGAATGACTAAGTACATGTATAACAGAAATTGCATGAACAGATGCACATATCATTTCATCAACGATCACTGTTACTTGATTGCTTTTTATTGACAAGAATTCAAAATTCCTGTTTCTTTTACAGATGACAGATATTACTGACGTCATAAGGGTATACTTTTCCAGCCCCAGTGATATGAGCCTCAGGGATAATGTGGCTGTTGGTCAGTTAATCAGGTACAATTGGAAGGACAGCTAGGAAAAAGGAAGCTCTGTCAGTGAAGGCAGAGAAGTGGTGATATTGACATGCAACCCTCTAAAGTTTAGAATTTTAATGGTATATGTTGACAGTGTGGTGCTTTCTTATAGCAAAATTAATCACTTGCTTAATAGCTCCTCCGGTATGTTAACATATTCAGTTTAATGCATATATTTAACCTGTGGTACCTTTCCCTTTTTTTAGTTCAGTTGATGAGGAAAAGAAATAATTACCTGTTTTATTTGTTCGTTTAAGTGCTGACTGTCAGTCCAGGGATTAAGAATTCAAAAACCATGCTACGCAAGAAATTTCTGATCTAGAACATTATGTCTTAGACTCTTAAGATCTTTCACTAAATGTCTGATTTAAGTAAGGATAAAGCCAGTCCACCAGGGTTTTCATTAAATGTTTTAGTTGGAGGGAGTACATGTAAAGTAGGCAGGTGATTTGCTGCCAGTTTAAAATAAGCCTGATTTTAAGAAAAGTAGCCGGGAAAAAATCGAAAATAGCCAGGTAATTTACCCGGCTTCCAGGTCTTAATGAAACCCCTTTGGAGTCCATTGCAAAGAGATCTGTACATGTAAGACTTGAAGTACTCGGGTTGAATAACTATGAAGTCAAAGCTTGATGGGTGAACTTAACCCAGCCATATAAGCCAAAAAGTTGTTGAAACCAGGCATTGAATACAAAACAGACAATAAAAATAGGACTTTGATACATTATACTTTTTTCCTTTCCTTTGCTTTTTAGGTACTTGCATGAAGGATTCTGCTATAAAGTTATAACCGGGCTGACATCAAAGATCCATGATATTATACTGTGTCAAACAACCCTGTGTAAGATAGTCTTACTTTTTCTCTAAAATTCCATATACCAGTTATTTATAGATTTACATAGGCTTGTTTTTTACTAGGCTTCCAGAAAATCCTTCAGTTAAGACATTGTTCTCAAAGGTGTTCTTTTGCTAACAATTACACTAGTCTTCCTTTCATGTATGAAGGTATTTTCTGCAAACAAAATATTTAAAGCAGCTTGTTCACAGAAGATCTTGTTGAAAATAAATTGTTTTGCTTCATGCAATATGGTTGTCAGGACATCTTAAAATCAGAATGCTTTATGTTAATATTAAGTGTTAAGTAGATAATACTTCACATGTATGAAAAAGTGTAAGCTAAAACTATGACCAAAAATAGATTATGATCATCCTAACGAAAGTAAAAAGTGATCACGCTTAATGCATTTTAAGCTAAGGAGTGTTACACTTGGGCACATGTATTACTCATTTGCAAGCTCTTTCTTCAAGTAAAGAAAATAACTTATTTAAATAAAGAATTTATACTATTTTAGAGGTACATGTATTTAATGGCATTGAGAAACTTCCTACTGCTTTTGACAACCCTTACATAAAATAAAATATATCAAGGTGTCTTTAAAAACTTAAGTCTTAAAGAAAATTTTAAAGAAGTTGTTATAGGGAGCTATTGTGGGTGTATATTGCACTGTTAACGGATGCACTCTTCATTTCTTATAAATGTAATTTATGTGCTCAAGGTGAGCTTTTGTTTTCACCCTGTGTTCGTTGTGCATTGATTGTCATGAAATATTTACTTTAAACAAGTCTCCTTAACCACTCTGTGAAAGATGATAAAACTTTGCAGGAATCTGCCTTGCATGAAGCTTTATAAAAGTTATTCAAAGAACACTGGTTGGTATGGCAACAAGAATGAACAACTTAAAAAAAATCTTCTTGTTTTAAACTGCTAAGCACAGAGGTCTCAAATCTGGTGTGTAACCTTGTCCAGTGGAGCTCAACCATGTTGACAGTACACATACACATGCAAAAAAACCCCAAACAAATATTTAAAAAAATAGATTTTTAAGATAAATTGTTACAGTGTAGAAATTTTACCATTCTTTTGCTTAGTCATACCTCATAAATAGGTATTTCACTATGAATAAAAAGATTAGACATCTGCACTATTTTTTGTAACATCAGAAAATACTAAACTTGTTCAAAGTGTGCAATTTACATTAAAGTAATGATGCAAAGTTTGTGGTAATAGCATCATTCTTTAAGTACTTTAACTATGTGTTCTCAGCCATTGATCATCCTTTTGATTTACTTTTTTCACTTCATGTTTTTTTTCTATTCAAAGTGTGCTTAAAGCGACAGACTCACAGAAATTTGCTGAAAATTTTTCTTCTTTAAAATTGAAGAGAATTTAATAAACTATGGAAAAAACATAAAATTATGCCTCTGTACACCATGAAAACTGAAAAAGTTTTGACTTAACCAGGATTCAAACCCACAACCTTTCGGTCAGTAAAATATAGAACAACGATCTAGACCACTTAGCCACGGCGCCTACTTGTTTGGGTGTGTCAAAATTAATCATATGACTAAAGTATCTACCCCGTGACTAACGGGGTAAACTTTTTACCGATAAATGTGTGTAAAACTTTATACTTAGATGATTTTATGTATCAAAAAATGAAACCGTAATTTAGTTTAAATATGTTCTTCACAATTGCAGCAAAAATTTCAAGATGTAAGAACATTTTCTTTTTTTCATCGTCGGCCCATCTGCTTTAAAACTTCCGGTGATGGCGGTTATGGATGTGTAAACAAAACCTCTGGTGAAATGTGATGAAACTATGCTATTGCTGAGGTCTCTGCGCTTAAATAAATGATAAAACGAAAAGTGAAGTGACATTGAATTGGTATTTGAGAAAATTGATTTTGAAATTTCTTGAATTTAGAACTTGAATTTATGTTTTCGAAAATTAATATCACGTCGACTTCGTGAAAATCGTGAGCAGAGACCTCCCACGCTAACAAATTTTAAAACTATACTTATTGGAAAAAATACAGGTTACCTGCAATGAGTGATTCGAACATTTGCTCAACTCCTACTACTAGTAAAAAAAGAGAGCTATCGTCTCCACTTGACTTAGTTGAACAAAAGAAGTCAAAAGCATCTACTGGTAAAATGATCTTGTCTGAGGAAGATATTCAGGCTATAAGCAAGGCGGTGAAAAAGTCCCTTCCTGGCGTAAATGAACAAGTTGAAGAAATTGTAAACGGTGTTCTTGAAGGACTCAAAACTAAAATATCTAAGTTTGAGGAAGAGAACAAGATGTTGCACATGCGTTCGCATGTACTCGAACCACTCGTAGGCCGTGTTGAAAAGTTGGAAAGCTCAGTAGACAGTGGCGAACAATATAGTCGGCGTAACTGCCTGCGCATAAGCGGTGTGCCTGAAATGGGACTTTACATCATCCCTGAAGGTTTTGAAGAAATTAAAGAGTCTATGCAGATCGCTGCTGATACTGATCCTGAGTCATCACTTACAACCGGTGATACTAGAAAGGATGACGTGTCCTCAGCTGGAAGCATGGAGAGCACCGACATTAAAATCCTTGATCTTTTAAATGCTCTTGGACTTAAAATAAATGAACTGGACATTGACCGTTCCCATCGTATTGGAGTCAAAAGGCAAGGTAAACCTAGGGACATCATTGTCAAATTTACATCGTACAGGGTACGAAACATCTTCTATAGGTCCAGAATTGATCTTATATCTCAGGGTTTTCCTGGCGTTTTTTGTCAATGAAGACTTGACAAAAGCACGTTCTAAGCTCTTCTATCAGGCTAGACAACTCCTCAAGAATCGGTTCCTGCTGGGTGCATGGACCTTTGATGGTATGGTAATGGTAAAGGATGAGCATAGAAAGATTCACAGAATTAATAATATACATGATCTTCTGAATGCAAAAAGTGCCCACCCAATCCAAGCCGAGGAAAAGCCTTAGGCTTCACAGCCAACTAGGCAGCCAAAGTGGACTGAAATCAAGCCAACCAGTATTGCCAAACTTTTGGTAATAAGTATACATTGCTAGATAATGTTACGCTCTGCTGATTTTGCCACTATCTTGTATATTAATAAATACAGGTAAAGCATACCTGTAAACACTGTTATCGAAAGACGGACTGTCAGTTTAAAATAAGTTATATTAGAATGTGTTTGTTAGTTTGATACAATAAACTTATCTTTGTGTCTAATTGATCTGAGCATGTGAAATGCTGAAACATGCTAGTTGAATATATCATTTTTATATATTTACTTATATTGAATGCATAAAGTTTGTACATCATTTTGGCTATATGCGATTAGGTATGGTCTTTAGCTTAATCACATTCCTCAAATAATTACCTTTACTGTTCATGCATGTTTAAGCATGTCATTTTTTAACTATTTTGTGCTACAAACATCGACATTTCTGGCAACGATTGTTCTAAAAATATTCTTCTGAACATAACTTTATAACGAGATAATTTATGTACTTTACACGTTGGCTAACTTATGATTTACTCTAGTTCTCCTATTTTGAGTTAGATAATATAATGAATTTGAAAGTATTTTCAATATAAGTTATAGTACTTTGAGTAACTTTAGAGCATAAATTAATCACATTTCTGTTGTATCCATTTTTCCTTATATAATGCTCTGTTTATTTTTTGTTTTATATATTAAGTTAAGTTTTCCTTTTCAACCTCAAACTCATCATAATAATGTTCCTGTTCGGATTATACAAAATGGAAAGCATTGGATGCTTATCAATACTGTTGTTGTGAGCATGATTGCGCTTGTACGTTTCTTACTGTTCTTATCATCAATCACATAATGAATAACTTATCATCATTTAGCCCAATCATGCACTTTTATACTTGTCCGTGGAAATTTGCACTTTTGTTTCACATGTTACTCAAAGCAGTATATTAACATATTCAATGTCTGTGCAAGTACGCAGTCAAGTCAAACACAACATAAGACATCCAATCAGACATTCATTTCCAGGACCATGTTATTATAAAAATCTAGGATATACTTATCAGCTAATCTCAATACTAATTAGTATGGTATGTATCATATGGCTGTTCACCTTACTTATTGTGTCGGGAGATGTTCACCCTAACCCCTTTCCATCATCAACATATTCGTCAATTTCGTCTTTACCCACTGACTCGTTTCTGTCACAGGATCTCTCTGGTCTATTGTCATCAAGTTCTTGTTTATCTGTCCTTCATTATAATGTTCAAAGTCTGCTCAATAAAATTGATATTCTTACTACTGAATATGGTACCTTCGACATTCTTGCCTTTTCTGAAACGTGGCTAAATCCAAACATTTCTAATGTCGAAATTGCGATACCATGTTTTCACTCTCCAGAAAGAAAAGACAGAGAGGGTGACAGCCATGGTGGAGTTATAGTCTATCTCAAAGATTCATTGCTATATAAGCGTCGGCTGGATCTGGAACCTAGAAATATTGAATGTATTCGGGTGGAGGAAACAAACTCAAGTATTTTCCAAGCAGTTCAAAATTATATCAGAGATAGCAAACGATGTGCATAAATATGTGTATGTGTATGTATGTATGTATGTGTATCTGTATATATATATATATATATATATATATATATATATATATATATATATATATATATATATATATGTGTGTGTGTGTATGTATGTGTATATGTATATATTTTCATTCTTTCGCAATGTGAAACATTTTTTATTTAATACCCTTAACCGTATTTTTTTTCAATTTCTGAATGATATAAAAAGAATACACTATTTTTGATTTGAATTTTCTTTTGTCAGTTTATCACCATCAAAAACTTTTTTAAAAACGTCAGCATTTCATCCATAATTTGCAAAACCGCGACAACTTTCATAGATGGCAAATATTTGTTAGGAAAAGACTTTTATAAGCCTTTATGATCCTTTTTCATCATTGTGCTCGTATAATTGTCTTTGTATGCATTATATATGTGTGTAACATGTTTGAAATAAAATATGTTTAAACTAAACTATTGTGCATGCTTTTTTTATGCTGCACTAAAACTTACAAACATGCTGTTGTTTTACAGTACAATGCAATGTCTGTACTTGATGATTTCATCTGCACAAGTGAGCTTGTTAAGTTATTTTGTGTCTGTGGAGTGCCTTGTTGATCAGTTACCTATATGCTGTTCATTGACTGTTCTTCTGTTTGTTAATATATTTCCAGTATTTCTTATATAGAATAAATTACAGCTTTTACAAACTAAAACATAAAGAACATTTTCTTCAGTACAGTTGATAATTTTTCTTGTGTGAAATTTTTAATTTTAATGGTTAATCATAGAAATATTACACCTCTGTGGATTTAAATAGATCATTAATATCTATACATCAAATTTTAGTATTTTTATATTGCATTTTTATACTCTCAGGAAGCATTGCAGTGCCATCATGGAACCCTTCTTTGCTTTTTAGCTGCCTTATCACTATTATTATTCTTTTTTTTGAAAACAGTTTGCATAAGAGAGATTTGAGATGACAAGGTGTCTTTTGTTTCTTCGATAAACATTGCCGCAATTATTATGTATGGGTGTGTTTATAAGGTCGACTTTAAAAAAAAATGTGTTATTGTTATAGTTATGGTGTCGTTGTCGTTGCCATTCCCGTCCGAAAACTTTAACATTGATCATATTTTTTTTTATTCCTAGATGGATTATTTTCATACTTGGACACATCATCCCTTTGGATAAGACCTTCAAGTTGACTAGACTAAACTTGACCTTGGCTTAAAAATTACCTTCAAATTCAAGTCAAAATATTGAAGTTTGCTAATATTGGCCAGAACTTAATTATGAATAGGTAGATAGTCTTCATACTTGGACACAACAACGCTTTAAGCAAGATTTTTAACTGGATCAGACTCAACTTGACCATGACTAAAAAATGACCTTCACCTTCAAGGTCAAATCATTAAATTTTGCTTAAATTGTCATAACTTTGTTGTTTATGGTTGGTTTTGATTCATACTTGGACAAAACAACAATTATGGCAAAACCGACATATTGAATAACTCAGATATGACCATAACCTAAAAATGACCTTGACCATCATGGTCAGATGACTGAATTTTGCTTAAATTGTCATACCTTTCTCATTTATTTATGGATTTGATTCACACTTGGACAAAACAACACTTATGACAAATCTAACATTTGGATTCTTTCAGATATGACATTGACCTTTAAATGAAGGTCATTCAAGGTCAAAATATTGAATTTGCTTAACCTGGCCATAACTTTGTTATTTGTAGTTGGATGTTAATAATACTTGGACAAAACAACACTTATGACAAAGCCGACAATGGAAATTATTCAATTGTGACATTTACCTTGTAAATGACAATGACCCTCAATGTCAAATTATTGAATTTTGCTTCATAACTTTTGTATTTATTTATGGATTTGATTCATATTTGATAAAACAACACTTATGACAAATCCTACATTATGATTCTTTCATTGTATTAACAGATGTTTAAATTTTTCTAAAATTTGTCATTTATTAATGGATTTGATTCATATCTGGACAAAACAATACTTTTGACAAATCTGACATTCTGATTCAAGTTTAACCTTGACCTTAGAAATGACCTTGACTAGCTAGATTATATTATTGAATTTTGCTAAAATTGGTCATAACTGTGTAAGTTTTGGTTAGATTTGATTCATACTTTGACAAAACAACACTTTTGACAAAACTGACATGTTGAATAATTCAGGTATGACAGTCAAGATCCAGTTATTGTGTTTTGCTTAAATTGTCATAACTCTTGTTTATTTATGGATTTGATTCATACTTGGATAAAACAACAAAACTGACATTTTAATTTATTTATTAAGTATGACCTTGACCTTTAGAAGACCTTGACATTTCAGGTCAAGTTATTGAATATTGATTAAAATTTTTGTTTATTATGGTTTGATTGATTTATACCGGGACAAAATAACACTGACGACAAAACTGACACATTGATCATTCAGATGTGATCTTGACCTTGAAATTACCTTGACTTTCAAGGTAAAATTATTGAATTTTGCTTATATTGACCAAAACATCATTTTTATTTTTTTTAATTAATACTTGGACAAAACAATGCATGTTAAATTATTCAATTATGACCTTAACCTTAAAATGACCTAGACAAAATATTGAATTTCGCTAGAATAGGCAAATTTTCAATATTTATGGATGGATTTGATTCATACAGGGACAAAACAACACTGAGCATAAAACAAACGTGTTGAACAATTCATGTGTTACCTTGACCTTTAAATGACCCTGGCATTGCTTAAGTTGGCTATATCTCTGTTGTTAATGGATGTAGTGTCTTCATGCTCGGACATAACTACCTTTTAGACAGTACCTCCAAAGAAGGTTAAACTGAACTTGACCTTGATCTTTAAGGTAAAATTTCTGAATGTTGATAAAGCTGGCCATAACTTTGTTATGTATAATTATATTTCCATATAATGTTTCATTTGAAATCCCCTCACCACAATCAGCTTCCTCTGATGTGTTTGCCTTTGGAAAAAGGAAAAAGTGGAGCGTGGTTCCCGCTTGTGGTGGTTCTTGTGTATAATATGTTTCTGACTTGGTTTCATCATGTTGATAAACAATAAAAATTTAAATAATGTCTATTATTGCTTGCTTATTATTATTGCTATATATTAATATTGTTTTCAATTGACCGTCTAATACTTATACAGATTATCTTAATATGTTCCGTGTATTTTTATGCAAGAGAATTTTTTTTCATATACCATTGAGTTTAAAAGCGGACACGGATATAGAAGAAGTAGCAATCTATGACAAACATGCTTGCCACTGACTCTTAGTGATGCTATTAATTTTGTCCTAAGAATTCTGCAATGCACCACTAATGAACAGAGGGAACGGGAAATTATATGTTTTTTTTTCTACAGATGTCGATGTAAAACAAGTGACCCCCTGGCGGGATCAATTTAAATGAAGGAAAAAATTTGAAAAATCATTGTAGAGGTACAACACCAAATATATAAAGTACATAGCTTAAGGGTTCTGACAAGAAGATGTTCAAAGATTTAGTACTTTTATACAAATAGGACTACCGGGGCGGATCCAATTTTGACCCCGGGAATATCATTTGAACAAACTTAGTAGAGGTCTACTCGACAATGCAACGTACAAAATTTAGATGTAAGCATTCACAAACATATGGTTTAAGACAAGAAGATTTTTTGTTATCCCTATATATGCCTATTTGATATCAAGTGAACCTAGGGTAGGACCATTAATGATCCCAGGGGCATAAATTGAAAAATACTCATATTCAAACTTGACCTAGAAATCATCAAGATAAACAATTTCACTAAAAAGCATTGTATATATCTGAATTTGAAATGTAGCTTCTAAAGATTTTATAAGATTTTTCTTTGATCTAAGCCAGTGACATAGTTTTTTTTTACCCAAATGGCCTATATCAAGACTTATCCTTGACATCATCAACACTTATATTAATTACTTTCACTAAAATTGATGCTGTCTGACCTTAAAATATGACCTCAATATGTTAATAAAGTTTTGTTATAATTAATCCAGTGACCTAGTTTTGGACCCCAGATGTCTTAATCTTGAAAATCTCCAAGACTAACAGTTTGGATATAAATCATAATATTTGTATTCAAAATGTGGCATCGAGTGTTTTCAAGATCTAAGCCGGTGACCTAGTTTTTGACCCAAGAAACCATAGGTATATTTTTTGCTATCTCGTAAAACTATATCAAAATCCAAAATATAACGAATATCTTCAGCTTGCAAATGCATTTTTTTATGATATTTTAAAGTCAAAACGTGGCTTTTAACTTTCGATGACCGGCACCATTGTTACGAAACTACGCGACGAGATTAACAGAGACTCTCACTAAGTGATGTCATTAAGTCATTCCCTGATAATGGCAAAAGTATAATTTTCATTTTGTCTCAGGCGAGACAAAAATCATTAACGGGCCAAAACGCCTTTTTTATTCAATGGCAATAACTCAAAATAATTCAACGAAAAAACCCGTTATATATACGCTGGTACTTGAGGTACCGATCAATTCTGCAACATTTCATTCAAATTGCTTTAGTAGTATAAAAGAAGTAGTCCGGGCAAACTTTAAAAATAAAAATTATTAAAGGGCCATGACTCTGACACAAAACTTTGAACTAGAAAATGCCGACGATATTCACAACTAGACTTGGTATTGATCATTTGTGTAAAGTTTTGATGAAATTGCACCAGTAGTTTTTGAGGAGTAGTCCAGACAAATTTTGTGACGGACGGATAGACAAACGACGGAGAAGTGATCCCTATATGTCGCGGCTACTTGTAGCCGGCGACACAAAAATGTGACATCTAGGGTTTAAACAAGATTTTTGGCCTCTAGAGATTTTACAGTATTTTCCTTATATTTAAGCCAGTAACCTTGTTTACAACCTCAGATGACCCATATTTCATCTTTACCTACAAATCACCACGGCAAACATTTTGATTAAAATGTTATGATATCCGAAATCAAAACTGGGCATGTAGAGTGTTAACAAAGTTTCTTTTTGATATTGGCTGTTGGTCTTGATTTTGATCCTACATGTCCCAGTTTGAAGCTTGTCCGATATATCATCAAGGCAAACATTCTGACCAAATTTTTTTGACCTCTTGATCAAATTAGACTCACGAGTGTTAAAAAAGTAAACTGACGCACGACGCACGTCACACGACGGACGACAAACGACGAATAACAGGCCAATCACAAAAGCTCAGCCTGGGTATTTCTCACGTGAGCTAAAATGCAACAGCCTCGTACTTACATGTTTTTTTCGTTTCTTTAGATCCTGTTTTTTTATTGTTTATGTCATCGATGTTCTTAATGTTTTTCAGGTATTCTTGTTCCTTTTTTTTCATTTGGTGTAGTTCATCGATTAGTTGTTGTTTCGTCATTTCCTCTGGATCTTCCGCTTGTGTACGGTTCTGACAGTTTCCTGCTGACTGAGCATTGCTTTTCAACATCTCTAGATACTTCTGTAATTCTGATTGGATGATGTTTTTAAATTCTTCATTATCTGTTTGTTGTTGCAGCTCTTGTACTCTATTCAGAATGTTTTCTAAAGACTCCTGTAGTTTTTCGGGCAAAATGTTTTTGTCACTTCCTACCTGTAATATTGTTTTCAGCATGAGTATATATATACAGCATGAGTATATATATATATATATATATATATATATATATATATATATATATATATATATATATATAATATTAACCTCAATGAAGAGCCTTTAAATATGAATTTTTATTGTTAAACCTTTGCCATTCCTTCCGCATATAAAAACTGAAGCAAACAGAAACTTTGATATATTTTATACTTACTTATAGCATTTTAAGCTCTTACTCAAAAGATTGACACAGTAATGTTGTCCTTTTGAAAGTAAAGGGATATGTACTGGGCAGAGCAACTCATTCTTATTCTGTACACATGTTTCAGCATGATTAAAAAGATAATCAACATAAGTATCCCTTGATTTCGGTGAAGAGATAATTTGAAGAAGTTAATCAGTGTTTGCTGCTCGCAATTATGCTATAATCTTCGGAAACATAAGGACCGTATGGTGAACAGCATCCAATGATTTCTTTCTTTAATTCCTGAGATTTTTAAAAAAAAAATCGAAAATATCTTACTTATTTTGAAGTGAAAAACACTTTTTTACAAAGCATTTTAAAAGTATTTGTCGCAGAAAATGTAAAATGTAGAAGTTTGCCGCTGATTTTGTGTAAACTCTTCCTTTTACTCTGAAGAACTGTTTGGCAATCTAAAGTAGAAAAAAAAAATAATCCTGGTGCTTTTTCAGAACTTATTACAAAAATGCATAAAAAATATGGATTCCGAAAAAGTTTTAACACAAACCTTCAGTCCCAATTGAAAAAGTAAATAGATCCTGTTTTTTCCCCTAAAAAATACTCAATTGCAAGAAAGTCCTTGTCTCGCCCTTCTTTAAAATATTCTAAACACTAATTCTTTTACATCCAGATCCACATTAAGTATGTTTAAAAGCTGATTCATTTATTTTCAGATTCCTTTTCACTGTTGATCACACCATCTTGATGAAACTATTGCTGGGATATCGACAAGCTTGTCTCAGAAAATGAAGAACTGCATTATTTCATAGCGATTAAAATGACAAACATGATAAAGATGTCAAGAGCAACAAAGATTCAATAAAAATTCTTGAAACTGCTCGAAAAATCATGAACAAATGATGCATTCTGTGAAAAAGAACTAAGAAGAACTCGGACCTAAATCACTGGACAATGAGTATTGTAGTATGCCTGAGAATCGATTTTTATGAAATAGCGTGAAGTTTGGAAACAGCCACCAAAACGCATATAATGTTCAACCTACGTCGCAAATCGACCTTGAAGATCAAAACAAAATATCGACTTGAGCGTCGATGCAAATGCCATTGGACCGTAAGTCTGAAGAATTAGAGACAGAAACTTGTAAGTCGCAACAAAGCAAGGATTCTTCGTCCAGTTATAGTAAAATTTCATTATTTTCATATTTGCCTGTAAGAGAAGCTGCTGTAGAGAAACATCAAGAACTGTCAAAACATCTCATAAGCATCTAGGTTTATTCTTGCAAATCGATGATTATTGGGAATCGCATACAAAACATATCAAAGGAAAGGCATGGAACAGGGTAAATATAATGCGTCTTTATAAATGCTTACTTAATCAAAAAACATTAGAAGTTATATATATAACATTTCGTTAGTACGACTTAAATTAGAATAGCCTGATCGAAGGACATCACTGTATTCAAATTCATTTCTTCCCTTGGTAACAAATAAACTGATTATATTTTCCGAAAATGGTAGAAATGCAAACACTTTTCCTGTTTTTAGGAACCAAATTAATAGTAAGTAATAAGCATGAATAATTGCATAATCACGCCGATCGAACTACAAACTATACACACCCGTTGTAGCTCACTGAACCAGCCAGCATCTTTTTGTAAACAAATTTACATATTCCCCAAACTGTCGATGTGGTCTCGTTGAAACAACGAAGCATTCTTTGTTTGAATGTAACTTTTATTAAAAAAAAATAAGAGAAGAAATGTTAGAAGCTGTCTCTGCCGTTTCTGCATCGTCACAGTTTTCTTATACGGTGTATAGAGTGTATAGGTAGCACATATCAGTTTTTCAGCCAATACAATACAATACAAAATTTATTTATAGTCGGATGACAGTTTAAACAGAAAAAAACATAAGCTATGTATAGCTTTTGACCGACTTATGTGTTCAGCCACACATTCGAACTGGCCATGTAGAAAGTTTTAATGATAGGGTATGATGCATTAATATGTGTATTGCTAAAGTCTAAGTAAATTAATACATGGGGATATGGGTATTCGGATTGGTCAGAATAAGGTTTTCTTAGTTTTTTCCTTATTACACAGTATTAAAAAATGCACTCAGTGTGAAGTAGGAGCTTGAAATTCGAAACTGATGAAAGAAGGTTATGTCAGTGGTTTCGGCTGCAGAAGTTCAATAGGATGCCGTATGAGCTGGATACTGAAAAAAGTGTAGGGTTGACAGGTAACTAGCACTAGCTGATATAGGTGTGCCATAACAGTTGAACAATTAGCATGTAGTGTTATGACTCGACCGTGTGCCTTTGAATATCAGGCGACTTGTCTGTTTCATTAAATTTGCTCCGGCCACGGGTCGAAAAGTGGGGCTTGGGAATAGTTTCTTTCTTGCTGCTGATTTTTTAGAGAAGTGTTTCATCTGAAATTTGAGTTTTTGTTGTAGATTGTCTTCAATCCTATCAGAATAGCTGTACGTCAGACACTAAATTTCAGTGTAAAACTGGTATCTGCCACCATAGTAAAGAGTTCCAAATGAATATTATTATTTTTGATGCTGTGCATCAGTAAATTAAATCAAGCAATCGCTTTAAGATAAAGGATATCTTTAAAACTAAAGTTAATAACATTCTCATATCCACACGGATTCTTTCTCCCTCTTTTCTTCTTTCTACCTCTTTTAATGTGCTTATTGAAATTTCACTGTACTGTTTTCTTATATTTAAAAAGCATCTAAAGCGAAACATACATAATAATGCAATGCTTAAACATATCCTGAATTGTTTAGGACTGGAACTCAATAAGCTTTTAATTCTTTCATTCCAATACTATTTGTCAATGTGTTCTTATTATAGAGATGTGTAAACTTGTAATTATGATATATTGAAAAAAATATGTTTAAACTAAATGTCAAATCATCTATTCGCTATCAAACAATTAAGTCTGACCCAATTTTCTCATATGTAGATGTAAAACACGTAGACATGTGCAACAGCAGCCTCTTATTAGTAATACCGACGATTGGATCATGCTTGCACAGGACCCGAAATCATTACAGTCAATGTTGACCGATACCAAAAGGTATTGTAACAATTAAAATCTTCGTCTAAATGTGCAAAAAAAAAGATTTTGAAAACGGTGGACAAACAACATATGATTTCTACCTCTATAATTTAAACTAGAAGTTGTAGAATGTTAATGTCCTTTACATTGTTCTTGCTCATTTAGGCAGTGATCCCTGAAACACTCATATCATTGACGCCACATACGTACACGTTAATCATTAGTCTATATATATGGAAGGGACTGTCCGCCAGTTCAGTTATTATGCTTTCTGACATTATAATATGCTATTTGTTTTGCGTACCGATTTATATTATTGCATTTTTGTTGTCTCTCAAATACGCTATTAATTTCTTTGGTACAGTTCTTAACCTGAAATGCCTTGTGACATTTCTATTTTTTACTTTTATAAAATTTGAATTACTGTTATATTGTTATTGTAGTTTTGCTTATTGTATTTGGCTCGTAATAATTATTAACGGGATTTTGAAATACTTTGTTCTTATTTGATATAAACTTTTTTTGTGTGTGACTTTGAAAATTGGTATGCTTCGACTTAAAGCATTCTTGACACTGTACAATTAAATACATAAAATGTTGGAATCTGCATTAACTATTCGATTTATTGAATTTGCACTTGAAATAAACTGAAAAACACACAATAAAATCGATGAAAGCATTTTTCGCAGTTTAAGAAGAAAACAGAATTGTCTTCATAACAATAATAACGATATCAGAAAGTGAAGCCGGAAACCAATTATACCCACGTGTATTTTTTCGACAGAGGTCCCCTTTTTGTAATGATTTCTCCCTTTCGTTGCTTATTATACAGGGAAACATACAGCATAGCAAGACGAAAAAGACACTTCTGGCTGTAATTCTGAAGAACATATCTAACTTTGTTACTGACCCATTTTTTTCAGAAACAAGATACAAGAAAAAAAGAAAATTTATTTTACGTCAGATACAGTATGACAGAAAACACTAGCTCATGAGCTATTTTCCGACAAACATGTGTAAAAGGATTAACAGAGGTAAAGCAGCTAAAAGTTAAAAGCATAAGCACATGGATTAAGAAATTATAGCAGGCTTAAAAGTTACAAGGATTACAAGCAAGATAATACAAATAGAAAGATATTAATATATGTACAATCCTGTAAAAGATGTAGATAGCTAGGAACACACATGTATTAGTATATAAAAACAAGGAAGCTTCATGCTACTATCACATAATACAAATAAATAAATAAAAACTAACACTAAGCTATTTAACGCATAAAATTGCAAAATTAAAAGACTATACATATAAGCACATACAAGCAGATATTAAACACACATGTTACAACACATTATAAATATTGGAATACAACAAAAAAGCATATTTACAATTTATAAGCATATTAATGCTTGAGTCTTAGAAAAAGAAAATGAAAAAAATACATACACTGCAACAAACAACTTAAATATACAAAGACATGCTATAAACACAGAAGTGCACCACCTGACGCACAATAATTCAAATTTAAGAAATTGTGCTAAACACATCACAATGTCAAGATTTACACACTTTCGTCGGTAAAATATTTACCGCGTTAGTCACGGGGAAGATATTCCAACTAATTAGACTTGTCGAAGAGACATCGAGGAATTTTTTGTCTTTTTTCAAGTATAACCACAAGTTGCATTTTTTATGCCCGGAAAATGCCCAATTAGAAGTCGTTGGGAACGACAACTATCATGTTTTGGGAGAAATGACCAGCATTACCTTTTAGAGAAACAATTTTATACAAGTTCCCGAAATATCATTTTTCAATGAATAACATAGAAGATCAAAATTGACTCAAATTTCAATTGCAACGCTAATCGCCTATAGCAATCGGAACACCTTGGGCGACTTCAATAAGTCACCTCGGAAATTATATGGTAGGAACCATATTGGATTATTTTATAGAACAAATTGTGTCTTCTTAATTGAAAACATTTCTTAAAGCCTATACCTGTTCATGCTTTAAATGAAAAATTATTTTCATTTCTTCTAATGCATAAGACAAACACTGCTTGAATTCTGCCATGTTTGTTTATATTTTTTATTAAAGCCTGGACGAATTACCATTTGGTGTATTCATACACTTACATACGAAGTCTTTTTTACGAAGTTGTCGGAAAAGGCCGAGTTGTTACGATTGCGCCTATAGATACGGCCATTTTGAATAGTTGGAATGAGGCAAACGGTGCATAGGTAAACATAAGCTACAGATCCGGATATCTGTCGTTTGTCGAGTATATTTCATTAACTCTGAATTAAATACATCGAGTGGCGTACATTAGAAACAAAATTTCCATTTCCTATAAGTGAACTCCCTCATTACCAGAAAGACATATTAGTGATTTTTCTACCAGTTTTCGCGGTGTGATTATTTTTACGGTGACGTCATGCGACATTTCGCTGCGGAAAGAGTTTCTCAGCGCAAATATGAAATAAATGGCAGATACACTTTCGGGTGATTGGTTTTAATGATTTTTTTTACTAGAATAGCAATAAAGTATATGCTCTTTCGATGTTTAGAGGAAATCGAAGAGGCATTTATATTTTAACAGAAAAATATCAACCAAAAGCATCGGCAGTGTTGCGGCTAAATTTTCCGTGCACAAAAATGACAGTTAAAATTAGGCCCTACGGTTTGACATTAATAAAAATGTCTATAAACTGGGTAAAACCGTCAACGCTTAATTAATTAGGCTACGGGGAAGATATTTTTATTATATAATGATTTTCACATGCAAATCAAACAGTCTGTTTGGCAGACTGTCGCGCAGTGTCATCTTGACTGAAGGGGCATAGGTTTGCATCCTGGTAAAATCATTTTTTTCAGTTTTTATGGTGTATAGAAGCATAATGTTATGTTTTCCTCCGTAGTATATCTACTTCTTTTAAATTTTAAAGAAAAAAAAGTCAGCTATATTCTATGAGTCACTCGCTTTAACTATCCTTGTCGTCCAGTATCTGAAGATAAAAAAAAATGTTAGATATCAAATTTCTAGCATCTTGTTCTTGTTCTTGACCGCTATTAGAATTATCTATATATGGATTTGAATTATCCACAATGGAAATAAGAGTTTTCATAAACTCTTTTTTGAGTTATCCTTAATATATAATTTTGGGTTGACATGGCTGAATATGTTTAATTCATACATGCTCTTGTTTATTGTTAATTTCATGTATGTTTTATTTGTATTATAATGCTATGCTGTCTGAAATTTTATATTCAAATCTATCTATCTATCTATCTAACTATCTAATGGCACCAGTAAATCATTTCCTATCTATCTATCTATCTATCTATCTATCTATCTATCTAATGGCACCAGTAAATCGGAAATGTATTTGGATGATAAATTCGGGCAGATATTTTGATTTTAAAAAAATGACAACAGAAGATTTAAATGTTCCGAGATGACTAATGAATGTAATTACACGTAAAAGAAACATTTTATTTTTTAAAAATGTATTTAAGTGGAAATATTTTATTTCATGAGTCAACAAAGAGCTCTTGAGCTCCTTCGGCTGCTGCCTTGGAGACTGGAAATTCTGCTACTAATACTGAAACAGCCGCTACCTCCAAGCCAATGGCCTTGGCTACCCCCACATCAAGTACATTGGCAGCATATAATCATTATTAATTTATTTTTTTTACTTATACATGGCAAGTTCGACTTTTAAAAATGTCACGGGGCTAGAAAAATCATATACCCAGGCTAGACACGAACCTGGACCGACTGCTGGCAAGTCAAGTGCTCTAGCAACTAAGTTTATCAAGCTTGTGACAATACTATCATTATCACCAATATTAGCCCTGTGACAAAAATATGATGAAGATCAAAGTATAGGAGAAGTCAGTTTATGTGGGTTTATTTCAAATTGCTTGATTGTGACGAAAGCTTGAAGCTCCAACAAATGAGCTGAAGTCAGTTTCCTGAGTAGAACCATTATTGGGCAGATATTGACAATAATGCACCCCATACATTTCGGTTATTCAGTTAAAGTTACAGGGTATTATAATTAAAAATCCATTTCCTCTCATAAAATGGACTGTGCCGCTAAAATACAAATGAAAACATGTTTACAAAGTTTACTTTTAAAAAATCAGACTGTTACCAAGATATTTATTAATTTGTAACATATGTAACTTTCCATTATTAATCCTCATAATTCATCATCTAAACCATCAAAAGAATATATCTAACTATAGCTTCATTGTATGTTGTATGAAGAGACTCATAATAAAAGATGTATGAAAAATCTAAATTCATCTTTGTAACTCACATTACTGGTCACCCTATTTGAAAAGTTGTTAATTACACAATTGTATATGTTGACATTTTACAGTTGTTCAGCTTCTACTTAAAATTATCAGATTTTTAAAAGCTGTTCAACACTTTAAGCGTGATAAATAAAGCTATTGTCAAATAAACGTCAAATGAGCAATCATAAAGCGGCGGTTGGGGGTATTATAACAAACAGCCCTTACAATTATTCAGCGATATAATTGACAGTCAGACAAAACAGACAGACAGACAGACAGACAAGCTTATTTCACCCTAGTATACAACACGGGGTTATGTAAACAAACAGTTGCATGCATAATTAAACAAGGTTCCGGGTGACATAAGTATGGTATTATACCAAAACTACATATAAATTAAAATCATATTGCAAAACAATTGCATAAACCAAAATAGAGAATCGAACCCAGAGAGTTCGGTACATGACCAAAACACGAAAAACCGTCGATATATATATCACAGTTTGAATTACATACTCAGGTGTGCGAATTATTCAAATAAGTCTAGTTCTAAAAAAAGTGTTGTTTTTCGATTTAGTTAAAGCGACCGACTCACAAAATTTAGATGAAAATGTGTTCCTTTAAAATTTAAGAGAAGGTTATATACTATGGAAAAAAACATAGTATCATGCTTCTATAAACCATAAAAACTAAAAAAGTGTTTAGATATAACCAGGGTTCAAGCCCATGCTTTTTTTGTTAATAAAACACAGAACTAAGGTTTACACCACTGAGCAGACTAGTTATCTATTTGAGCTTATTTATCTTCGGTACCGGTTGTCCATATGGTCCCATGAAGATATTAGTCATTTTATGTTGTGGGGGTAGTGCAAGATACAGAAAGCATCCCATTCCAGAGACACCCCTGGTTCTTTTACATGCTCAGTGTATAGCACTGATACATTGGACCTCGGTTTTACGTCTCATCCGACAGACTATTAGTAATGTTAGCGGAGGAGCGGGGGATCGAACTCAGGACCCCTGCTTTACCAGTCCAGCGAGTTACCACTGGACCACATTCGAAGACTAGTTTGAGATATTGGTTAAAATTTAGAACATAACTAACGTATCTATACCTCGTGACTAACCGATAAAAGTGTGTTAAACTTTATATTGCAATGTTTTTCTGCCAAAAAAAACTTGAGTCATTTACTTTGTTTAGATATGTTCTTCACAATTACAGCCAGAATTTATAGAATGTGTAAACATTAGTCTACATAGGTTAAGGGAGCGGTTGTTATTTTTACATTTTTACCGGTTATTCCCGGTTGATTAAAAGGGTCAATTCTGGCGCAGACAAATTACAAATTATGAATGTCTAAGTATGACATAAATGCTCCATGAAATACGCTTTTGTCACTCTCCGCATACGGCTAAAATTACAAAGATTGTTATTAAAATATTGTATTACTAAAAAGTGTATCAAGTTAAAAAGTAGAACAGACATTCTTATTTAATAAAGAAAAAAAAGCCAGGAAATTGCTTATGTAATTATATTTTGCATGTTTACAAACTAAAAACTGAAATATAATATGAATATTATCATGTTCAAAAAAAAAATAAGTTATGTCAGTAATATCTACAATTTTAGTGTACCAAAGCAATTAATAGCATATGTGAGAAACAACAAAAATGCAATGATAAAAATCAGTGTACAAAACAAATTGCATATTATAATGTCATAAAGCATAATAACTGAACTGTTTTTTTTTGGGTTTAACGCCGATTTCAACATCTAGGTTATATCTAGGCGGTCAGTCCACCTAACCGGTTTTCCTGGATAACTAACCAGTAATTACCATTTCTCCGCAAGTGACTGACTATTGTTTCCACATGATCTACTCTGAATCAGCGGTGAGAGACAAATGAACATTAGACACAATGGCTGAGATCAGTTGTCACGGAGAAATTTTGCCCTACCCAGGGCAGGAACCATCGACCCATGGATTACTAATCCAGTGCTCTACCTATTGAGCTAAGCGTGCGGGCACACTGAACTGGCGGACGATTCCTTTCATATATAAACAATTCGGACAAGTCTAAAAACAACATATCGATAATGAAAAATTTGAAAACATAGATGGTCCTGAGCGACTCTTGGGCGGTTTTGTATGTTTTTACAAATTAATGGAAGTGACATTACGGGCGACAAGCATGCAAACTGGCGAAAAGTTGTCTGTTTCGAAAAGACTGCGGCGTGATACAAACATCTGATTCTTTTTCAGACTCAATGTTATGGGGATGTAGATACGTTAGTGAAAGGTTATGGGTATCAGCTCGTTCAAACCGTTGACTTTGGCGATGAAAATTATTCTGTGGTCTTTTCGCACTGTTACTAGTCTTGGGCGACTTATCTGATCACGTCTGTCAACTGATCCTGTTTCAACGTACTTCTTCCACAAGCGTTCAATTACACTCCGACTAACGCCATGCTCCTTAGCTACTTAAAGTTTGCTCTCAGTCAACTGCTAACCACCCGTCCGACTGCTTTAGTTTTTTTTATGTTACGCCTAATCATCAAACCAACAAATTCTTTAATTTGTCAGACGATATATGTCCAGTACTTTTGAAATTTCTTACTTTAAGAAGCGCATGATGTCCAAGAAGCGCAGAGATTCTAAGAAGCGCTGCAAGTCTGAGAAGCGAAGTAAGTCTAGGGGAGCAAAGCAAGTCAAAGGGGCGCAGCAAGGACAAGAAGCGCGACAAGTCCAAGCATGTCGAACAAGCGCATCAAGACTAAAAAGTGTAGCGAGTCTAAGAATCGGGGAAGTCCAAGAAGAGAAGCGCATCTATGAAGCGCAGCAAGTCTCAGAAGTGGAGCGAGTCCAAGAAGCGCAGTCCAGGGTAGCGTCGCTGTTCAAGAAAAAGACACGCTACAAAGAAGCGATGTCTGCTGTATGAAGAGATACGCTCTCAAGAAATAATAAAGCTTTAAAGAAGCAAAGGCACCATATGATATAATTCCCTTCATAGTTAAGTAAGACACAGTCACTTTTATAGGTGACCCGCCCAGACAACGGTCAGACAATATACACGTGCACGTGACCACACATTTTTTAATTCTTTGAATAAGTTGTTTAATTTCTTTAAAAACGTCTGAGAATTACAACTGTATTCATGCTCCTTGAAATGCTTAGATTTTAACTCTGCTTCTAATAAAAATGCTTACTAATGGTGAAAAACAAATCGAGCTACATTAATTTGCTAAAACTCTAGTTTTTTTAAACCGATATAAAATTATGCAATGAGAAGTTTAACACTTACAGATCCTTATGGTTTCCATGACATTATTCTAGAATATTTCATAATAAATTTTATAACGATAATTATAACAAAAGTTCATACTTCAAATAACATTAAAATCAAAAAGAATTGTTTTTCAAACAGAAAAAGTCCTTTAAAATATGAGTGCGTCTGTGAAAAAGCAACCAAACGTAGTGAATCTTACATGTGTATGACCATTTTCGTTCGCTGCATCTGCTAACTCGTTCCCGACAGCCTCACCAAGATACGTTTCTGTACAAGTATTAAGACTGCGTTTATATCGTTTAATATAACAATATAAGAAGGCAGGATTCATTAATAAAAAGATTTTACAAAATATAAACAGTCAACAGCTAAAAAAGAAAGATATGCAAAGTTCATCTAGTGAATACGAAAACATGTCTAAAATGTTATAAAACTGAAGAAGAAAAAAAAAAAAAACACTCATTAGCATAAACTGATGTATGAAATAGTTCAATTTTTATGTTCACCTCTTCAGTTGGCCCTTTTAATCAATATATATTTGCATTTACCTTTGTTAGTCTGTTGAACGGGTGTGTTTAATACGCTTAATATGATCTCAGCATGCTCCTTCAAGGCAGCCTGTAAAAGAATTGCATATTTTTCAAATACAAACTTTGGTTGACAGACAAAGATATTCAGGATCAACCCAAAAACTTAGAAAGTTCGCCTTTTCCTGCACGATAAACTTTCCCATTCCGGCACAACTATTCACATACCCTGCTTCTACAAAAAACAAACAAAAAAAAAACTGTTTGATTCGACTTTTCAATTTCATTTGATAGATTGTCTCTTCTATTTGCAACCTATATAATTCTTCACAAGAGTGAGGGAGGTTTTCGGTGATGAAAAGTACTGGTTAGTTAAGCGATCATTTTTTTAAATATTAAGCCGTCAATTTCATTCAGATCAAGCCCACTCAGTAATACTCAAATAGTTATGTCAAACTTAATACAGAACCAAGCATTAAATAGAAATACGAAAAGTTCAAGTAAAGTTTTTAAATAATTAAACCTGCAATCAGGTTTTAGGTTGTTCTACATGTGACACATGCCTCAGTTCAATCAGACGTGACTGGGTTTTAGTAAAAAATGATATCGGTTGTTCTTTCAAATGATCAGTTTAATCTATGTTAGTGTCTCGAGAGAGTTTTTAGATATCAGGCAAATATTTGACACATTTCAAATCACTATCATTTCGTTCTTTTTAGGAACGTATTATCTTATATAACTTAACAAACAAAATACTTTTGCCATCTGCTTGAGAAAATATGGCAAATCTAAACTTCAAACCTCAACATACTTATTTTGTTTCTTTGGCTGAACATAAACAATAACTAAGATGAAGTCCTTAAAGGTCATGTGACACGACTATAGCAACTTTCTATTCAAAATAATCATAATGTACTGATTAAAATGGTTAATATCCAATGAAATATCAAAGATTCATAAATCACGCCTTATACTGTGGGATTTATGCAAATTAACCTGCCCAAATGGGACCCTTGTATATTCTGCAAAGCTATCAAAACAAGGCAATTAACTTTTTTATGACCCAATCAATGATAAAGTTGAGACAAATAGCAAAATTTTATGGCAAGTGATCTTACAAATTGCCTGTATTACATTTGATCAGTCACACTTGTAAAAACATTATGTAATAGCTTGTTCCAATTAACATGTCTGAATGACTTTTTGTTAAGAAGCTTCCATGCAGATGCATATTTTAATTAGATAATTAAATGTAATGGATCTATTTATGATGATAATAAAAATCATTCGACTTCTAAATGTAAACAAATTATTAAAAAAAAACAACAACAAAAAACAATGTGTTTGTGTTATGATTTTGACATAGTTTTTAGGGCTTCTTCATATTATTTCTTCTTTGATCATTGTTGTTTTGTTTTCAAAAATGTAGAATGAATAAGTCATAAAAAAGATATGCATTTATAATGAAAAAAATCATAGATCTAGTCAAAAATTACTTACACGTTACTCAGACAAAATATACCACAGACAAATAAGAAACATAATTCACTGTAAGGAGAATGTTTTTATGGAAAAAAAATCTCTCGATTGGAGTTAATTAATCAAGTCTTCCAACAAACTGCATCGGATAAAAATAAGCATGTTCAAATCTTTTTGGATCAGTTACTTGAAAAATATCTCTAAGTCTAGATATTTTCACTGATGTATCTTTTAATTCTATAACCCTGATTATTATATATTATTATACACTCCTCAATGTATATTCATAATGTTAGCTTAACTTGTTCAATTTTGTTTTTTTATTATATTCAGTCTACATTTTCACTTTCCATAATAGTTTTAAAGTTTTTGTTAACAATCCAGGCAGCTGTGTAAAGCGGCAAGGGATAAATGTGCGTCACTTCCAGTTTCGCTCGTGACAGGTGCGCGCGACCAGGTGCGTAAAATATGGATTTTAATTTGCTATAAAACATCTTTAAGAAGAAAATTACCAGCGGAATTTTGTAAAAACAGTCATAGTTAGAGGTATATTTTTCGCTCATATGAAAATTTCGAGGTCAAAAAATCGTGTCACATGACCTTTAATAACTCACACTATATATCCCTAATGACTACTTTCAAAAAACTAGTGGCGACTAATTCAATATCCTCTATATAGACTGCACAAATAAAAAAAATCATAGTTGTCTCTGGAAGTGGGTGTTATCTGTAATTTGCACTACTTCACATAACCTAAAATATTATGAGCCTTTTATCTCATATAATTTTCGATTCCTTTAATTACAGATAAGCCAAGACGATAAAGCAGAAATCTAATTCTTCCGTACGTTATCTTAGATAGGTGATTGGGTACCAAAAACGGTACATTGTGGTTCAAAGTCGATAAAATGATTAATTTGTTGGTTGTAGACGCAATAAAGTAGTCGTCAAGCTACAAAACACAAACACTCCAGTTGTGCACTATTTTACGCCCCCGCCATTCGAAGCGTTGCACCTGTCCGTCCGTCCGTGAATCAACATTTCGTTACCAAGCATTTAAAAAATACACGCTAACACATACTTCATTTATATTTTGTTTGTGTCTTATGAAACTACAGGTTTTTTCATGATTTGGCGTGGAACCTTATCAGAGAATTTTATCAGAGTTATGGCCCCTTTTCAACTGAAATAAATAAAATGTTGTTTCCGCGTTTTTAAAGGGAACGATTCATTGTTTTCGCTTGTATATGTACCTTAAAACACTATCGAAATATTTCGAAATTGAGCGTATCGCCTCTTATTTTATTAAAGTTATGACCCTATTTTGACTTGATTTACGGTGTATTTGAATTAAAAAAGAAGTTTCCGCACATTTGGATGCCAATACTTGAAGGGATTTCAGTGCTGTTTCGACCACGCCGCTATTAACAGCACTTTTGAGAAGAACCAAACATTTTATTCTTGTCCTATTACATATAATTATCAGAATTAAGACCACGCCGCTAGTCCGGTAATACGACCATCATGTCTAGATCGTATTGTATATTTTCTTCTAATTGTAATGCCTCGATTACGACAATTCAAAGAAGTGCCCTCCGGACATGTCATCAATATCAGTCGAGTTCACTGCCATGTTCACGACACTGCCTTACGAGGGCTGCATGTGTTAAGTAACTTCCCTTGAATGGTGAAGACATGAAATTTGGAGGTTTCGTTAAAATTTTTAATCTTCTATAAACGTGCAGGATTAATGGGATAAGAAACGATACAAAGTATACTTAGGATACTTTTTCTTTGATAAACAAACAATGGAGTTAAATTATTTTGTGTTTATATGAGAAAAAGGATTTAAATGCCACAGAAAAACAATTCATAAAAGGGCGCGAAACGAAAACAAAAACGTAAGGCGAATTCACCGCTCACGAATGTTGAACAATGTATGGGAAATAACAAAGATCTGGTGAGTGAACTGTGCAGAATAAACTTATACGTTTGATGGATAAAATGAACCAAAGTGAAATCTAGAGTGTAAATATAAACCAATGTATCGGTCAACCTGTAACATCCCCAACCATGAACTTTGCAATGCCAGCCTATGGCTTCCCATCACCACAGACTCCAATTGCGCATTATATGCCAACACTTACTACCCAGCAACACTCGGGACCACCTAAATGGGCCACCGAAATACTTGATGAACTTAAATCTCTGAAATTAGTTTTGCCAAAGCTTGAAAAATAGAAAGCACTGTCAATAGTATAAACTTAAAAATGAAAGAATTAGATTCAAAAGTGACACATATTGAATCTAGGGTAACAAAAGTTGAAAATTCATGTTCCTACATAAATGATGCTCATGAAAAACATGCCTGTGATTTGAGAAAAGCTCAGTCAGAAGTAAAATCTCTAGAAAAGTCTTGTAAAACTCTAGAAAGTACCATCAAAACATTCAGCACTGAAAAAGACCAATTAAAATCTAAGGTGATTGATCTGGAGTCACGATCAATGCGGTAGAACTAATGTTCTACGGAATAAGTGAAAAAAGGTCCGAAGATTGTGAAGCAGAGATAAAGAATTTTTGTGGTGACAAACTTGATCTGGATGCCTCTTCGATGATCTTCGATCGTGTACATAGAATTGGCGGTGTAACAGCAAGAAAACCCCGACCGATTGTGGCGAAGTTCCACTATTATCACGAACGCGAGCAAGTTTGACAAAGGGGTTTCGAACGCAGTGACGAACTAAAGGCTGCCGACTAGGGTGTCGGTATACAACGATCTAAAGCAGTTCGAGACGAGTACGCTAGAAAGAACTTATACTCTATCATGAAAAAAGAAAAAAAATGCAGGAAAGGATGCAAAATCATAGGAGAACAATTGTACATAAATGGAGTAGAATATGTCGAAACAGCAAATGCGTAGGACTGTCAAGCGGAACAAATATCTATTTTATCCTGGAATGTACATGGACTGATCCAATAGCTCTCCGATCAGGACTTTCTTAATTATGTTTCTATATATGATATTCTCATTCACTCAGAGACATGGTTATCACCTTATTCGTGTTACAACTTAAACATTGATGGTTTCGAATGTAACCATCTTTTCGGAAATAAGTCACCAGCTTCAAAAAGGGGTCGATACAGTGGGGGTATCTCAATTTATTACAAATATCAGTTAAAAGTAGAATTTCCATTGTTGAAAAAATACAGGTTGGAATTGTATGGCTACGAATATGTAAGTCACTATTTTCTTTCGAAGAAGACGTATTTCTCTGTTCTATATACAACGTTCCTAAAAATTCAAAGGTAATTAATCAAAATGACATTGACTTTATCAACAAGTTGAAACTGGACTCGAAAAATATAAATCTGTTGGAAAGGTAGTGTTAAATGGAGATTTTAATAGCAGAACAGCTGTAGAACCTGATTTTATTATGTATGACAATTTTATTGATAACTTACAGCCTCAAGAATTTAATGGTATCATCCCAAATAGAAAAAACAAAGATATTATGATAGACGCTTATGGTAGAAAACTTTTGAATTTGTGTAAATCTACAGGACTTGTCATAGCAAATGGAAGACTGAACAACGGCGATTTTACGTTCCATAATATCAATGGATTTAGTACGGCTGATTATTTCATTTTAAACTACAACGATTTTAAGTTTAAAAGAATTAACGATTTTAGACCCAAACGAGTTTTTTGACCATGTTCCCCTTAAGTTTTGTATTCGACGAAAACAAAAAAATTCTCAGTCACGTGACAATAACAAAAATAGCTTAAACTCTTTCATGGGACAACTCCGCGGCGCCCGATTTCATAGCAAGATTAATAGATCATCAAATCACTCTTGATGACATAACTTCAAGTATTGACGGCAACTCAGTTAATCAATCCGTGCAAAAATTTAATGAATTCATTCAACACCATGCCTTTACCGTTCTTGGTGAACGCAAATCAGAATATCCACGAAATAACAATGCTTATCGTCTCTTTAAAAATAAATGGTTCAACGCAGAATTGCATGCATTACGAAGGCAATTTAATAAAGCACGTACCAGATTTCTTCGAAATCAAACGGTCGAAAACAAAAAAAGAATTCTTAATTCATAAGTCGACCTACAACAGAGCAAAAAGAAAAGCTAAAATGAAATTCCGCAAATCTGAAGGCATACGCTTAACTCAACTCGCAAAAGCCAAACCAAGACTATTTTGGCAAAATATTAAACAGCAATATAAATCTCGTTCTCCTACATCAGAGACTTTGACTATTGAAGATATATTTTAACATTTCAACGAAATTTATGGTAATACACCACAAATAGATACCCCGGAACCGGAAGTACGCGAAATATATGATGAAACTTTAGATACACAATTCACAGAATTTGAATTACGACAAGCAGTCTTTTCTCAAAATAACAATAAAAGCCCTGGCATTGACTTACTAACTGCAGAAATTATCAAAAGTTCGTTTGATATTATATCGCCGTTTCTTTTAAATGTGTACAAAATTGTGTTTACGACAGGTAAGTATCCTCAGTCATGGGGCGAGGGTGAAATAACTCCAGTTTTAAAGGGCGGAAATCCAGACGATACTAAAAATTATCGTGGCATTACACTCACAAATATAATTGCTAAAATATATTCCCAGATACTTTTAAATAGATTGACCAAATGGAGTAAATCTCACGATATAATCATCGACAGTCAATTCGGTTTCCAAAAGAGAAAATCTACTATTGATTGTAATTTCATTTTACATTCTCTTATTTATAGAACTCTAAAAGATTGTAAAAAGCTATAAGTTGCATTTTTGGACTGGGAAAAAATGTTTGATAGAATTGATAGATGTTACCTTTGGCAAAAACTTTTGAACGAAAATGTAAGTTCCATGATGGTTAAAGCTATGAAATCCATGTACAATTGTATAAAATCTTTTATATGATACAAAGGTCAAAAGTCAGATTTTATAAACAGTCACATTGGAGTTAAACAAGGGGACCCGTCAAGCAGCCTGCTTTGTCTTTTTTTCTTAAATGACATTGTTCAAAATATAAATTCTAATCTAGACGGTATAATTACACTGAACGAACTCCAAATATTTCTTTCATTATTTGCTGACGATGCGATACTTTTTTGCACAAAATCCACGATCACTACAAACTATGCTAAAGGACGTTCAGAACTAGTGCCATATGTGGGGGATGAAACTTAACGTGAAGAAAACCAAATATATGATTTTTGAATTGGGCAGACCCACATTTTGTATTTTTTACATTAACAATACTGTTATAGAGCTAGTTGATTGTTTTAAATATCTAGGGATTTATTTGTTTAAAAACAACCGTAGGAATAGAACACAAAAGAGATTATCAACTCATGCTGCTAAATCACTTCATAATTTATTTATTACTTTTAACCAGCCAGATAGATTTAATAATTCGACAGTCTGATTTCACCAATATTAAATTATGGTGCTGACGTGTAGGGTTATTGCAATTCAAAAGATATAGAACTAATTCATACCAAATTCTGTAGAAAGCTGTTACATATTAAAAAATCTACGCATTTAAATGCTTTGTATGGAGAATTGGGTCGAATTCCTGTTTATTCACAGAAAAATTATACTGATTAAGTACTGTGCAAAAATTATAAATAGTGAAAACACATCAAATTTATTCAAAACTTACAAAATGTTAAAAAATGAAGTTGACTCTGGGATTTTATACAGTGATAACTGGGCATATCAAATTAAACACAATTAAGGCCAAATTGGCACGTCAAATATCTGGATTGAGCAAAAAATTTCCAAAACTATGTTGCAACAAATAAAAATTCGAATACTTGACAACTATTACCAAACTTGGTATGCATGTATCAACAACACACCCAAACTTGAAACTTATTCAATATTTAAGCATAAGTTTGAATTTGAAGAATATCTGAACCACATCAAAGATAAAAAATTAAGAATTACTTTAACGAAATTTCGTGTTTCTTCCCATAAATTAAACATAGAAACTGGGAGATATAATAACACACCAAGAAACCAAAAAATATGTTCTAAAGTACAATGAATTCAATTGAAAATGAATACGATTTTTTACTTGTGTGTCCAAAATATAAAGATTTAAGAAAGAAATATTTCAAACGCTTTTTTGTCATTGGCCAAACATCCATAAATTCGAGCAGCTTATGATGCTAAAATCAAGAAAAGACACAGAAAACATTGCAAACTTTTTATATCAAGCAAACAAAACAAGAAATTCTATTTAATGTTTATTTTGACCTATTTATTATGGTAACCGTTGTAATTACTTTGTTTTATCAATACATAATACTTTCTTAAGAATATGTGTATACACAATGTATATATTTGCATATATATTTTTTGTACCAAATTGCTTCTCTGTTAATTTCATGTTTTTGCTATGTATATTTTCTGTTGTTGCTATAAATGTCGAATGTGATATTTAATGCAATAAACAATATGTTATGTTATGTTATGTGTAAACAGAAAATCAGTGCTGTGAAATACAAATTTTCTTCAGGTGATTACTGAAAGTAAGGATACAAAAGGATGATTTAAGTGTTATTTAAAATTGATTTATTTAATAATTACAACTTGATTGCGACGCGAGTAGATAATTTGGAAGGGAACTGAATCCTCAGAAGTATAATTATTTTTCAGTTTGAAGGGGTTCCAAGTAATATATAATTTTAGATCGATGCTAACCTATGTTGATTGAATAAGAAAACGTTTATAGTTGATTGAATAAAATATTAAGTTAAAGTAATTAAGGGCTAATTCTGTTAAAAATGTAATATCTTATTTTACAATTTATTCTGACTTCAAAATCTCCAGCATTGAGAAACGAAAATGAAATTATTGAAATGTTTCTTTATGGAATATAACATCATATTCATGAGTAGTGTGTTTTGTTCTGTGTAAATGATGTTCTATTTTCCGTTTATGAACTTGCATATGTAAAACAGATATATTACCGAAGACTCAACCCAGTATTTTACCAACTCACAATTAAGAGCACTTTCCTTTATACCCAATGGGGGTCTTAATAGAGGAATTTTACTAATACACAGTGTCCGTTCGAAAGTCGGCATGACACTTCCAATTTTGTAAGAATTATGTTCTTTTTATCGACTTAATTTCAGCTAAATACTAAATTTCTTCACATCAAAAGGACTATGGCTTGCGGTACATTGTTCGTTACATACATACAACAGTTATACTGCTTTCAACATTCCGCCTGCCCATTCTTATATTTTAACAATTTGCTTATGATGTTCTGTCAACATTTCAGCATGGCAGGGGCATTTGTGTACCGTGGATACATTTCTAATTTATCCAGTGTAACGTAGGGTAACTTTGACTCATGTTTACAAACGTCAAATCCGCTGAAGTGTATTAATGTTGAAATTGTAAAATTAAATCA
Source organism: Cyclina sinensis (assembly GCA_012932295.1). NCBI lineage: Eukaryota > Metazoa > Mollusca > Bivalvia > Venerida > Veneridae > Cyclina > Cyclina sinensis. The sequence continues at coordinate 59,926,528 of JAAONU010000011.1, read as the reverse complement.
AAGGACTGAAGTTCCTGAGAGCCGCCAACTGATATACAAAATTTTGTCCATATCTTCTATGATTCATGGAAATATCCTGAAGGAAAATGTGACGTGACAACACAACATCCAACACATTGTATACCATACGAGAATAAGGTTGTAAATGTCTGAACCATGGTGATGACTCCTATGCAAAGGAAGACTTAAGACGATGCAGTGCAGGACCTGGATTTGTTTCAATGTCACCAGCAAGAAAAAGTAGAAGTGACATTAAAAAAATACCAGCAAATACAACACGTTGCCACACTACTTGTTGAAAACAATGTTTCTTTTTCAACAGCCGCAGATTTCCATGCTGTGACAGGCAAAAAAGATTTCTCTGGCCCGCCAAGACACAATATCTATGCCCATTACTGATATCTATATGCCTCACGACAGGTGACCTTATCATTTTTACTGTATAACTGCACGTAAAAATACTTTCAGTCTGTAGCTGTTTCTTAAAAATTTACCAGTGTCTATTACAATTAGGTATATACTGTTTATTTCTATCTCCAAGGAATTCACAGAATTTTCTGTCTCCAAGAAATTCATTGAGTATTCTATGTCCAAGATATTCAATGTATGCTTTAAATGTACAGTAAATTTGCGATGACTCAAAATAGCATGAGTGATCGCCTTTTTGTCGAGTCATCCCATCTGTCGAGTCATTGCATGTCGTGTCCAGTTTGTACTTTCTCTGGGATAACAACTTGATCTAACAACTCTACTATCTCTTCAAGATAAAAAGTGCACTTAGTTCCTGTTAAACTGCTTATGTACACTAAGAGTCTAATTTTGATTTCTGTACACTAAGTTATATGATGATGATAATAATAATAATAATAATTATAATACAAAACGTCAAAATCCCGGATGTCGAACAATCTCAATAGCTAAATGCCGGGTTTGAAAGTCCGGTAAGCAAGCAAAACGAAAAATAGTATGCTATGTTTACTGCGCCATTCTCTCTTCTGCTTCGTTCATTTACATGAGACACTTTATTTCACTTCTGTTCCTTTTAATTTTCAATGATTTAAGTGTATAACCCGTTATTTTCCTTTTGAAGTTGACCACAGACTGGGGCGAATTAGGGGAGATAACCCAATCTTAAATTGCTTTCCGATTATTTGCAGTACGCACACTGACCATTTTTTACCATGTCAAATGACGCTTACGATTTTGATTGGCTAAATTCAGGTCACGGATTGCTGACATGGGCAAAATCGCTCCGCCAACGGATTTTTTGGTGAAATGCAGAATAATTTTGACCTACAGGCATATATTTTATATATTCATAATAAATTACTTTATTAAGATTAAGTTTTAACACTGCTGTAATCGGGCTTTCGAAATTCTTGACGTTTCATACTGATCTACTATTTAGTGTACTTGTACTCAATGTTGGTAAAATGCCAAATCCGTTGAGTAAAGAAGGTAAACAAGTCCGGCCGCAAACTGATTGCAAGGAGCCTGGCGGCTCAAACATATCAACCGATGTTTGCAAAATACATGTTTATAAAGTATTTGCAGAAACAACCCTCCTTTATTTAAATTCAGTGAAAAATTCAGTTTATTCTTCTAATTACTTCAGTGTAGGTTTTCTATTTAATACAAGGACCAGTGCGGTATTCTCACTGACATATTATGAAGCATTCGGTTGACTTAACTAAAAGGTGAAATTGAAAGTATAAAATTGAAAAGAAGTCCGCATGAAGTAGGATTACAATTTATATGTTCTTCAAAGCACTGCTTAAGAATATTTGAGTTTTTTTTTTTATAATGTGTCTGAATGTAATTATAATCTGACTTAAATTTTATTACCATATTAATTTTAACATGATAATGAAGTGTGAAACGTATTCGCATTGACCAAGATTTCAAAAAAATTTCAAACAATATCAGTTTAGAGTTTAACTTGATATTTCTAGAAGTGTTGAATAAGTCCGTATTTCGATATGCTTTGATTTACAGACATCCTTTGAGAAAATACAGTTTTTCAGCTTCGAAATGGCATTGGTAGTTGACTGTTTGATACAATTTATGTTATAGTCACATAGTATGCAAGTAAAAGATCCAACGACATTCTTTTTGTTTCAATTTAAACAATAAAACGCTGTTAAAGTTCAATTTGTGGGCAATGTTTCATTTAAATAGTGTACATGCTCTAGCATATAAAATCACCTGTGTCTGATGAAAGTTCAAAAATGAATAAAATAAGATAATAAAAAGAATAAAAAAGAGGGCCATGATGGGTCAGTAACATAGAATTCATTAAAACAAATAATCTGACAAAGTTTCATAGTGATTAGATTGGATTTCTGGCCTTTAGAATGTTCACAACGAATGTGGCTAAAAGCCATACCAAGGGCCATAACTCAAAGACTTCTAGTGCGATATGGCTTCTTTTCAAAAGAAACCGAGATTTTATAGATATACAATTAGTATTCAAGTTTGGTCAAAATGATATGAAAATGTGGTCTCAATCGTATTCACAAAAAATTGTGGACGGAAGGCCGGATAGACGGACGGACGATGTGTAATCACAACAGCTTGCCTTTTTACTTTGTTACAGGTGACCTCAGGAGTTTTCATAAGCTGTTTCCATCATCTGACATTATGGCCTAGTTTTTTATTAAATATGACCCATATAAGTAAAGATCCTGGAAGGCATCAAGCAAAACATTCTTACAAAGTTTCATTCTGATTGGACTGGAAATGTTACCTAAATACTGGTCACAAAGTCTTTCTTGGATTTGACCTGGTGACTTAGTTTTCGACCCTACTTAAGCGATATAAAATGAAAGCATTGAATACATCAAGCAAAACATTCCGAAAAAGTTTCATTCCGATTGGATGGAAAATATGGCCTCGAAAGTGTTCACAATGATTTTCTATGTTTTGACCTGGTAAATTAATTTTTGACCCAACATAACCCGTATAAGAAAAAAGACTAAAGGTCATATGCAAAACATGAGAACAAAGATTCATGGTGATTTAATGGGAAATGTGGATTCTAGAGTACTAACAATATCCAGGATTTTACTCTGTGACCTAGTTTTTGAATCAAAATGATCCAAATGTGAAAAGTTATAGAGATCATTATGCAAAACATTCTGACAAAGATTCATGATGACTGAATGGGAAATGTGGCCTTCAGAATGTTCACAAAGTTTTTCTAGGATTTGACCTAACGACCTACTTTTTGACCCTATATTATCCATATATAAAATAAATCAAGCCAAAAACAAAAATTCATTTCTTGGCGGAAAAGCGAAAATACGACATGGCGTAAATCAGCCACCATAGAAAAGCTTTCCAGACAGCAAGAGCTAGGAGATGTTCGTAATAAACGTTTGGTCGTAGACGGTCTCTCAAAAGCTTACTTAGGCACATTGTTATTTAGATCACAAAAAATCATTATATAAAGAAAATTATATAAGACGCCGGGGTATCCTTTGGACGGCTGTTTGGATTCACAACATACGACTGACTGTTCCTGGAAAACAAATAGTACAGCATGACCAAGGAGAGAACATTGCATGCATATCTATCGTCCTTGCGTCGCAATGACTGTATTCACAGTCATTATGCCGACTTCTTAGACGTAAATATTGTGACCCCGCTATATGTAATCGTGTCAGTGTTTTCCAGAAGCTTAGGATCTTGAAACTGGCGTTGATTTATTTGATAGCTGCTGTAACGATAGATGTTCCATTTATATTCTGCTTACATGAAATTATATACCGTATTGTCTACATTTTTACATTGAATAATCAAAGCGTTACCGCACAGAGGCAATGGGGTTTAGAATCTCAGGATGAACACGAGTTGTTATATGTTTTGGCTCCTGTTAAACCAAGTTAAGCTCCTTTTGCAACGCTTACTAAATAACAATAAATCAAACGTCCCTTTCAAAGCAAGAAGGAGAGGCTTATGTGCCAAAATATATTCAAAACCGATCAGAAACTATCGCCACGATAAATATACAAAGCGAAAGTCATTTTGAATTTTTAAAGATAGAACAACAGAGTCAATTTCCTGAAATATGTGGAGACTATTTGTTGCCGAAAATCCGGCTTCGTTGATTCGAGTTGTACAGTTTGTTTTATGACATACACGATTGTAAACTCTAGGGATGCATTTTTGGACTGAGTCCTCAGATTTAACAATGTATTTCTCCAATTGTAGCTTACATTTTGTTAAATTAAAAAACAGTATTTTTTTTTTGCTTGAGTTACAACGACAAGTGTTCATCCTTTCGTTGAAATTTGCAAAATACACATTGTTCATGTAACCGTCAACGGAATAGGAGGAGTTCAAACGCTTTGTCACATTATGTGCGCAACTATACGTTTTCAGACAAGTGTGGTTAGAGTCAGTAACGTTTCCAAAACCCTTGATTGGATAAGGTACGCCTAATCCCCGCCCACTTCAGCATCGTAATTCAACGTCATTTACCGCTCAATTTCAGTATTTACCGACAGCGCCGTCTTCGGTTTATGTTGCTGTTTTTATTTTCAATTTATGCAGCCCATCATAATGATTTGAAACTTTATGTTGCTTTCCATTATTTATCATCATAAGATTTTGTATTCTCATTTCCGCTATTTAGTTACTCTTACAATACGATTCATTTGTTACCTCCTTAGTTTAGTTAAAATTGATTTAACAACGAAATTTCACAGAAATATAAACAATACATATTATATACACGATACTTACTCTGCATTTTTATATAAAAAATTAAGCTTCTAAAAAATCAATTGAAAGAGTTACTTGTTTGCCTTTATATAGTCGGTTTTTCTCTTTTACATCTGAACTATTTAGCAGTGTTGCTTCAATATAAGGCGTTTGCCATACCGGTTTAAGATATTTGGCATTTTCATAGCTTTGAAACCAACATTTTGTGCAGAACACTGCACCCGAGTAATTACAACTTCAGCATTGTTACTGTATTTTTCAAATGTCGCAGTATAATAAGGGTAATCAGGCGGCCATATTCAATCAGAGGCACAAACTAAGGTGTTACGAGTTTCCGATTGTCCTTTTGTGATTTTATTAAATTGCACGGGTTAGGTCACCTTTTTAGGAATATGTCAAACATAAATAAAATTCTACACTGCCAATCGGTGTGTCTCTTTCTTCATGGTATAAATCATGAGTTAAACGGATATACCAAGAGTCCAGAACTAGGGGTCAGTAACCATCCTTTCTAGCTACGATAGACATAATGTGTCCAGCCTTTTATTCGGGTCCTGATAAGAATACCCAGTACAAGTCAGTCTGAATTTTCTGAAATCTCAGTAAGACACGCATGATAAAATGGTTACGATTATCATGAAGCAAATATTAAGCACACAAACAGAAGATAATATTTGAACGTTTTCGATTTTTTTTATATAAAATGTATGATATAATCCCAGTTAATCATCAATCATTACAACTTTACAGCTAAGTTAGTGCAAGTTTATGCAGATCTTAAATACTAGTAGACACTAGCAGACAGATTACCATATTATGTAATAATAAGTTTTGAAAGTTATAATACTGGTCATAATCATCATAATAAATAAACAAAAGAAAAATATAGAATACTTAAAAACATGTTCAAAAGCCCTTTCTGCATGGTTATTTTCGTGGATTGCAACATGTGCTTGGAATATTTTAGGATATATCTTTAATTGTTTCGGAAATGCTGAACGCAATTCGCCCAAGATCCTTAAAACGAGTCCTCAAATTCACGATGACTACAATAGTGGATCATTCAAAACGTAATATAATTCAAAAACGACAAATAGACCAAAAGGTAACCAAAACCATTAAATACTGTTAAAATGCTGTAAAAAATTTCAGAGGAAAAATGCACCATCCTTCGCATTAAATTTATCAGGTCCTGTAAATGAAATGTTGTTTAAGAAATAACTAGACTGAAAATAAGCAGTAACTTTTCTGTGTAGCAATTTGAGTATGCTTTGGTGTGAACATTTGCATAAGCTGGAGATAATGCTATTTGTTTTTTGTTAATGGGCGGTATTAACACTTTAAGTCCAGTTAGCATATGTCGACAAACTATTTCACATAGGCTCATTAGAGGTGTGATTCGGAAAATTCAAACACCGGTTCATTTTACATATGTAAATTATTTCTTATTAGCCCTTAACTCGTGCCACTCACTATTAAAAAGAGATGTTTGTAAAACATATATGCCCCAAAGATAAGCCTTATTGCTAATGATAGTTAACCAGTGATGGACATGTTCTGAACGAAGGGCAAACTTTGACTCAGGTGGGTTCATTAACCTTCGACTCAAGTAATTTCAAAATCCTTCAATGCATAATTGAACTTCAGTTCAGACCCGAACGTGTGCATATATACAGAATTTGGCGACCCTAAAGTGTGATCTTGACATTTCGCTGGGTGTTGCAAGCAACACATCATCTTAATTTGCTGAACTCTGGATACTTAGTACAGCCCGGACAGTGCAATTTCAATATTCTCTCCTACTAGAGCATAAAATGATATTGTTTATGGATAAAAAGTAGGGATGGCAACGAGTAACCGGTTAACCGAGTACTCGATCGAACGTCCGAATATCGGTTAACAAAATTATATTCGATTACTCGGCAAAAATATATAATTTCTATTTTTTTTTTTGCGATTTAGAAAGGTTGGTGTATCCAATCAGTTCAGAAATTTGGACATGTACATGTATCTTCATAAATACTTGTTAAATGCAATCAAAACATCCTTGCAGAGGTGCGAATATAATATCGTTAATTTAACGAGGCGATCAACAGTTTGACACGCGCATGGGATTGAACACCTGTGTCGCTTATGTCATTCGGCCTCTTATAATATGTAATTACCTTAAATTGTGTAAGAGTTTGTAGCCGAAACTTGTTTTAAGGTATATGTTTTGAAAACAGCAAATGGCCGGATTGCTATTATGAATGTTAGATTAAAGGTAGTAATTAGACCCGATTAAGCGTTTGTTTTTCTTTACTCAATAAAGGAGAGTAACTCCCTTTTCTTCTTTACGCATATAAATCCAGAAATATCATTAACTTTTTATATATCGATAAAGTTTTTGTTTAGAATAAGATATCAAAATTTCAAGAGTCAAAGTGCCGCCTGCAAAATTTAATGCTTGGAAATATTTCAAACGCTGTGCTGATAGCAAGACTATTAAATGTTCATAGTATTATGTAGCTGTGAAATAACGTATACTGGTGGAACTACAAACATGTTAAATCATTTACGCTTCAAGCATCCTTCTGAAATCAGACCAGTCTATATAATTTCAAGAAGAAAAAAAGATATATGAACTGTTATACACGTTTAAAACTTGATGTTGCATTAATTAAAACGTTATAAAATATAATGTTGATTTCATTTGTTTATTGGTTATTCTAAGTTACCTCCCTTGCAGTCCTATTTATAGTTACACATCTATGAATTTAAATAGAAAACGAAAGTAGCATGCAGACGGTGTTAATATTGTGTTAAAATTTTGAAGATCATTGGAAATCATCCGAGTAACCGAGTACTCGATCGGAAAAATGACCGAGTACTCGAGTATTGATTTTGGTATTCGTTGCCATCCCTTAAATAAAAAAATAAAGAAATACTTAACCTAGTTTAGAATTTATTTTCCATTACAACAAGTAGGCAGGTGTAAAACCAAATAAATTGTTTTCTTATCTAATTTTATAATGGAATTTTTGTCTTGAGCACAACTGGTAAACTATAAGTCATTGGTTAGAATTTTTAAAATGTCAGTATATTTAATGTCATGATAAATTGTTTGTCTTGAGCATACCTTTGAGACTTAAAAATAAATCTTTTAGTCGTCATTTATGTTTGTTAGTGTTTTGAATGCACTTCTTTTTGTTCGTGGGCCAAGGGAGCAGGAGCATTGTCACCTTATTGTGACAGCTATTATTTGTACATTATTCCGTCCTATGCACTTTCATCACATAACTCGTGCAAGAATGCTATTGTGCTACACAAAACAAGTGAGCAATAAGCAGGTGGTCTTGCATGTATGTATTTATGAACTGTTTAAAAAACTTGATCATTGAAAAACATGTCAGGTGAACGCCAACCTATCTTGATCAATCAAAATCAGAGGCTATTCAACGTCAACAAATGTGTCTGCCAGTTGGTTCGTGAATTACAGAAGTTGTATTAAAACGAAAACATTCTGTCATTTCTATGTTTCATGTTATTAATATAAGGGATTCCTCCCTTTGCTTTCCGCTTTTAAAATAATAGCTTCTCCCATTTTTAATTTTCGGCCTCTATTGTAAATCTAAATGCGTTGACTTATAAAGTTTCATTACAAAACTCCATTTAGTACGGTGTAAAACGTGTCATGTATTTAATACTGTCAACATTTGTACATGTCCAGACTTACAATTTGTAAAGTTGAAAATAAACTGTTCACAAAATGTAGGGGATATTATGTTTTATTGTTATGATATGGGAAACCTGCTCTTTATAGGCAATCATCATGTATAATTTTACAATGGTCGTTCATGTGTAGATAGCGTGGTAACTGAAGTTTAGAAATCTCGTTCAAATTTGTGCTACACGTGCAACTTTAAGACATGAGGAGTAGGACGCAGATTTTAACATGAACCTAAATCAGGGTAATTGTGACTTTAGTTGGACAAAACTTCATAATATTGTGTTGTGTAGACGTAAAACACAAATTCAAAATCAAATTTGCAATTGGAATCATGAGACGTCTAACGGAACGTCAACGTTGGCGGGCCATTTGAATGTAAGGTCCAGACCGGAAGTACACAAGTTCAGGCTGCAGTTGACTTAAATGTTTCACTGTCCGTTGTCTGTCGATTGTGGTCACGCCATCATACAACTGGTGACATGACTGATGTCCAAAGAAGTGGATGACGTCCGAGACGACCGCAATGTTGTGAATAAAGCTCTCCGTAATAGAGCTCTGACGGCCACATACCTTCAACAACGCCTTCGGCATGTCCGAGGGATCAATCAGAAATCGTCTCACTTAGACGGTCTAACGCGAGGCACCCTCAAGTAGTCTTGTCGTTGTTAGTACGGCATCGTCATGAACGTCAGTAAAATATTAACATGTGGTCACTTGTAATGTTCAGTGACGAATTCAGATTCAACCTAGACTTTGGTGATAGCCGAAAAAGAGTGTGGCGTCGCCAAGGTGAACGATTTACAGACGTTGCTAGGGTTGCCCACGACCGATATAGAGTTCGGTCCGTTATGGTATGGGGTGCCATCACTATGACTGCTAGAACACAGCCACATGTGAGCAATGGCAGTGTGACTGGCCAGAACTACCGTGACAACATGTTGGTTCCACATGTTGTCCCGTTTGCTCAACGTCATGGCCAAGAATTCATCTTACAGGATGATAACGCTAGGGAAAGGCTTGTCACTGATTTCCTGGAAGAGCAACATGTCCGTACTTTACCATGGCCAACGAGGAGCCCAGACTTATCACCTGTTGAACATGTGTGGGACGGTCTTGGAAAATGTGTCCGAAGACGTGATCCTCCCCCAGAACGTTACGTGAGCTCGGTGCGGCGCTGCAGGAAGAGGAGAGCAGAATACCTTAGAACACCATCAGTCGTCTTATTGCCAGTATAATACGTCGTTTCATAGCTTGTTGCGACAACAGAGGTTACTGAGGGCGTGTGAAAATAATGACTTTAACGTTATGATTTTGGACGCTGTTTAAAGTACATAAAGATGTCATGAAGAAGTTAAATTTTCGATTAAAATGTGTAAATTAAATTGTTAAATTGATTAAATAAATATCAAAAGGTAAGGTTTTCTTAATTACTCGCAATAACAATACAATGTATTACCTAAAATATCCAGAACAATATACAATCTACAACTCTTTTAGCTGCATGCTATCAGCTTACTTATTACATACAACAAGACTCTGTCACAGACGGTATATCCCCGCCGAATGGTCCTTGTTTAAAGAAAGGGTAAAGTCAGAATTTGCATATAAAGAAAATGGGGAAAAATCAGTCATAGGTTTTTCAAAGAAAAACTTTGTGGTTACCATCTTGATCAAAGAGCAATACTTCCTTCAAAAAATTGTTAATCGCAAAGTGATGATATGCGCTGCAGTTCATGTTGATAAACATTCTGTGTAAGTTTGGTGGAAATCTCATATAAAATGTAGGAGTAGTTGCGCACAGAAACATTTATATAATAATTATAAAAATCATCGAAGGGCAATAACTCCTTAAAAAATAATGCCATCGAAAAATCCTACCAATATGCGCTGCAGGAAATGATGTAATCATTATGTGACGGTGTCGTGAAAATTGCATCCAAATGTAGAAGGAGTTGCGAACAGAAGCATTTGTAGGTAAAACGAGCTTTCTTTATGCAAGAAATTTATACCATTCTCAGGAAATCATGGAACAACTTTTAAAACAGTTCTTCTTTAACGTTTATTTTTTGATACAGTCATGGCGAATAGAACTCAACATCCAAGTTTCATCGAACATTCCTATTTTGATAATAACCTTCTCGATGATCAGGACATTCCAATGACACGCATATCTCCTTTAAGTAGTGATGGTTACCATAAAGTTTCGTTGAAATCCAGTAGGCAGTTGCCAAGAAAAAGCACGGAAGCGAATGCTACTCTGATGACATACTGATAACTAATCAAGGGCCATAACTCTGTGTTGAAGTGTCAAGCCGGAACAAGCCAAGGAAATGTGTATCTCCTTTTGTTATTGAAAATTTCCACAAAGTTTGGCTTAAATCCTTTCAGTAGTTGCAGAGAAATATCGCGGAAGTTAATACTATTCAGGGTCCATAACTATGTGATAAATGGTCTGACCAAGACATGCGCATGACATGCGCATCTCCCTTTGGTATTCATGGTTCGAACATTTCAGTCTTTGAAGTTTTGCGTTTAGTAATGTTGCTACCATGAAAACAAAGCATGCATACTGTTATCATATTTTAAACTAGTAAGAATAGTATGATGTAAACTAACCACTCAATATTTCAATCTCTAATCCAAAAACGCTGTTTTCCATGAAGCTTTAAAGGTTTAGTTGCTAATAATTATGACCTTTTAATTTTTTAACATTTAAGTAAAAACGTTTGACCGTTTTATTCAGGATGACCTACTATTTAGCTGACGAAATAATAACTTACCTTCAGCTTTTTCGTTGTCATTTTTCGATTATAGATGCCTTGGGTTGAACTGAAAAACAAAAACTTTTACATGACTACTAGCTTTAAAGCAAACAAAACACAACTTTGGCAAAAATCTTCACGTTTTAGAATTTAACTTCACACAAGTCCAATATTTTGTAAATCTTTTTGGGTATTTTCTTTACGATTCTTATCAAAAACTTAATCACCACAAGTATTTCGTTTTGAGTGATGTAGCCCGATACTATTTTAGAATCGTTTATTTGTTAAAGCCTTTTTAAATTAGATTGTGATGACAGTTAATTATGAGTTCAGCATGAGAACATTTTCTTACAAGATTCACAAGCCTCCTTATACACATGTTTGTTTATTATGGACCGGACTACTAAGCTGTCAGATTTACAGAGACGCCCAAACATATGGCTCTCAGCCAATGTTTTCACAGGTTGGGTTCTAATTATGATATCAGAGAATTTTTGTACAAATTTTGTAGTTAAAGTACAGAAACAATTTCAAACTAGATATCTATCTATGCATAAACAGATAATCCCTATTTAAACAACTAATGAGCAAAGAAATATAAAGGGACATAAAATTGTGAATGCTGTCAACTTGACAATTTTAAAAACAAAATTTAAGACAAAAAGAATTTAAAGTTTGTTTTCTTTTATTTGCCATAGTAATTAATTAAAGGTCTATACTTGAGAGACGTATGTACGAACAATATTGTTATTGTTTCACGCAAAACAAACGTCCATCAAACGGTACATGAAAAATATTTTGAAGCAAATTATCAACAGATGACGGCGGATGACAGACACTATTTCTAGAGATTCCATAGACAAGGCTACGCATCTTATTTCAAAATTGCGGTTGCAGTTTCAGTAAAAACGATTTCTTAAGACAAATATATAAAATTGCCTTTTTTTTAAACTTCTGGATCTTATTTCGTGAAAATGATATTTCTTAAGATCAACAATCACTTGTATTGATAAAATCCTTACTTCCAACCCCTACATCTGGGTTAAAAGTATATAGTTTACTCCTGTGCAACGACAGACGTATGACTACGTTAACAAATAGTTTTTTTCTGTACACAACTTACAATGAAATTCAGCTGTAACAATACACTAGGATGAACTTTGCAAATGAGTTAATTCAGCGTATTGTTAATCTTTAAAATATCACTGGTACGAAACACCGATAAAAATCAGTGTCAATATATGAGACCATATACTGATATGAACCAGCCTGTTTACACGATATGAAATGACAATATCATACATGCATACGTAAAATAAATAGGCAATGCATCGAGTTTTCCTGAGAAACCTTCATATTCTTTGTATTTAACCTACATATGTCTAGCAGAAACATAAAACAGAAGAAAGTTTAAACTGTTCATGTTAATATTAACTCCTCGCTAAAACTTTCAGAACATTACTTGACTTCCAAATTAAAAAAATATGATAAAAAATCTTCAAACTTTCAAACCTCAAGTTGAATCCTTGCAATATGGGAACATTGACTGTATTCTATGTATCCAACCTTTGTTAAAAGTACGTTCATTTGTTCATGCGCAATAAATTTGAAAGATTATGTTGAAAGATACTTACTATCGAAAGATATGAAGAAGGGAAGTTTCAAATGTTTTCTCTCTGGTGAAATGAAACTGAAATTCAAGTTCTGATATCAATTTTTGTGCTAGACTATGTCGTAAAATTTGTTCACATTTATATATGGAAACAGGGGCTATGGTGTTGTTAGATTTGAAATAAATGTTTCACAGTATACATCGGGGATAATATTGTTTACTGTCTATCATAAGTTATTACGATAGAGTAACAGTAGTATTTTATTTTTGAACTTTTTGCAAGTCCCTATAGTTTGGACTTTGTCTTTCAATTTGTATTGCCGAGACCGTGTGAAGCAACTGTGAGTCAAACCCACTTATTGGTAGCTGACGCACAGGAATCGAAGGTATTAGTTTGTATTTTTTATCATTTTGTTCTTGTTTTTGTGTGAATACGTTCCTTCAGTCTTTATAGGCAAGTACGTGTTTTTATCATACTCATGCATTTTTTTCATGTTAAAAGTAACTGATAAAATTTTGACAGCGCATGTTTGAAATTCATAACACTTAAAATGCATGGTAATTAAATGATTCCATACTGACCAAGTTATTTATACGGGCCTGAATTTGAAGGGCCAAGGCTTTAACAATTGACAAACGACAACTCATTTAATTCATAAGTATTTATAAATGACTTTCCAGTTCCGGTTCAAAGATGAATGCTTATAACTGACCGATGACTGTGCAGTGTTATGAATCGGCGGATTGTGCAACCAAAGAGAAGAATTATGTTTCTTTATTGATTGATTATTGAACACAACATGTTCTTATAAAGCATTTTTTGGTCTTTCATTAGATATTAAAAAAAATGTAACTAACCAGCTCGGATTTACCTAATTCATTGCACTGGTATGTATATATATATATATATATATATATATATATATATATATATATATATATATATATATATATATATATATATATTCAACTTCAACATTATCTCTAACATTATCTCTAATATAAAATCGTCTGACGAACGTTATTTGATCATACAGGGTGTCTCATAATATCTGATACCATTTGCGTGTGCATTACCTTTTTCATCGCAAATAGTGCACTAACATTGAACAAACATAGTTATACAATGTAGTATACATTATAAAGTTTTATCTGATATATAAGACATACATGTACCTATTTTCTGTCTGATATGATCTTATTTTCAAGGTTTCAGAATATGTTCCAGATGACGTCCTTTTGGGAGATCACGACGTCTAAACGTTCCCTGAAATTTCGGATAACAGATTCGCAAGTTGCCGTGCTGATGTTCCTAAAATCTCTGCGGATAGCCATTTTCAGTTCATCTATGGTGTTTGGTGGGGGTTTATAAACTCTGTCCTTCAAGTATCCCCAGAGATAAAAATCCAGAGGACTAAGGTCCGGGGAATGGGGAGGCCACTCATTTTTCGTCTTAAATGATATTAAATTGTCTCCGAATTTCTCTTCAAGCCAAGCAAGCACACGAACTGAAGTGTGTGGGTTTGCACCATCCTGCTGAAACCATATTTTACTAGTGTCTATTCCTTTTTTGCATAAGGCTGGTATAAATTTGCTTCTGATGATATTCAAATAGCGTTCACTGTTGACCGTTTCAACCTCCCCAGCCCCGTTTTCAAAGAAAAATGGTCCAACTATTCCAGTAGCACTCATTGCTGCCCAGACAGTAATTTTCGCACCATGTAATGGTTTCTCAATGTAAATATTCGGTTTTTCACTACCCCAATATCGACAGTTTTTCTTGTTAACTTGAGCATTTAAATAAATATGGGCTTCATCTGAGAACCATAGAACATCTGTGATGTCAATATGCTCCTTCATCCAAAGAGCAAATCGTAGTCTACAAGAAATATCCGAGTCTTTTAGGTGCTGCATAATTTAGACTGATACTGTGTATAGAGTCAACTTCAAATCAAACCTGAGTATTCTGTGAACACTACAACGACTAGGATTGTTGGTAATATCACACATTATTTTTCTAACAGACTTCTGGGGTGTTTTCTGAATCACTTCCCTGACCTCATATATGCTTTCTGAACTTCGAACAGATTTTGGCCTTCCACTTTTACCCTGTCGTCCATCTAAAACTGATCCAGTTTGCTCAAAACGCTTGATTATCCTATTTACTTGCAGTTTTGTAAGTCTCTTTTGGTCAGGATGTTATTTTTGCAATTCTCTAATTACAGGTATTGGTGAAAAACATGAATAATACAGCTTAACCACTTCGGTAGCCACTATTTGAGCAGACGCCATCTTGGATAAAAAAAAACTAACGTTTTATGACGTCATTAGGACGTCATGACGTCAACGTTTTCCCGTAAATTTCAATACCAGCAAAACTTCATAGTGTCATCTTCAGTTTGATGCATCATACGTCTAGAATCGGTTAACAGTAGGATTTAAATAAACATTTGTAATGGTATCAGATATTATGAGACACCCTGTATATGGGTGATTTTTAAGCCGAATAATGTAATCTACAGAAGATTAAATGGCATCCACTAAACTTTCAATCATTAATTTCGATACTTCGATACACCCGGACTCACTCTAAGACTGCATTGGTCTGTTATCAATATATTCATGAGAGATTTAGATATACCAACATGGACATTAATCACGCTTACCTCCACAGCTAAAAAAGCCTAACAATAACCCGGGCCTTACAATAGATAACTCATACTACCATCTTTGTAAAGAAATGTAGTTCTTGTTATCCTCCCAGTTACTCAAGGCCTTCACTAAATTGCTCGGAATAACTTTAACTTTAAACTAGAAAATTAATTATGACAACCATGGACAGAGTCAAAGCTTTTATACACAATCATAATATATCTCAAATTGTCTGAAAAAACGTCCAGGCCAAAACAAAATTTATAAAATTGCAATTATTTACCGTGTTTGCCACTCGTCATTACTGACAACAAAGAAAAAGTGAATGTTGAGCGGCCACGCTTCGCTCTGGTAATTTTGTCGAGTCACTGCAACATAATTTATGATGATTTTAATTGGTGAGGATTAATGCAAGTGCTGAGTCAACGCATTTTTCGAGCCAGCAAATGTCGACACATTGCTTTCAATTTATATAGAAAATACAGGGAAAAATAAAGGGACCGAGCGACAGCTTCGAGTCAGACAGACCTGTCGAGTCATTGCATGTTGACTCATCGCAAAACCACTGTATAGCAATAAAACGCTATGCCTTTAAACTATTCCATAATATTCCATCTTTATCTGGAGTATTTAAAGTCAGCCCAAAAGAACTACCCACGCTATGACGTATTGGATTCATACACTGCACTGAATGGTCAATTTCACTCACTTAATTAAGGAATATGTATATAGCGTTTTTGGTTAAATAGTTATGCTAATAGTTTTGAAGAATGAGGCGGACTTGAGCTATCCGGAATCGGTCGGTTATTTGGCAAACTCCGACCACATAACTTAAGGCCAGACAAATACACACATGGTTTGCTATGTAAAATAATACTTAAACACAACTATTTGTATAACCACACGTAGCATGGTACTGTAGAAAATTTCATAGAATATCTGTCACTTTACGAAAAAAATATAAATCAGTCATATTTTCCAATGTCAGAAATAGGTTAAAGTACAGTTTCTAGTGTGCTGAGTATTCATCTAGCAATTCTACGAACTTCTATGATGTTTTTGGTGATTTAAGTTTCGATTTTCAACGTAAAATTTCGACATCAAACGGATTTGATATATACAAAACGGACTATAATTTTGTTTTGTTGATAGGATTCGCGGACACTTCAACATTAAATGCTTTCAAGTCCGAGATATAATGAGTTTACTCGTAGTATAACCTATTCATGGGAACCACATTTGGTTAAAAAACAACAACAATAACAACAACAACCCCTGGCTAATTTTAGTATAATATTGAAAAGAACATATTGTCAACGCGCTCCGGCGTGAAAGCTTTTACTAAATGCGAATTACTACATGCGAATTACAGCTTTTACTAAATGCGAATTACAAATGCGAAAAAGTGTATAGAGCAATTGACTCCGGTCCAGAGATCGTGAGTTCCAGTCCTTGCACAGGACTTCCATTAAAGTTTGGTTGGGAAATTTTCCTCGGCCTTTACGCTCTTTCACTGACCTGCCATCAATAACTTGTGGACTTTATTCATGTAAACCGCTTTGGTCGGCATATCCTGTCAAGGAAAGTTATGAGTAGCTAAATGTCAGCCGTCTATAACAAACATCAGAAACAAGCAAAAATACATCGAGATGCATGATTAGCAGTCAATTAATTTCGGTAGCCTTAAAAATGCCTGTTATGCAATATTATATACACCTTTCAGCTATTACTTTATCTGCTATTTACAGTATTTAGAGGAAAAAATATGCACTCAAACCAATGAATGTCTAAACAATTATGTTTGACAGGACGACATGAAAAGGGAAACAATAAAAAGACAGTACCAGAAGGTTTTAAGTCATCTTTAAAAAACGAGATTACATATTTATTGTAAAGAATGATGTAGTATCAAGTAAATACTGAATCACAGAAGATCTTGTTTGAATCACAAACAACCAGTTCCTTATTCTTTAGTCAACTCCGAATGAGGAACAGAAGAAGATACGCAAAGAGAGAACGCGATTGCAATTATTTCTGATAAATGTGCATTAGAACTGCAAGAATAAAACATCAAAATCATTTCATAAAGCATCTAAATACAAATATTTTGAAAAAATGTTCCAGTCGAATAAGGAATAAGGAACCAGTTCCTTATTCAACTCCGAATGAGGAACAGAAGAAGATACGCACAGAGAGAACGCAATTGCAATTATTTCTGATAAATCTGCATTAGAATTGCAAGAATCAAACATCAAAATCATTTCATAAAGCATCTAAAAACAAATATTTTGAAAAAATGTTCAAGTCGAATAAGGAACAGAACAAGATACGCAAAGTGAGAACGCAGTTGCAATTATTTCTGATAAATCAGCTTTAGAACTGCAAGAATCAAACATCAAAATCATTTCATAAGGCATCTAAATAAAAATATTATGAAAAAATGTTCAAGTCCAATAAGGAATAAGGAACCAGTTCCTTATTCAACTCCGAATAAGTAACAGATGAAGGTACGCAAAGAGAGAACGCAATTGTAATTATTTCTGATAAATCTGCTTTAGAACTGCAAGAATCAAACATCA
This sequence comes from Cyclina sinensis, assembly GCA_012932295.1. Lineage (NCBI taxonomy): Eukaryota > Metazoa > Mollusca > Bivalvia > Venerida > Veneridae > Cyclina > Cyclina sinensis. The sequence continues at coordinate 59,908,489 of JAAONU010000011.1, read as the reverse complement.
AAATCATTTCATAAAGCATCTAAATAATAATATTTTGAAAAAAAAAATGTTCAAGTCGAATAAGGAATAAGGAACCAGTTGCTTATTCCTTATTCAACTCCGAGTAATGAACTTAAGAAGATACGCAAAGAGAGACACCAGTTGCAATTATTTCTTATAAACCTGCATTAGAACTGCAGGGATTAATCATCAAAATTATTGCATAAATCATCTGCACAAAAATATTTTGAAAAAAATGTTCAAGTCGAATAAGGAATAAGAAACCAGTTCCTTATTCCTTATTCAACTCCGAATAAGGAACAGAAGAAGATACGCAAAGAGAGAACGCAATTGCAATTATTTCTGATAAATATGCATTAGAACTGCAAAAGTCAAACATCAAAATCTTTTCATAAAGCATCTAAATAAAAATATTTTTTAAAAAATGTTCAAGTCCAATAAGGAATAAGGAACCAGTTCCTTATTCAACTCCGAATAAGGAACACAAGAAGCTACGCAAAGAGAGAACGCAATTGCAATTATTTCTGATAAACCTGCGTTAGAATTGCAGGGATTAATAATCAAAATTATTGCATAAATCATCTGCACAAAAATATTTTTGAAAAAAATGTTCAAATCGAATAAGGAATAAGGAACCAGTTGCTTATCCCTTATTCAACTCCGAATAAGGAACAGAAGAAGATACGCAAAGAGAGAACGCAATTGCAAATTGTTCTGATAAATCTGCATTATAACTGCAAGAATCAAACATCAAAATCATTTCATAAGGCATCTAAATAAAAATATTTTGAAAAAATGTTCAAGTCCAATAAGGAATAAGGAACCAGTTCCTTATTAAACTCCGAATAAGGAACAGAAGAAGGTACGCAAAGAGAGAACGCAATTGTAATTATTTCTGATAAATCTGCTTTAGAACTGCAAGAATCAAACATCAAAATCATTTCATAAAGCATCTAAATAATAATATTTTGAAAAAAAAAATGTTCAAGTCGAATAAGGAATAAGGAACCAGTTGCTTATTCCTTATTCAACTCCGAATAATGAACTTAAGAAGATACGCAAAGAGAGACACCAGTTGCAATTATTTCTGATAAACCTGCATAAGAACTGCAGGGATTAATCATCAAAATTATTGCATAAATCATCTGCACAAAAATATTTTGAAAAAAATGTTCAAGTCTAATAAGGAATAAGAAACCAGTTCCTTACTCCTTATTCAACTCCGAATAAGGAACAGAAGAAGATACGCAAAGAGAGAACGCAATTGCAATTATTTCTGATAAATATGCATTAGAACTGCAAAAATCAAACATCAAAATCTTTTCATAAAGCATCTAAATAAAAATATTTTGAAAAAAATGTTCAAGTCGAATAAGGAATAAGAAACCAGTTCCTTATTCCTTATTCAACTTGAATAAGGACATAAGAAGATACGCAAAGAGAGAACGCAATTGCAATTATTTCTGACAAATCTGCATTAGAACTGCAAGAATCAAACATCAAAATCATTTCATAAATCATCTAAATAAAATTATTTTGAAAAAATGTTCAAGTCGAATAAGGAATAAGGAACCAGTTGCTTATTCTTATTCAGCTCCGAATAAGGACCAGAGGAAGATACGCAAAGAGAGAACGCAATTGCAATTATTTCTAATAAATCTGCTTTAGAACTGCAAGAATCAAACATCAAAATCATTTCATAAAGCATCTAAATAAAAATATTTTAAAAACATTGTTCAAGTCGAATAAGGAATAAGGACCAGTTCCGAATAAGGAACAGAAGAAGATACGCAAAGAGAGAACGGAATTGCAATTACTTCTGATAAATCTGCATTAGAACTGCAAGGATCAATCATCAAAATCATCGCATAGAGCATCTGCACAAAAATAATTTGAAAAAAATTATCAAGTCGAATAAGGAATAAGGAACCAGTTAAATTTGAAAAAGACAAGTTTGCAATATACATCACCCCAGGAAAGGCAATTTGACAACTGTAGGAGGATTTATAGAACATATTTAAACATAGTAAAATAAGGTTGTAATGTAAGCCAGTATTATATGAAAAGTGATATATTGTTCTTGTAATTTTGACTTCAAGTGTCTATTTCAATTAGTAAACATGTGGAACATGGGGCTGCAATAAACTGGACTATTCGTCTGTTTATTTGTTGTAACTGTTGCATGTGCTTCTTAAAGTGAAGTTCAGTCCTGTATGAATTGAAATGCATCTGTCACAGATGTCAGTCATAATATATGTAAAACACCTGTATCAATTTTAGTTCTTTAAACAAATTATTAAATTTATGTCCACACTTTTTTCATTCAAAGAATGTTTTTCAAATACGAACTAAATTAGAAAAGAATATAAAAACCGGAATATCTACTAAAATGTAAAAAAAAAATGAAATTAAACGCAACCTCATAGACATTTTTACACAAAAGAATGTAATGATAACTGGAAATAAAAAAAATCCTGCACTTAACTGTACTTTGAAAAGCAATCGGCATAAAAATAGAAGAATATAATTGTGCTAAAACTTATGGAAAAATGAGTAAGAAGTTGAAACTGTTAAAAACAAGAAATTCGGTAGAATTGTTGGCTACTGCCCATAGTAGCACCATTTCAAAATGGGTGTAAGCTTTTTCTTAGTATAGATTGGAGTAAAAATACCAATATAAAATAAGCTAAAGCTATCACTGATTGTGATTAATATCCCTCAATATACCACCTTGTCAAGGAACAATGGTGAGGGGGCAATTACCTACGTTTGGAAAAAAAACATGGATGGGGCCAGATTAGGGGGGTGGGGGTTGGTGGGCGTGGAAGCGGGGGAAATTGTATGGAAAAATGTGTAAAAGAAAATACTGGGTGGGGGGGGGGCGATTGGGTGGGTGGGGGGAAACAAGTATGTATCTATAAGAAAAGTGAAAAAATTTAAAAGAAAAACAATTGCAGGGGATGGGTGGATGGAGAGGCAGGTAACGTGATGGTGCGAGGGAACAAGTACCTACGTATAAAAAAGACGTGTAAAAAACAAAAAAATGGGGTGGGGCTATGAGAGGGGAGGGGGTGTGCCTACGCATAAAAAATGGAGGTGGGTCAGATAATGGTTGGGGTCCGATGCAGGAATGGAGTAGGGTAGTACCGTCCCATCCCATGTAAGTAAATAGTAAAGTTTTAGTATTTGTGCTTTCTCATTTATAAGTCTATGTATAACCAAGTGTCCCCTAGGGTGCAGCTATTTTTTACCCCAAGGGCATAATATGAACAATTTTGGTAGAAGTCTACTTGAGGACGTCTCACATCAAATTACAAAGTTCTGTTGCAATCGGTTTTAGAGAAAAAGATGGTTCTTTTTCCTAAATAACTCTATACAAGTCTCAAGGGCGGGGCCGATATTGACCCTGAGGTCATGATTTGAATCAACTTGGTAGAGATCTATTAGACAATGCGAAACACCAAATATCAATATCTAAGCCTTACGATTTACGAATGATCAGAACATTTATTTAAAGTTTTTGCACGTCACCGCTCATGACGCCCCCTGCTGAATAATCAACCATAATACTTTTCTAAGAGAACAGGCGTAAAATGAGGGACAGCTAATGTTATCGTTCTTAAACACTTCATTTCCTGCCACTCCCATCTATCTATGTGCCCAATATTAACTAAATGCCTTTAATAGTTTTAAAGTTGTGTCTACGGCAAGCAAAATATACTAAGCTGAGATAATGAGAAAAGTAGTCAAGAAGAGTTATGGTTTTTGTGAATATCTTTGCGTATCTTCTTCTGTTTCTTATTCGGAGTTGAATAAGGAATACGGAACTGGTTCCTTATTTTTTATTCGACTTGAACATTTTTGCTAAATAGTTTTCTTTTGATGTATTTAGAAATAATTTTGATGTTTGCACTTCTAATGCAGATTTATCAGAAATAACGAATATTCCTTATTCGACTTGATAATTTTTTCAAATTATTTTTGTGCAGATGTTCTATGCAATGATTTTGATGATTGATCCTTGAAATTCTAATGCAGATTTATCAGAAATGATTGCAATTGCGTTCTTTCTTTGCGTATCTTCTTCTGTTCCTTATTTCTGATTCGACTTGAACAATTTTTCAAAATATTTTTATTTAGATGCTTTAGGAAATGATTTTGATGTTTGATTCTTGCAGTTCTTATGCAGATTTTTCAGAAATAATTGCAATTGCGTTCTTTCTTTGCGTATGATCTTCTGTTCCTTATTCGGAGTTGAATAAGGAATAAGGAACTAGTTTCTTATTCCTTATTCGACTTGATCATTTTTTAAAATATCTTTATTTAGACGCTTTATGAAATGATTTTGATGTTTGATTCTTGCAGGTCTACAGCAGATTTATCAGAAATAGTTGCAATTGCGTTCTCTCTTTGCGTATCTTCTTCAGTTCCTTATTCGGAGTTGAATAAGGAATAAGCAACTGGTTTCTTATTCCTTATTCGACTTGAACATTTTTTCAAATTTGTTTATTTAGATGATTTATGAAATGATTTTGATGTTTGATTCTTGCAGTTCTAATGCAGATTTGTCAGAAATAATTGCAATTGCGTTCTCTCTTTGCGTAGCTTCTTGTGTTCCTTATTCGGAGTTGAATAAGGAATAAGGAACTGGTTTCTTATTCCTTATTCGACTTGAACATTTTTTCAAAATATTTTTATTTAGATGCATTATGAAATGATTTTGATGTTTGATTCTTGCAGTTCTAATGCACATTTATCAGAAATAATTGATGTTTATTAAATGATTTTGATCTTAATACACTTTGTACTTATACACTTGATACTTTTTTTGTATACCAAGATGGATGTTTCAACTTTTTAGCATAATCTCTTTGTATTTTGAGGAACTTGTTTAAAGTTATTTTTTGTTGACTTTTTCTTCATTTGGTTTTCCTTGGCTGTTTTCATTACCCCATTGCAAGAGGGTTATGACTTAATTTGTTTTGTCATTGTAGTCTATTCAAATAGCCCCTGCTTTTTTAAAAAAGATTTACTCAAAGAAAGCCTGTGTTGTCAAGACACACTAACCATATCTGACATCTGCAGACCCCAAATGATCAAGAGAGAAGTATCACTTTTTATGCAAGTTTGAGTTAATGAAATCAAACTTTGATTGATACAGCTATGTTTTTAGTTTCTCAAGTAAGCAGTCATGATATGGGAATGGTGAACATAAAGACACCCCTCAAATTACAAATTTGCCTACATATGTAGAAGAAAATCGCCATTTCCATGGCAATGCTAAGTCAAATATTACTGAGACTTTAAGGATTATAGTAACTTCCTAGGTACTTAAAACACACAGTCTTTGAAAATTCTGTGACATAGCCTGCCTACCTGTGGCCATTTTATTGAAAATCCATCTTAATGAGGTTAAAATCTTTTTTTAATGTAACACTTACACAGCATTGTCTGCTTTACATAGCACTTGGACTTTGTCATCTTCGCAACTGACAACCTTCACAGGCCAATACATCTTCCTTGGGATGTCCTTCAAACGGCTCCAAAAGATATCTAAATCCATTCTAAAAGACATAAACATAAAATGCTTAACTTCTAACAATTATTTATTTGTTTTAACAGGATTTGTTTGGATTTTTTGGATATTTTGGGCACTAATTCTGCCCTGTGACTGAAAACATTCCATCTAAATGTCTTCCTTTAGATATTGATTACCTTTAAGAAAGGTCATTATTCCAGCGCTGAAAAAAGGTATCAATTTTGTTGAAAAATGAAAAATAAAGATGCAAATTGTTAAAAGTAATACTGAAATGACAGTAAGAAGCAAAAGATGAAAAATATGGAAACTCTTTGACTCCATGCTGAATTTCAAGATGGCGGAAAACAACTTCCTGTTTAAACATGTGACTAAATGTTACTTGTGCTGCAATATCTAAGGACTAAATTGGACAGTCACAGAAGACTTCATGAACATGTTTGGACACATTAATTTGCTTCTGTGGCTGTCACACAAAGACAAACCTGAACTGGACAGTCACAGAATACTTCATGACCATGCTTAGACACATTTGCTTCTGTGCCTGTCACACTGAACAGACACACAAAGACAAGCCTGAATTGGACCGTCACAGAAGACTTCATGACCATGTTTGGACACATTTCAGGGCTTTCATTAAGAGGCGGAAGGCGGGTATTTTCCCCTTCTATTTTGAGATCTTCACAGTTCGTATCAACACTGTGGGTCTGTATTCTTGTTTGGAAACTGTTTTAAATTGAAGCAACGTCGATTTTTGTTTTGTTTTTAGTTGTTCGGGTCCTCAGACCCGGACAACTGGAGACGGCATTTCAAAAGTCTTCCAGGGTTTTCAAAACCAAATTACTGCGAAACTAGTTCGTATTTAAATCGCCAACAGTTTCGAAAAGGTAAAACTACTGTAGGAAAAAACAATTGAAACAATTATTTGATCAACATTTTATTTGAAGGACATCCAAATTTAAGACTGTAATTACCGTTTAAAAACGTTTGAAGTGAAATACTGAGATCACGTGGTTTAATGTGCGGAACAGCGCGTAGGTGTAGGTCCTAATAATATAGTCAAACTATTCATGCAAAAGATCCAGTGATATATTAACTATCAGCGATAAATCAGAAGATCAATCAGATGAAATAACTTTCAGATATATTTTTAAACTTTTACAGGAATACAAATTCCTCGTTGATTTACTGTTGTCATTTTTCACGGGATCACTATATGAACAGAACACCGCCAATACGGTGGACGCCATTTTGTGTCAAAATCGAGGACGGTGAGACTTATGACAACACAGCTTGAATATTGTTGTAAGTTAGGAGACATATAATAAATACATAAGAAGTTAATTAAAACATAGATAATTGTTCTGCCTGTTCAGTATCAATTGAACACATGTAAATGAATGTATTCTGTTTACGATCGCCTAATTAAGAGAAGATACTGTACGCGAAATTTTGGTGTCTGGACATTTCACCTCCTGGACGTTTCGGCCTTGGTCTGTTAACTCTTTTCACCTCTAGACGTTTCGGCCCTGGTCTTTTCGGCTACTTTTTTGTTATAGTATGGTATACTGTACGGATTTATCAGTATACTTGTTTGACATGACCTATGTTGTTACAGCTTAATTGGTCAAGTTATTGAATTAATTATCACTTAAGATAATCAAATCAGTTCACCAGTCAAGATGCATTATCCTGTGCCAAGTCATTCTGAATTTTATTCCATTTATACTTAAATGATAGCCTTTGAAAGAATATATTTTGAAAACATATTTTTGAGTACCATTATTTTATATTTTAAAATATAAATTTTGTTTTAATAAAAAATGCCAAATATGCACAAATGTATAATTTTTATTAAATTCAATTGTTTTTATTACTGGTTAAATCAGAAACTTTTTTATAGGTTGTAATATTACTCTGTGATTAAATGTACCTAAATTTTTGAAAATTATGAAAATAATTTTAATAGTACATTGGTAATATGTAATCATAATATACATCTTCATCTGTAGTATTATTTGTTAATGGTGTTATAGCTCAGCCTACTACACTATCATAAGCCTTATATATAATGCCATGCAAATCACGCACTATGGTTTTTCTAGCAGTATACTTTACAACTGTACTGTTACTCTGTTAATGTATATATGTAAATATTAAATATAAAATAAACTGTATATTATGATATGTGTTATTCATATAAGACATCAATATACCACTTTGTTTCAGAAGAAACTAATTGTAATTTATAAAACACATCAGTGCTACACCATGAATTAAAAAGCTACTTTTGTGACTGAATTTGTTTATTTTGAAAATGAAGGGTAACCCTACACCAAGGATTAATTAGGACAGCTCAAATCTTGTTGACGAGTGGGAAAAGTTTGAAAGACATGTTAAGTTAATTTTTGGTGGACCTTTGAAAGAGAAAGATGAAGAACAGAAAGTATCGTATTTGTTATTATGGGTTGGCGATCGTGGCAGAGAAAAAAGACACTCATGGAAAGACATTTCAGCAGACGATGCAAAAAAGCTACAAACTTACTATTCAAAATTTCAAAAGTATGTTCAGCCAAAACTTAACCCGATATTTGCTAGATATAAATTTTACCATGAAATTCAAGGAACTGATACCTTTGAGGTCTTTTGACAAGACTAAGAATAAGGGTACGTGATTGCTAATTCGACAAGCCAGATGAAATGATCCGTGATCGTATCGTTTTTGGAATTAACACACAAAGAATTCGAGAAAAGTTAATAAATGAAGGGGATCAGCTGAACTTGGACAAAACTATATTAATTGTACAAAACATGGAATACTGTAAGAAGCAAATGAACACCATTGCGAATTCGAGTCCCATCGACGCAATTGCACATAAACAAAACAAGAAGAAAAAACAGCATAAACCATCAAACCAGGGCGTGCAAAAGACCAATTTCCAAAGTACTAGCAAACCAAATGTTTGCGGACGCTGTGGTTATACTCACAAAAAGGACTCAGGATCATGTCCAGCAAAAGGACAAAAATGCAAAAAAATGTGGATTATTGAATCATTTTCCAAACGATGTGTTTTAAAACAGTACATGTGGTTGAGAAAGATCAATCATTTGGATTATCTGATAATGATTCCCTGAGTGATAGTGATAATGACTGCAAAAATGAGGAATATATGTTCCATATTGGTACGGTAAGTGCTTTTCCTGAGACTTTATCCATGGGTCCAAAGCATGTAGATATCAATCTTAAAATTGAAGGGCCATTGTCAAATTGTCCCAACACGACATTATGGTCTTATACAGGAAAAAGTCAAATGTATTAGGGACCATGAAAATTCCATGTCTACACAAAAACAAGTCATATGATATTTTGTATTATGTTGTTGACATGCACTCTGACCCTCTATTGAGCCTCTCTACCTGTCTGGAGTTGCAGCTGATAAAGCTTACTCACAGTTTAGAACATGAGGTATCAGATTTCACAATAAACGAAATTATGAATGAATACAAAGATGCATTAACAGGTATAGGCTTGCTACCGGGAAAGGTTAAATTACTTTTAAAGGAAAATGCAACACCTGTTGTAAACCACCCTAGGCGGATTCCAGAAGCTTTGAGGGAAAGACTTTCTGACGAATTGAACAAAATGGAACATATGGGTATCATAACGCCAGTTTCTACACCCAGTGACTGGGTGAACAGTCTTGTGGTTACTGAAAAGCCTAAAACAAAACAATTAAGGGTTTGTTTAGACCACCGTCACTTGAATGAGGCTATAAAGAGACCACAATACCACATGAAAACTATTGAAGAGTTAATTACAAAATTATCTGGAAGTAAATACTTCTCCACTCTTGACATTACTAGTGCTTACTGATCGTTAGACCTAGATGAAGAGTCATCGTACTTGACTACTTTCAACTCGCCTAAGTGACGTTATCGTTTCCTACGTGTTCCATTCGGACTAGTCAATGCACAAGACGAATGGCAACAAAGAATTGACCAAGTCTTTGAACGTTTAAATGTTGTCTGTGTAATTGTAGACGACACACTGGTTCACGGACGTACCAAAGAAGAACACGATGCAAACTTGAGACAGGTTTTGCAGCGTTCAAGAAAACGTGGAGTGAAGTTGAACCCAGGTAAATGCAAGATAGGTGTTCAATCCTTGCCCTTTTTTGGTCATGTTTTGACATCAGAAGGCTTGATGCCTGATGAGTCCAAGGTCTTAGCAATTAAAAATATGTCTGTCACCACCTGCTGACAAAACCGAATTAGAAATGATATAAGGTTCTGTGAACTACTTGGGAAAATTGTCTAGACGGTTTAGCAGAGGTTACCGCCCCTATGAGACAGCTTTCCAAAAGCAAAATGAATTTGTCTGGGGACTCGAGCAAGAGGCGGCTTTTCAAAAAATAAAAGATATGTTGGCAAAGGCTCCTAGTCTTGCTTATTTTGACCAAAATAAGTCTGTAGTGTTACAGACGGACGCGTCGAAATATGGATGTGCAGCCAGTCTATTCCAGGACAATAAATCGATTGCATTTGCAAGCAAGGCCTTTACTAAACAACAGATTGGTAATTGTGCCTTAGATAAAGAAATGATTGGTCTGGTTTTTGGGATAAAACGTTTTCATCAGTATATCTACAGACAGAAAATGGATAAGTTCAAATTGATTCGAAACCTTTGACGTCTATTATCAAGAAACCATTATGTAATGCTAGCCCAAGGTTACAACGTTTGTTACTCCAGATACAAGGATATGACCTTGACATTGAACATGTCAGAGGAAAAGACATTACATTTCAGGTTACAGACTTAATGTCGTGGAAATTTCTGCCTGACACATGTACAGATATTTTCAATGAACTTGACATACATGTGCATACAGTGTTGACTAATATAGCAATACCAACACAGAGTATTGAACAAGTGCGCAAGAGTACTGAGGATGACCCTGAAATGCAAAGTTTGATAAAAACTATTATGGACGGTTGGCCTGAAACAAGGAAGGACTGTGACACAAATGTGTTAGAGTACTTTAATCTCAGTCAGTGAAAATCTGATTTTCAGAGGTCAACGACTTGTAATTCCAAAAGCAGTAAGGCAAGACATTTTGAAACTTTTGCACACAGGACATTTAGGTGTAGAGAAATGTTCTAGACTTGCACGAGATACTGTATTTTGGCCAGGAATGACAAAAGAGTTAACAGATTACATCTTGTCATGTTATAATATAGACATTCAAATGCCAAGGAACCAATGATGTCGCAAGAGGTTCCGGTTAGACCTTTTCAAATAATCCTTGTGACCTATTTACTTGGGATAACGTCGATTATTTGTTGACAGTTGACTACTACAGTAGATTCTTTGAGATTGACAAATAAACAAACATGACATCTGCGACAACCATAACTAAACTAAGAGCACACATTGCACGTTATGGTATATGTGAAAAGTTGATTTCTGAGAACCAAACATGTTTAAGTAGTTCATAGTTTCAAGATTTTGCTAAATTGTGGAATTTTAAACATGTGACTAGTTCACCAAGGTACAGTCAGTCTAACGCTCTTGCTGAAAGAACGGCGAAATTGCTAAAAGGTTTACTTAAAAAGTTTAAGGAATCAAAAATGGATCCCTATTTGTCACTTTTGTATTACAAAAATATGCCCCTTGAACTAGACGACTTCCATCTTTTCTGCCAGTACCTCCAAAACGCATAGAGCAGAAAGTTGCAAGTCCAAAACAAGTCAAGAAAAGCATTGAACATAAACAACATGTTCAGAAAAGTTACTATGACAAGTCATCAAAACAACTGCCATCTTTAAAAGTAGGTGATAGAGTCCAAATTCAATTTGGCAAAGTTTGGGAACCAGGAAAAGTGCTTGAGAAGACAGATTATAGGTCATATTTGATACTGACAGACAAAGGCACAATTTATAGACGAAATAGACGTTACTTACACAAATGCAAATCAGGAAATGAAATAAATAGTCCTTTGCCTGATACAATATCCTGAGTTATGAGATTAATGACAATACTTCTCCTAAATGTTCCCCATTTGAACCAACAATTTCCCACAGTAAGACCACAGCTGAACAAAGTAATTATGTTACTCGCAGCGGCCGAATTGTCAAACCCAATTCCAGATACCCTTCTGATAAATGGCAAAAGTGAGACAGTCTGTGTTGGAATGAGCTAAGTACAGAACTGACTCTTTAAAATATGAGATAAAACTGAGAGAGTGTAATTAAAACAAAACATTAGCTTATTGTTTTGTATGTTGATTAATAGCTTATGTGACATTCTGATAATAGAACAATGTTACTTTATGAATTTATCAAAGCACACCCAAACATTCTTCTTTTATCGAATAATGGACAATTAGTTTATTTTCGTGAGAACTGTGAATGATTTTGTGAATGAAATTCCAATGTAGTACAGTCAAGTAATTTCATGAGTTATACTGTGCTATACTTCTTATAAAAAAAAATTCAGACAGTTTATTTTTAATATTGTAATTTTATTGATATATTCAAATTTTATTGAAAAACAGGGGTGTGTAGTATTATTTGTTAACGGTGTTATAGCTCCGCCTACTACACTGTCTATCATAAGCCTTATATATAATGCCATGCAAAACACGCAGTATGCTTTTTCTAGCAGTATACATTACAACTGTATTGTTACTCTGTTAATGTATATATGTAGATTATAAACATATTAAACTGTATACTATGATATGTGTTATTCATAGAAGACATCAAAAACCACAGTCAAATTTACAAAAGATGCCTAAAAGACCAGGGTTTTGAGGCCGAAACGTCCAGGGCCGAAACGTCCAGGAGGTGAAAAGTCCTGAAACCGAAATTTCGATCCTTTACCTGTTGTAACTGGAATTAAATTTGTTGTATTTATTCATTTAATAGAAGATCGTCTTACTGTCTAACCAAATCTACACAAAGTACCGCTTACTTGTACCTGAAAAATTATCTCATCTACAGTTTTTAATGTTAAAATGGTAAATTCGTGAAAGTAGGTCGATTTGTTTATTTCAAAAGAATTTAAAGATAACCCAGTTTAAATCATTGTACTCAAAAAGTTGATTATTGTTCTATTATTGCATGGTCGAGCATCCTGCTGGCATGGGTGAAAGTTTTTTGGATTATTCCTGGTTTGCAGGATTTTCAGATTCTCTAAAGCTCTTTTTTCTGTATAAACTATATGAAATAATGCTTAATTTAGGATTTTCCGGATTTTTCAAATTTCCATCTTTTACCCGTGTGCTTGATGTCGCAATACAGAGTCTAAATAAACCCAGAATTCAGTTACTGCACATAGCATTTGTAACTGACAGTCATAGAAGTAACATTTATTTCAGTCATTTACTTAAAGCAACTGACTCACAGATGGGTAAAAATAAAATGTTTATACACAGGGTGTTTGTTAGACTCGAGGTCTCGGGTCTTGACCCATTAAAACTTTAAATAAACACATTTGACCAATCATAAAATCAACCCGTAGGTCACCTTTGACCCCAAACTCCACACAGCGGTTACTTCCCCTTCAATACATTAATCACTGCCAGCAGACATGTCATATGATGATTATCAAAAGTATATAAACAAAATGTACTTTTCAAGTTATTTTTTTTAGAATATTTTCACACACAGGCATGATGCAATTCACGTCATAACTATAAAAAATAAATTCTTAAAATGTTCATAAATAACATGTATAGCTGAAATCTAGCAAAGGTTAATGTTACTGGCACCAGGGTCCTTAAATTCATAAAATGAACAAAATAATACTCCTTTCACAAAATATCATCCGAAATATTATCAAGATTTTTTTTCTGACACATCCCCGCCGACACTATCATATATAATTCACATGGTGTTGAACCTCCTCGACAGGGGGTGCGATCTAACCGCTTATTTCATATTCCGACGGCCAACTGGAGATAAACACCGGTTTCTACAAAACTGGTAAGTAACAACTTTTTCACTAAAAATATTCCGTGAGATTTTTAGCTGCAGACTGAAATTTGACATCAGCCAAATAATATGATCGTGTGGGCGGGAATGTGTCAGAAAAAAAGATTTTGATAATATTTCGGGTGATTTTTGTGAAAGGAGTATTATTTTGTTCATTTTATGAATTTAAGGACTGTGGTGCCAGTGGTTAATGTGTACTTTTAATGAACATCTTTTTCCGAAGAATTAAAGGGAGATCACTGCGAGATTGATTGACCTGTTACACATGTAAATATCTGTCAGTACATAATAGACTTACATGTTGTTAATCAAGAGACTTGAAAGGGGTTTACTCCATCAAAAGCCACAGTCTGTTGCATCTAATATTCACATTACATCACTTTACAAGTTGAAGACACCGCAACATACTTTATCCTTGAAAATCTATTCAAGGATGTTTTAGTGAATGGGATATTTAATATCTTTGACAGATACGTATATGTGGTTATTTTTATTTAGAGAATGTTAACTGAAATTAGAGGCATCTAATTTGGGTTTGCACACTTCCATGATTGATATTGAATGCATGAAACAGGGTTTATAGAAAAGGAACTGCGTCAAATTCAAATTGATTCACAGCAAAACTACTCAAAACTCATTTATTTATCCAGTTATTTAATGTATTTATTATGTCAAATGTACATTTCTTGAAACAAATTTTCATAAAGAGTACTTCCCTTTGCCATCTGCAAACATTGATTTTTGGAATTGAAAATTGATTGTTGCTGATATAATACAGCCATGATTATTCGATTTAAATTGATTATCATTACAACACTACTCACAGATAAACGGCAAATGATAAACAGACTGCCAAATGGTAGTAGATCTAATTTAAACCATCAAAAGAAGAACAAATGCGTTAACAAATTGCTATGTTCTAATCGTGATGAAAGAGTTTGTATACATACATTGTATAATGATTATTTTTGTATGTGATTATATAGGAAAATATTTTGGCAAAACTCTGATGAGGAAGTATTAGAATATTTCTGGAAATCTCAGCTGGAAGGCTATTACACTCTTCGCGATTGTATGTAACATTGAATCGCATTTTTCGAGGAGAAACATTCATTGTTTTTATTTCCACTTCAACCTATACCTGCATTACTGTTTCAAAGTTGGACTCGAACCTCAAATCTAATGAATTCAATGATTAGATACCTTTAAATGGTCAGGTTGTTAGTTGATGATAATATTGACACAGTGACACTTGTTCATATTAGTTTGCCCCTGAAAATATCTCAGTTTGACCATTGAAAATTTTGTCTGATGGGTAAAGACCCTTGAGTTTCACTGTCTATCGAACACCTTGATACAAATAGAAATTGTATATATGTATAATCTTTAATAACATTTCTAAACTAAGTCAGTATTCCATTTTTTTGTTAAAACATAAGGTTTTGCGCCATTTTATCTGTAAAAATATTTCCCAAATAGTCATGGGGTAGATACTTAGATTATATTGTTAATTTTGATGCTTGCTAATAACAAGTCTCTCTGGTTAGTGAATGAGGTTACAGTTCTTACTTTTACTGACTGGAAATACACTGTAGAATGGCATTGTTTCGAATCCTGTTGAATTATTATTTAGGGCTGATTTTGTAATTATGATTTATGATTAAAAGTAGAATTAGAGTTATGGAAGTTTGCTAGAATGTTTCTTTAAATTATGAATTATTTTTCATTATACATCAAAAAAGCTTACATCATCTGTTAATGAGTTGTTGTAACATTTATTGTGGAAGTCTAAATTGAGAGAATATGAGTGTGTAGAGTGATCAACAGTTCAAAGTTTTTATTATTGTTTCCATGTTTTAACAGTATTGAAATGTATTCATTGTGAAGTGGGAGTTGGAATTCAGAATTAATGCAATCTGGTTATGTCACTGGTCTTGTAAGTAGCAGGCCACAAGAGTACATTATGGCAAAAGAGGTGATGCCAGCTATCTAGCTGTAGCTAATTAAGGTGTCATCGCTATTCCTAATAAAAAAAAGTAAGGGATGTTTTGGCTCTGTCGTTGGACATTGAATTTCAAATTACTTTTATGCTTCGTAGAATTTGCCATAGTTGTAGCTCAAAAATTGGTGCTTAGAGGCACTTTTTGTGCTATAGCTGACATTTCAAGACAAGTGTTTTATCTAAAATTTATGTTTTTATTATAGGCTGTCTTCATTCCTGTCACAATAAATGTGGTTCTCTTTTCAGGTTGATTATTTTGGATTGTCAGTGTGATAGACTTATTTTGAGTTGTTGTCAGCACCTGAAATTCTGTGTGAAACTGGTATGTGCCATTTGAATAGTTGTGATTTTCGTCTAGTTGAATTTCATTGAAAGATGCAGAATGAATTTTACAGACCAAATGAACATTAGTTCTATGATTATACATGTAATTTATTTTAAGTGAGCCGAGAGTTCATGACAGCTCTTTGTTAGTAGTTACTAGTACTTTATAGATTGTTTGCAGTTATTCTAGTATTAGGTATATATAAATACTTTTTCCCCTTTTCATGCACTCATCATGTTATATTATGCCTGTGGTTTTCTGTCTATCCATCCTTACATGCAAGCATTTTAAGTAGCTCATCATTTTAGTGCAGATTTGCTCTGTATAAGATACATTGCCGTTCTTGAAAAGATTTATTCTCAGTATAGTTTTCATGTGTTTTCAGAGTTCATGCATTGAATGCAGCAGTGATTAAGGAAGAAGTAAACTGATATTTCAGTAAATCGTCCATGGCTGAACAAGAGCTAAAACAGTTGACAATTCGGAAGCATGACATCTCCTGTGAAAATAAAAAAACTTGACAGGTATAACAGTCTTAGAAACTGGAAGTTCATTTACTGCAAAGATCTGTTTTTATTTAACCAGGCATAATACTTTTTTAACAGTCAGTTCAAATTGGCATGGTTGAAATGGTTTCTGTTTCCCATATTGTTAGGTTACTTTATAGATCCCAGCTTGTAACACTTCATAATAATCATGGTTTTTTGACAATGTTTGTTTGTTTTTTTCAGTTTAGTAAAGATGTTTGTACAAAATGTAGTCTTTGATTTATGCAGTATGATTGACAGCCAAAAGAGAAAATTTGATATACTGTGCCTTTACCATCAAGAAGTAGTGAAATTCAAATGCAGTGAAAATAGATGAAAAGCAGAGACAACAGAAATCCAGTAAAAATAAATAAATAAAAAATCAGACCAAGATGTGTGTCTAACATATAATGCAGGATATCATTTAAACATGCATTATGCTTCTTAAAAGTAACTTGCTGAGTTATCCTGTGAAACTTGTCTATGATGACAGTTGAGTCAGATATTATGGAAAATTAGTGTTTAATATATGGTTTCTAATTTATTTTCTTATCATATTTTTTCCATAGATTGTGCGAAGTTAGACAGAAAGAATTACCATACTCAAAAAGAAAACTAACCTGATAATCTGTGATTGTGAACATTGGTAAGCCTGGACAGGGGTTAAAGCAACAGCCATATCTTACTACTGAAAAGAAGACTAAATGTCATAACATTTCATCAAAACCACTTTTCTTTTAAGATGAAGCAAAGACAGTGAAGCTGGAGCTGGTGTGTTTGATAACTATCCAATTATGTCAATGGAATTGTCAACAAGATACAGTCATTTATATTAAAAAAATTAAGTTTAAAATCTAATTTTCCTGTTGAAACAGAATATATGCTTTGATCACTCACTGCTGGAAATTACATCTGTTGTTCATCTGTCCATCTACAACTGCATATGAAAGGACATTTCTGAAATCACTTCGTTTCTTTCAATGAAATTTATTGAGTTCAGTAAAGAACTTTGTTTGCTTTAACCAAAAGTTAAATCTCTTCAGATTTTGCCTTTGCTAATTTAAAAATAATTTAGCTCAAATATTCCTCGGGGCAACTAAGTAAAAAATCGTTGATTATAAGCTTTATTTAAGATGTTTTGTCAAGTACATGAGGTGAAAATGTAGTTTATATGCACATTGAAAAAAAAAAACATTAGTACTGTGAAATTTGTAGAGGCATTTGAGAGGTTTTTATCTGGCATCCGAGTTCTTCAGCCTTTGTGTGCACAGATGAACAAATAAGACTGTCTTGAATATCTTGTTTAGGAATATTATTTATAGTGTTGAACTCATTTGTAGATAAATTTAACCATCATTTTCAAAAATAGGATTTTCACTATTAAATTATTAATTGTCTCAAAGGTAATCTTTTTCGGTCTCCAAGTGTCATCATGCCTTATCTAACATCAGGTTTTGCTCCTTAACCGTTCTTGCCAAAGCTGATGGCAAGGGTGTTCCTTGCTTCCGTTTTTATAAAAGTTGTGTGAAGTAAATCATGTCATTTTGAGCATTATTGTTGCCATGCCAACAATAATGAAAACTTCAAAAAAAAATTCATGTCTAAAACCACAAGGGAAAAAAAATCTTAAAGTTGGTACAAAGCATTGTCTAGTAGACCTCAACCAAGATTGTTCAAGTATCCATCAAGTTTAGTATGCAGTTTTTTTATTCTTTCTTTCATTTTGATAATAATGTTGTAATTAGCTTGATTTTTTTCGAAGAAAAATCCAGTTATTGCAATAGTCATGGTGTCATTGCCGTTCCCATCCGAAAACTTTAACATTGATCATATTTTTTTATTTCTTTATGGATTGTCTTCATACTTGGACAACAACCCTTTAAACAAGTAGACCAGACAAACCTTGACCTTGACTCATAAATGACCTTAAGCTTCATTGTCAAATTATTGAATTTTGCTAAAATTGGCCATAACTTTATTATTAATAGGTGGATTGTCTTCATGCTTCGATACAACAACCCTTTGGACAAGACCTTCAAGCAGACCAGATAAAACTTGACCTTGACTCATAAATGACCTCCAACTTCAAGGTCAAATTATTTAATTTGCTAAAATTGGACATAACTTTATCATTAATAGGTGGATTGTCTTCATACTAGGACACAACAACCCTTTAGATAAGGAGATCAAGTGGACCAGACTAAACTTAACATTGACTCATAAATGACCTTCAAGTTCAAGGTCAAATTATTGAATGTTGCTTAAATTGGCCACATATTTGTTATGTTTGGATGAATTTGATAATAATTTTTTCCAAATGATGAAATCCCTACACCACAATGTGCTTCCTCTGATTTGTTTGCCTTTGGAAATAGGAAAAGTCGAGTGTGGCTACCGCTTGCGAGGGCTCTTGTTTTAGCTGTTACACTCAAGTAAGCAGTTTAGTGCTATCATGTTTGTGTGTATGATAGGTCATGTAGAAAATCTTGATATGCAGTAACAATTTTTTAGCTCAACTGAGCACATGCTCATGGTATGCTTTTGTGATTTCTCTCTGTCCATCGGTGTGCGCTGAGCATCATCAGCGATTTCTCTGAAGCCAAGATTACTGGATTTATACCAAACTTCACAGAAATGATTTTTGGGTTGTCCCCTTTCAGATTTGTTCAAATAGTTGGGTGGGTTGCATCAGTAGGTCACAGTGCCAGAAAAGGGGTTCCAAAAATGCAGATTTCAAAAGTCTTGTCTGAAGCTACAGGGCCAAGAGTTTTTGATATGTGGTATGTACCTCATGAAGTCCTCTACCAAAGTAATGCCTCTATGGTGAAAACTGGGTCAGCTCTGGGTAAAAACTCCAAAAAGCTTTGAAAAGGGCTAGAGATTAGATACTAGGCAGGAAACATCATCTAGTGGACCTCTACCAAGTTTGTTCAAATTATGGCCCTATGGTCAAAAGGGGACATGGGTTCTCCTTAGTAAATTTACCTTCAAAAGTCTTTTCTGTAGCACTAAGGGCTAGAGCTTAGATATTTGGCTTGAAAAATTGTCTAGTGAACTTCAGCTAAGTTTCTTTAAATTATGGTCCTGGCCTCAAAAATGACCCCGCCCAAGGGGTCATGCGTTTTCCTTATAGTAAAACCTTCACCTCATCTAACCAACATTGGTAGCTCGACCTTTTTTGGGAAACAACACTTTTAATGTATGGCAAAACTGACAAGTATAATAATTCAAGTATGACCTTGACCTTAAAATATAAATGACCGTGAAGATCAAGTTATTGTATTTTGCTTAAATTGTCATAACTTTGTCATTTATTTAAACATTTGATTCATGCTTTGTCAAAACAACACCTATGCCAAAACATAAAATAACATGTTGAACTATTCAAGTTTGACCTTGATCTTTATTTGACCTTGTACTTAAACGGTCAAACTATTGAATATTGCTGAAATTAGCCACAACAATTATTACAAAACTAACATGTTGTTCAAGTATGCCCTTGACCTTAAAACGACTGACCGTCAAGGTAAAGTTTTTGAATTTTGCTGAAATTGCCATAACTTTGTTATTTATGGATATATTTGATTCATACTGGGTCAAAACAAGTCTGAGAACAAAACAGACATGTTAAATAATTTCAGTATGACCTTGACCTTTCACTGACCTCGGTGGCACTTAAATTGGCTATATCTTTATTATTAATGGATGTATTGTCTTTATACTTGGACAAAACCACCATTTTGACAATACCTTCAAAAATTAGAAAAAAGAAAGCAGTGAGCTTGCAGTGGCTCTTGTTTGAATTCTTGTGGTAAACACTTTCTTTACGTTACAGCATTTTACACCAATACCATTCTGTCCTCAGGTGAGCGACCTTTGGCCAATGGCCACCTTGTTTGAATTGAAAATCTAATGTTTAAACAGAATAAGTGTCTTGATATTGTGCCTTCCTGTTAAATATCACACGTTTATAGCTTGAGTGAGGTTTAATTTAACTTAGTTGTTGTTGTTTTTACTCTTTGTATATTTAAAATCATATTTTACTTTTTTTTTAAGAAATTAGTAAATGACATAAAACTCCACTGATCAAGTGGTACATAAAACATTTAATTTTGTTTGTGTACATCTGTTTTGCAAACATGATTGTTATGATTCAGAATTTATTTACCTGTGATGACTTCCGGAGGAAAAGGTAAACGAACTGTATAGACTGTAACTGTTTAATTGAAAAATGAAATAAATCACATGTCTGTTTTTGTTCTTGCTTCCTGTATCAGTTATGCTGTTGTGGAAAAATAAGTCCAGCTATAAAAGAACAAGTTTTGGCTGCTCTGTTCTTTGACCAGTTTCTATTAAGTTTTTAAGGTTGGATTAGCTTTCAAGATATGTTGAGATATGTTGAGAAGACTTGTTACAAAAAGACATTTTAACAGCACTTATTGAACATTTCACTGAAATGGTGCTTCTTGAAGTCCAGCACTTTCTGTATACATTGTATATCCTTAAGAATTATTCATCTCTAATAGTGACAGTACTTATTTCATATTATATTACACTTTTGCTGTGTCTATTTGAGTTTATTAATTGTAGATATCGGTTGCCCATATGACTGAAGCTCCCTGCAGAGATTAGTTATTTTTGTTGTTGGGGATAGTGCAAAATACAGAAAGCATCCTGTACACGAGAGATACCTAGTTCTTTTGCATGCTCGGTATTAAGCACTGATACATGAGCCCTCGGTTAAACGTCTTATCTTAAAGACAATTAGTATTGTAAATAAAGGAGCAGAGGATCAATCTCATGACCCCTTGATTATAATTCCAGCATGTTGCAACTGGACCACTGATTCGCTCCCAAAGGTGTCTTTTCACATGAAACAATGTATTGTTGTTAGCTGGCTTTGATATGACTTCAAGCTACAGTTCCCGAACAACTCCAGTGCTTTAAGCGCTTTGATTTGTTTTGTTTTTAATGTGTTAACAATTGCATTATGACTGCCATAAATAGGGCAGCTAGAGTTATGAAATATCTATAGATTTGCCTTAGAAATATGGTCAGTTACACATCATGTCTTTAGATATGAAAATCATCAAATGAACTTTTCCACAAAAAATAAATGTCATTCCAAAAAAGGTCCCTATTTTTCCGTAAAGAATATTATGCTGTAATGAAATTTCAAAGGGCACGAGTTCACGTGCGACCCATTGATATAGCAGTGTTCAGTGTATGCATAATTCCTTTCTTTCAAGTTCAAGATAATTTTTAGAATTTACAATGGACAAATTACAATTGTAACGGGGATGGTCTTAAACACTGCGATGAGATCAAAATATTTTCTTCAAATATTTTTGTCAGTCACATACACCAACACACATTATAGGAAACCCAAATTACAGAATGAAATCAAAATATCTGTTATGAAACATTTCTACCACCACCACTACCACATTTGCAAACAAACATTTTTAAACACGTTTTGATGCCATTTACAAAAATATAAAAAGAGCCCCCACCAAGGTTATTTATCCATTTTGATGAGTTTATTTTAAAACGTCGTTCCGTTCTTTCAAGTTTTCTAGAGCAGCCCTATCGACGTGCCTTTTTATCCGGATTATAAACTTCAAGGTACATTCTTGATAGAATTTTCAAATGTATAGAAATGTTTGATGTTATGTTCTCTTGTATCTCTATTATAGCGAGTTTATGTACTTTAACATAAGACTATATGTAAGTTATTCTAAATAGCACATGTATGAGACTAAGATAAAGATTAAACTTAATGACAAACATTCTGTTTGTGCTTAAAGGTTTTAAGTCGCAGATATCTAAAATATACTCTTTATTCAAGCTACAATTTCTTTTGTTTGATAAATCTTAAAGACATATGTTTATTTGTATCGATTTTGAGAACAACCAAATGTCATTGAAAAGGGTAATATAAGTAATTAACCTCATAATACCTTTCAAATAATTGTGCTTTTTTGTACCATGATGACAAAACAAGAGCTCCGCGTAGCGGCGCCAACGACAGTGGGGGTCACAGTTATGGTTCTTGTGCACTACTCTTGAAGGAGGTCTATTCACCTCTGGTATTTCATGATAAGATGTTGATAATATTGTTCATATTGATACCTTTGATCATTCAGCTTTATAAGCAATTTTGACAAAAATTGTAAGTTCACAAGGGACATAACTCCAAACATATAGCTTTCAGAACAATGTTCATTCTGTTACAACTGCTTCATGTCATTATAAGCAAACAGTCCAAGTTTCAAATTGACAGCTTTCATAGTTTTGAAATTGTTCAACTTAAAAAGCAATTTTGACAAAATTGTAAGTTAAAAAGGGGCATAACTCCAAACATATAGCTTTCAGAATAATGACCCCTTGTGTTACAAATGCCTCTTGTCATGATAAGCAAGCATTCAAACCTTTTAAATTGTTTGAGTAATGGACTACATTAATGTTTTTGCACGACGACGACGACGATGCAGCAATCATCATAGCTCGACTTTTTCTTCAAAACAGAGGAAGGCCGGCCCGACTAGCTCAATTGGTAGAGCATCGGATTGTCAATCTTGACGATCCCGGTTCAATCAACATCAGGGCCGGCAAAATTTCGCCGTGATAATTGATCTATAGGTCATTTGTCCCTTCCCTCGGAAGCAAGGGAGGAAGTAGTCAGTCACTTGCGGAGAAATTGGTAAGTACACTGGTTGGATACCGAGGAACACTCGTTAGGTGGACTGACCGCCGGGATATGACCTTATCTGTAAAACTGGCGTTAAATCCCAATAAACCAATCGAAACAGAGGAGCTTATTAAATCAGTAAGCAGTTTTTATCGATGTTCTCAAAAGTGATAGTTTCCACTTATCACCTTATAACACTATGCAAACAAATTATGTTTTAAGTCCAAATTTTTTGTACACCTTAGTACTACTTTTATCTCTTTTAAGTTATAATGTGTTTAACTTGTAAATGTTTGATGAGACAAAAATTGATATGTAAATACATAGACATGTAGATGGTATAAAAAGGGAGATTAGTTTGCAGTGCATATACAATTCGGTATAATGTGATGTGGAGTTATTCCACTTCATTAGCAAAGAATAAAAATAGTCTCTTATAATTCTTTTAAGAATGGCGATACATTGTTTTCATGGTCTTTGTATCTATGTTTTATATATATATGTTTTTGTAAAGATGAGACTAGAATAAAGACCTTAACTAGTCTTTAAGTATCGTATTTGTTATGACGGCATTCAAATATATATAGAGAATAATAGGTTAGAGTATTATTTGAGAAAATTTATCTTGCTGGGCTGCAATAATTTTATTTCCTTAAATGATAACTATATTCCATGACTCTGTTCAACAAAGGCGAAACCATGCCAGCCTGGTCATGCTACACAAAATAAAAAACAATCAGGTCAATGTTTATCACAATCACCTTACAAACACAAGAAACAGCAAATTCCTCATTCCACATTCAGAAACACAACATCACATGAACTCATTCTTCCCAAGGACTATACGACTCTGGAACGAATTACCGACCGAGATTAAGGCTACCCCAACTGTACCAGCTTTTATCAGTGGACTAAACAAGTTTTATAGATTTTAAGTGCTTAAAATAAATGTTTAAGTAAGATATTCAGTTAAATCTTGTTTTCTTTGTTATTAACTTTTATAATTTTAAATGTTCCTTACACGCGCCTGCCTAGTATAGTCAGTATTGACTTTTGGCAGTAATAAGTTGAAGTTGAAGCTCGTAGCAACAATTTTATCACTTCCTTCTGATTATTACCACAATTCATCTACTTACGCGACATATTCAACAGTGTTCAAAGTGGACTACACGAGGTTACCACATGAAGGAATTAGCTTTATTTCAAATTTTTTTCATGTAAATATGGAAATTTTGTATATTTAAGATTGCTCCAAGAAACAGAGAATTTATTCCTCTATTTATTGACAAGTAGACATTTTGAAATGACATTAAATTTTGTGTTTCATTGAAAAAAGTAGTCCGTCGCGTATCATGTGTCGTATAAAGCAATACTTATACGGCACCCCTTTATCGGGTTGGATATGAAATAATTGGCAAGATAAAAGTGAGAAAATGTGTGAGAAATTCATTGAATGTAAACAGCGTTAGAAGTGACTGACACTTTACGTGAAAAGGGGTAAATATAGGAAAATAATACCGTAAGCCTCTCCGCCCAAGGCAATTTTACTTCCGAATCTGTAAAGGAACATATTAATTTATCTAAAGAAGAGAATTTTAATGTGGTATCCAAGAAAAATAGCAAAATCTATATTTAAGACTGACAACGAACTTTATGATAATTTTGATCAATGGCCAGTTTAAATCGGAGAAACCCGGGCCAGATAAAGAAATTATATAATTGGCACCAAGTTTTGATAACATGTCAGAACTCTTGGTCTCGTGGTTTCAGGCAAGAGGATTTTTTAAAGTTTTCCTACATTTTTTTGTGAAACATGTGGACTCCGGCAGGTCCAAAAATGTGCCACGTTGCATAATTTGAGCATTTTTGGTAGATGATTATTTAACAATGGTTAATACAAAATATCAAAGCCAAGGCCATGTGGTTTCAGAATGAAGATGCATCTTTAAACTATTTCTAGGTTTAATTTTGTGTAAAAAAATAAGACCTCTTTGGGGAAAATTATTAGTATTTTTCATTTTTTATAACTCAAGCGGGAAACTGCGTCGGGAATAGTGCACGGAGCTCCATCAGTCCGCCACAAAATTAAAATTCTACACAAATTCTGAAGACTCTTGCACATTATTTCTCTCTCTTTCCATAGTAAAAATGGTGAACTAACAATAACTAATAAACTTGTAATCTCCATTTGGATAAAGACCGTAAATTGGACAATTTTCGGACTTTTGCTGGTAACAGGTGCCCGTTCAGGAAGTCGTCTTAGTTTACATTCTCCACTTCCGGTCACCATGAATTTAAAAATCACACTACTGGTACTTTATGAAGCTCTTACAGGATGCCAATGTCTAATCCCTAGGTACGAAAATGTTAAGGTAGCCTTCCCTTTTTCAGCCCATTCTATCCATATTTCAACAGATGATCTCAGCAGTAGTGCTGTGTGGAACAGTATTAAGGTGAAATCAGTGCCAAAACAAATCCCCCAAGGTAAGTCCTCATCACTGATATTCCTTCACTGCCTATTGCTTACCCAGGCATCCGACATAGAGGTAAATCCAGGTCCGCAGTCAAAAGAAAATGATAGCACCTCAAGATATCCTTGTGGTGTTTGCGATTCAGAGGTTACTTGGGAACAAAAAGGCATTGCCTGTGACCAGTGTAACGTCTGGTATCATGCAAGTTGCCAAGGGATAGGAGACTCAACCTATTTCTGCCTGTCCGACTCCCGCTTCATTTGGCACTGTACTAAATGTGGCAGTTCAAACTTTTCTCTACCACTGTTCGAATCTTTAAACAGCTTGAGTGAAAACACCACTTATTCTCCCTTACAATCCCTCAGTGAAAACACCAACCCTAGTATTCATATATTGGATACTAGCCATCCTAGTCCTAGTACTAGGCCAATTGTCACATCCACCCCCAATACTAGGAATAAAAAGGTTATAACACATAGGCCCCCAAAACTTAAATCTTTTGAACGCCTCACCATCCTAAATATAAATTGTCGCTCCATAAAAAATAAAATCCCAGATCTGCAGCAGGTTATATCCCAGACAAAGCCAGAAATACTGTGCCTCACAGAAACTTGGCCAGAATTTGATACATCAGAGATATTCCCAGACAATATAAATTTCAATGTATACAGGGATGATAGGTTACAAGGTCAAGGTGGAGGGACCCTGCTAGCTATCTCCAGCTCCATTACTAGTCAAGAACAACCCCAACTAAAAACAAATAGCAATGCAATCTGGGCTAAAATCTCCTTTAAAGGTATTAGAGACATTTATATATCTTCCTATTATAAACCTCATGAGAACGATGAGGAGTCCCTAGCTAACTTATGGTCAACCTTAAAAAAGATTCCCAGTAATAGCTCAGTCTGGATCTTGGGTGACTTTAACATGCCCGGTATTAATTGGTCAACAGAATCCATTACAGAAGGCTGTAGACATAGAAACATCTATACATCCCTATTAGAAAACCTCCTTTTCAATCTTCAACAGATGGTCACTACTCCCACGAGAGGAAATAACACTCTTGATCTTTTCTTAACAAATATGCCAGGTCAAGTCCATAGTACCACTACACTACCCCCACTAGGAACCTCAGATCACGACATTGTTTTCCATGAGATGAAGGTTAATAGAGGCCGCCCTATTCAAACCGTAAGAGAAGTTGAGTGTTATAAGAAAGCAAATTGGTCATGCCTCAAAAAAGACTTTAATGATTATGCTCAATCCTTCCTGGCCCAAAACAATACTGACCCGAATTCTGCTTGGTCGTCATTTAAGAGGGAGCTAATACGTTTAAGTTCCATCCATATTCCTACCAGGTTAACTAAGACACGTCGTGATCTGCCTTGGATAAACCCCGCCATCATACGCCAAATAAGGAAACGTGATCGACTTCACTCCAAACTCAAAAAGTCAACCACTCCATCACCTGCCCTGTTAAATAAGTTTAAGAAGCTTAGAGGCCGAATCCAAAGAGTTATTAGGAACTCATACTGGTTGTATTTAGACAAGGTCATATTCTCAAATGACTCACAACCAGGGGCGAATAAGAAATTCTATTCTTTCGTCAAATCCAATAAGACTGAAAATTGTGGAGTAGCCCCCCTCAAGGGTGATGGTCAAACATTCACCGACGCCAAGACCAAGGCGGACATACTAAATAAACAGTTTGAGTCGGTATTCTCTCGTCCACAGCCACTAAGTCTTGCTCAGTCCTGTAAACAAATACTCACTCCACAAAATCATCCAAGGATGCCCAATGTCATTATCACCAAGGATGGAGTACGGAAACTCCTTAAAGGTTTAAACCCCAGTAAAGCCTCGGGACCCGACCAACTATCCCAAGGTTACTAAAGGAACTTCATAATGAAGTAGCCCCAGTCCTTACTTATATCTTTCAAATCTCCCTGAAATCAGGTATTGTCCCCAATGACTGGAAGCATGCCGTCATTGCTCCCGTTTATAAAAAGGGCCCAAAATGTAAACCCAGTAATTATAGACCCATCTCCTTAACCTGTATTGCCTCTAAGCTCATGGAGCACATACTTGTCTCCAATATCATGTCTTTTTATGACAAACATGATATCTTAAGTCCACATCAACACAGCTTCAGGTCAAAACACAGCTGTGAAACCCAGCTCATAAGTTTTTCCCAGGAAGTCCATGACAACTTAGAACAAGGCCACCACACCGATATTATAGTCATGGACTTCAGCAAAGCATTTGACAAAGTCGATCATCATAAACTTCTTCTCAAACTTGAGAGATTAGGTATTAATTCCGAGAGTGTTTCTTGGATCAGGTCATTTCTTTATTGTCGCACCCAGCAGGTTGCGGTAGAAGGTCAAAACTCGGAAAGCCTACCAGTCCTATCAGGTGTCCCCCAAGGCTCGGTCCTTGGGCCTTGCCTATTCCTCTCATACATTAACGACCTACCTGACAGTGTAAAGGGCAAAGTTAGACTATTCGCAGACGATACAATAGTATATCTAACCATCAAATCCACCCGAGATGCCGAAACCCTTCAAAATGACCTTCATAGTCTTGAAAACTGGGAATCTGATTGGTCCATGGAATTCAACCCTGATAAATGTGAAATCCTTAGAAACAGCCGAAAAAAACATCCTATCATATTCCCTTACATACATCCTTGTATTGAACTAAAAACCACAGAGGCAGCTAAATATTTAGGCGTAACAATAAGTAAAGACCTTTCCTGGACCAATCACATCAACAACATAACATCTAAAGCCAAAAATTCACTCAGGTTCATTAAAAGAAATGTTAAAACTTCAAATAAAAAGGTCAAAGAAACTGCCTACAGAACTTATATAAGGCCCCAGTTAGAATACTGTTCTACGGTTTGGCATCCTTGGCAAAAATATTTAATCTATAAAGTAGAACAAGTTCAAAGATCTGCCGCCAGATATGTAACTAATGATTATAATTACACCAGTAGTGTGTCCCAAATGTTGTTGGATCTAAAATGGCAAACCTTAGAACAAAGACGTAACATCAGCTCTGTCACTTTTTTTGTATAAGATCCAACACAATCTTGTTAGGGTTGACCATCACCACCTGACACCCACAATAAACCTGAACTATCTTATACCACATTCAAGGACACAATATCATTCCCACTCATTCTTCCCAAGATGTATTCGTCTGTGGAATGGTCTACCTGTGTCCTTGCAAGCTAGTCCCAGTATAGACACCTTTACTGGGCAGCTGCATCCTTTCCACCAGTTCTAAATCTATACACTGTTTTTACCTTTTAAACTTTAGTTCTGTAGTTTCTTTTATCTTGAAATTCTAGTAACTTTGCACTTAACAGATCTTAACAGCTATTCCCAGACAACGCGCCTGCTTAGTATAATCAATTGTTGATTGTGAAGCAGTACAATGTACATGAAATAAAATTGCCAAAAAAAAAAATGCGAAATCTCAGACGTATTTGTCTTGTGCTTTCAGCCGATAAAAATTCTTAAGTATGAACATATTTTAGTAAAATGTTTTAAAGGTTGTGACCACTCGGGTGAGGCCAGTAATGTAAAGAGGCATATTTTGAAAAAAAGCTAGGGAGAGGTCCATGGTACAATGTTACAAACTAAACTCCTCACTATGGGTTCTGACGAGTTTTTCTTTCTCTATCTGTAGTGATCAAAAATTATCTTTGGTTAGGCTTTCAACACGCATTGTATAGCTTCAAGTAAATGACATTCTTGCAGTTTAATCATTTTCCAACGAGTAGTACGGTAGGTTATATCATTTAAAGTTTTTGTTGACGTATGACACTAAGACATATTTTGAAGCTTGATCATAAACGCAAATTATATTCATATCAAAACCATTTCCATCAAATCAAGTAGTTTTGACAAGGATGCGCATAAGTCGGCAATTCGCACTGCGAAAAATATGTAGATATACGGGAGTGTACGGAATTCCGTATATCATTAATATACGGGTAAAAATACGGAAAATATAAATAACGGAGGTGTACGGTGTCGTATATTCAGCAAATCCTTATATGACCAAAATATGGTGTTCCGTATACTAACAAAATACAGAAAACTAGATATACGGTGTCCGTATTTTTCTAAAATACGGGAACGTCATAATAAGTCCGTATATTACTAAAATACGGCATCCCGTATTCTTACAAATACGTGAATCTAAAAATTCATGAACAATCGTATACTGCTCAACTACATATCTCCCTTTATTTGAAAGTTAAGAAAATCAATGTACTTTTCGTACATACTGAAATACGGGTGTCAGTATACTGCTCAAATCTGGTGTTCTATAAATTTGTAAATAATGGAACCTATTATATGTCTAAAACACGATAGTTTTTTCAGATGTTACTGGAATGTGGCATTCCGTATGCTTATTCCTGAAATACGGGAGTGTGCTTGCAAGTCCGTATATTACTCGAATACAGCATTCCATATATTTGAAAATACGAAAATAATATCGGTCATAGTTACACAGTTACAGTTATAAAGAGTTATAATGACTAGTTGAAACTAGGGATCTTTATATAGCAAAATGTTTTCTTTTTGTAATAATGAATAATGTTTTTCTTTTTATTTCTTTTTCTTTTTTTTCTTTCTTTTTTTTGTGGGGGGGGGGGCGTGGTTCTCTCAAAACTAAATTCCACTCTTGATTTTATGCCGGATGTAGATCATAATCCAATGCAGGCGTCTCAAACTTGAAAACGAAATTAAAATGAAACCGACTTAACTTTAATTACTCTGCCCGTGTCTATTTTCTAATTTTTATCTCCAAGGTGATCAGTGATGTGCTTTATTGTCTTAACCAAATTGCAGTATTGGATTATTAAAGTCGGATATAGATCATTGTTCACAGCAGGGTTTTCCAGTTTTTAACTAAATTTAATCAAACCGTGTCTCTTGTTAAAACTTTCTTTGCAGGCTGATCTAATATTGCGTAACAGTGAAGTACTTTATTGTCTTAAAACAATATTGCGATTAAAGGAAGTATTCTATGGTGATATTATTTACACTTAAAATGAGCTCTTTCGTCTTAGGTCTGCTTGTGCTTCTGTCTTTTTGAAGGAAAATTAAACCATAATGACTTTTAAACATTAAACAAAAAGTAGCAGGTTCAATTATTCTGAAAAAAGACCTTCTGTTGAAATAATTAGTTTGCCTTTGCATTGATTACATCGAACATGTAGATCTAAACTGGTATGTTTTTGGTTAGACATCTTTTTTTCACCTATGATGAAACATGATTACTTATAAACAACAAATAAATTTAAGCCAGTAATACAACATTTAAGATTTTGCTTCAGAAAGTTAAACAGCTTCATAACATTAAACTAGCTTAAACAGTTTGCTGTATTTTATGACAATAAACAAAAAGTTTTATTTGTTATGAGATATCAATTATCAATTAACATATAGAACGAATAATCAATTTACAGTTACAATTTACTTAGACGAATCATAGATAACATCTCAATCTGATGAACTGTTAAATTAAGCTCTTGTGATATTCTCCGGTAGATTAATTCTTTTCGTTTTATCAAAATTTCACGAAAAACTGCTTTTAAGAAGTACATGTTTCTATCTTTAAAACAAATCTGAATAAAAGGGTACAGTTACATGGGTGTCATAATTATTCTGTTTTCCGTTGTACATTAAATATACCAACATTAATATTAGAAATAAGAAAAAAAGCAAACGTATTATTTGTAAGATCAGTATCTTACAAACGTGTGCATTGAAGCTATTATCTTTTCTGCATACATAAACTCGAATGTTGTACATATCAATATTTTGCACACACAAAAATCCGAAATGCAAGAAATAAATATTAGAGAAAAGGTCCATTCAGCAGTAGATGCTAAATTTTATATAACAATCAGGAACAATAGAAGACCATGTGTTATAGCATTCAAGCATTTTCTCAAGAGCAGAATTTGTTACTAAAGTGTTTTACTGTGACTGATCAAGGAACACCGACAATGACAATTAACGGTGACTTATCAAAACAAAGCCAGTATGTCACCCCATATTACGTAACTACATCACTTCATCACAGGACACTGCGAAAGACAAAAGAGTGTGATAATAATAGAAGCGCTAAATAATGCACTTTTATTGTCAAGTATTGTTTGAAACTGTATCATGGAATAAAACAATTTTTAGTTAACATTCTACATCAACATGCGGTTGATGAGCGAAATGTTTAATTTTGTCATTTTGTCCATTTTGTAAACTTTCAGAGGTGTTCAAATAATTGAAATCATATTTTCAACTTTTGAAAATGAACAGTTATATGTGTTTTACACAAGTCAATCTTTAATTTTGAACAGTAATTGTCTTTATTCACCGTCTTTCATGTATTTAATAATTCAAGTTAATAATATGTTCAAGTCAGGAATAAAACGTACAGAAAAGTAATAATAATACAATAAAATGCTGTCACAAAATTCACGCGAAAAAGATAGCATGTCAACTTAAATGTGCTAAAGTTATACAATGTTTTACCAGAGACATAGATCTCTGGTTTTTACGAAACTTAGGCATCACAGCGAAGTAAAGCAGCCTTTTTAATGGCCGACAGTCACGTGACCTTCACAATGGTGGCGTTTAATTTATCAATTATGGAACGGTCTGTATGTGCGCTATAACTTCAGAAGCAAATATAAGATCTTCGGTTATGATCAATATTCATAAATTAAAAACAGCTTTTTAAAGGCTAACAGTTTATATTGAAAGAGGTTCTCTCAGTTATTATCATAATTTAGGCATCACACAAAGTCAGATGTGTTTAAAGTCTTCCGTTTTTAGTTTATTATTTGCAATGATAGGATTTTTCCTCAAAACTAGTCCTACAAGATAAATATTTGTGCGCAGGTGGATATCGAGATATCAGGGTATTTTGGCGACAACACCAACCAAGAAAACCATATTCATCAAGTTTAATTGATGATTTTAAAAAGTTATTTCCCCAAGACGAGAAAGAGAAATATACTTTACCAGATGTGACCAGATCGCCCCAATCAAAGCGTGGGTTTATTCGGGTTTGTTTCATGTGACCAATCCTTCCAATCAAAGGAAGCTAGGGTTTGTTTTATGTGATCAGATTGCACAAATGAAGTATAGCCTGTGTTCACCTATCCAATCATTTCTTTGGGCGCGAAATGGAAGAAGCAGATTTCAGCAATGCATGCCTTAAATCGAAGTCTTCGTCGTTTTGAAAGAAAAATGAGTTAAGTCAAAGTTTTTGTATGATACTTTTCAGTTTTACTGAACTCATGCTTGGAATCAAATGCTTGGTCATGCCCTGCAATGAATGGCTTATGATGATTTTTGTATGCTTCCGTTTTTAAACGGGTGTTAGTAAGTTCGGTAAATTGCAAGGCCGGTAAATTGTTGTTCAACGTCAAAATTAAATTCCTTTTGCAGATTTTAAACTGAATTTTGTTTTGAAAAATATTTAGATGTATTCAAATGACAAGCTACATTATGTTCACATACCTTAGAGATAGAATTAGGAAGGTATATCTGTATACTTGTACTTTAATGCATGTGATTGTTACTGCTATTAGTTTTGTTTATTGAGTGTGTGTATAAATGGCCAAAGGCAAATGTATTGCTTATTCGAGATACCTACCTCCCAAAATTTGCATGACCCGATCTTAGAAAATTCACAATTCTTATGTTATCGAAGAAAAACATTTTAGGAATTTGTAAATTTTTGAAAAAAAACGTATCATATAAGGAACACTATTTAATAAATACATATTTCGTTTATTACATTCCCATTATAAACTCAAATAACATGTTAATGGATACCATATCTATCTTTTTGTTTATATGTGTGTGTTGCGCATGAACTATATTTGTAAAAATGTTTCACTGTGCATTAGCAAAACACATGTGTTATGTCGATTTGCTAAAAAAAGTTTGTTGTTTTTGTCGTGCTGCTGATTGCCAATAAACTGAAACTGTTGTTACACTGCGAATGCTTCTGTTATAAATAGTTTTTAATAGCGATAAGTGATAATTGGATGATTATTTTGATTTACTTTTCATTCAAAAACATTCTCACTTACAAATCTTTGAATCAACGTCGAAATCCACCATGTATTCGTGAAAAAATAATACATTTATCAGGAACGTATACGCACATGATCTTTATATATGAAAATTGAAATTGATCTTATTTTTTGAAACAAGATTACTCTTCTGATTTATATTTTGAATTGAATTCTATTACTTTTAAACATAATATGATGGTAAGAGTACTACTGGTCATTAGATTTATATCAAAATGATAAATTTAAATGAAAAGAAGAATAAAAACAAGACTTTCTCTCTTGAATACCAAAATAATCAAATTATTGCTTTTTTATGACGGAAATTTTCTTTCATAATTGGTAACATGATTTTATATAATTAGTAAAAAAGCCAGAGAAATCGGTACCTAAAGAATATTGTTGGTAATTTTATTTAGTTGAGATAGTGATAAAGTTGGTGTGAAAAGCGCCTTTGATGGCCGATATTAATTGGCGTTTTTGTGCAATCACTATAAATATATAGTTGTATATAAAAATATATTAATTAATGATATATCGAGTATTGATGTGTTGCGGTATATTGTAAAAGTTTTATATATTTTAAATTTGTTTTCATTTTAATACATTGTCGTTATTAAATCATAAACCGATTTAAATCAAAGATCAAGCCGTAATCATTGAATACATTACTTCCTTTGGCGTCATTTTAAGTGCGAAAAAGTAACTATGATTATAAAATTTTAGAATCAGTTATAATAATTTTTATAATGATAATTGCATGACAATCACATATTATATAGGTCAAGGTCAATAAAAGTAGTAGTGACACGTTCAGATAGAAGGAATATATATGTGGATTTAATAAAGTTATATGTGCTTGAAGCTAAAGTAACATGGAAACTTTATCAGTATGTGATGGGTAAAAAAAAAAAAGAAACGACAGAGTAGTGACAGCACAACGCCAGAATCTTTGAGGAAAACAAAAGAAACAAAAAGGTCAGGTAAAAAGTGTTCAACAAATCTGTGCGTGGAAGATAACAATACATTGAACGGTTTGTTCCTTGCACTATTGAAAACGGATAATTGTCCGATTAGTGACGGTGTTATGGCTCAACTACCACAGGCTTTAAATGTTAATAATACGTCGCCGGGTATGCATTACCAAGAACAATACATGATGTTACCAGGTATGCACGGGGGTATGCATGGGAATATGCACGGTAGC
Organism: Cyclina sinensis; assembly: GCA_012932295.1. Lineage (NCBI taxonomy): Eukaryota > Metazoa > Mollusca > Bivalvia > Venerida > Veneridae > Cyclina > Cyclina sinensis. The sequence goes on along the minus strand of JAAONU010000011.1, from coordinate 59,873,625 downwards.
CAACCCCAACAGCTGCCTCAGCCACATATGAACTCGAACACACCACCTCCAAGTTGGGCAATATCATTGATCGAAGATGTAAAATTGATTAAAGAGGCACTTCCAAAAATTGATCAAATAGAAAACTCCGTAAACCAAATACAAATAACCAGACATGACATGCAAAATAAAGTTACAGATCTAGAGAATAACACTGCGAAAAATACACCAAAATACGGAAGTGTACGGTCCCGTATTTTTTAGATATACGGGCATATACGGGACGTATTTGCATAATATACGGACATAATATACTAATCCGTATTCAGAACATCGGGTATACGGGAACTCCGTATATTTGTCATACAAATACGGATTTCCGTATTCTTCCAATATACATATATGTATATGTGTACGTATATTTGTAATATACGCACAGTACGAAACCCGTATTTCAGCCATATACGGGATATAACAACATCTAGTTTACCAGTATACGGAGGATATACGGACTTGTATTTTTATAGAATACGGGAAAGCTAAAAACCGTACATGATGCATATACGTGATAGAATACGGACTATGTATACTAGAGATATACGACGAGTATACGGAAATGTATTTTCATAGAATACGGAAATGCTTAAAAGCGTATATTACACATATACGGGGCCAGAATACGGTCTTTGTATACTGTAGATATACGTAGGAAATACGGAATTGTATTTTCAATGAATACGGGAAAGCTAAAAACCGTACATGATGCATATACGTGATAGAATACGGACTATGTATACTAGAGATATACGACGAGTATACGGAAATGTATTTTCATAAAATACGGAAATGCTTAAAAGCATATATTACACATATACGGGGCCAGAATACAGTCTTTGTATACTGTAGATATACGTAGGAAATACGGAATTATATTTTCAATGAATACGGGAAAGCTAAAAGCCGTACATGACACATATACGGACTTATTATATTACATGTGCGGATCAAGAATACGGACATGGTATATACCAGGATATGGGAACCAAATATAGACTGCTAATATACATGTACATGATGTGCGGGATCATTATACGTTGTTACTACTCATTTCTAGAATGGACTAGTAAAGACCTGCAATGTCTGAGAGAACGGTAGGAAACATACCTTTTTTAAATAGATATACTGACAGAAAGTTTACTTTGGCGTACACGCGATATGCTATAAGCATGTTAAAAATTAACTGAGTAACTTGTAAAGGATGAGGATGTGCACAAACAAAAGTAATTCAAATTAGTTCTGAATTTAATGAACAGTATTTTATTAACAAGTATATTAATAAATGTAATATGATCATAAAAGAGTACCAATCAATAACAAAACCAAGCATATTGCAATGATAAGAACATAACTGAAATCAATCTTGAAGTTATGCAAACAATGACTAGTGAACCTTGGCCACTTGTAAAAATATATTCAAATTACAATAACATATGTAATATCAAAGATTTGTCAGCTCATGTCATTGGTATTGTTTCATACGTTATCCTTAATCAATAGAAATCCAAGTATCACTGTATGTGTATGTAGTCACGGGTCATTGTTTAGCTGTACTACATATAAATGAGAAATATTTTTAAAAATTTTATAAAAACCATGTGGAATTGGCATTTTACTTGCTACGATCACAGCTTATATTTAAGACCCAGTTTCACTTCCACAGATAAACATACTAAATTTTTTAGGATTATTGTGAGTTATTTCACTGTTTCTAACAAGGACATACATTTACAACATGCATTTCAGAAAGTTTTATTCTTTTGTTTTGTTCTTTTATTCTGCTTCATTGTCTTGTGGCTGTGACTTTCTCTGGGACTCGTGCAAGACTCGCATCTGTTCCTGCAGCTCTGCAATGGCATCATGAAGGTCCATTTGTCTGAAAATACAAAATGATAGTATTGATTTTGTATTTTAATTAGTTTTCAATTATTACTTTTAAACATTTATAGTCCGTGTTTGATCACTTTTGAATAAAAAATTGTATTACCTATTTCGAAATTGTTATTGTCATGGAAAGATGCTGGAATGATTAAGAGTTGCATATATCATCTATTAATTACTCTCATTCTTACTTTTTTGTGTGTTGGCAGTTTTACATAGACTTATTTTACACATGTTTAAACGTTGCGCATGCGTATTTCGCAAAAAACACGGTGTGCATGATCGTAACTAAGTATGGACGCATAAAGACAAATCAGAAGATAAGTAAGGATGCGTAAATATAAAAGTAAGAATGCGTAGATATTATTAAGGGGAAGTAAGGTAAATATAAGTAAAGCGAAGAAACGATAAGTAAGTACATGTAGAAGAAATGTAAATATAACTGCCATTTTCATTTTCATCCAAATTGAATATGTGATTTATTTAATTCTTCGTCATACATTTCTCTGGAAAATTGAATTATATACCGTTACTGGGTGATGCACGTGACCTGTCGAAGCACGTGAAGGGATGTTATGTTTCATAGAAGACGGGTAAAAAACAGATTTTTAATTTATTTCCACTAACAAATTCATTAGTTATATTACATCGAAGAAAATATATTTATGAAAGTAAAAAACGGGAACAACGCTTATTACTTAAAGAAGCTGTTCTTATTTAAATTAAAGAGAAATCAAAATATCATGAGAAAAAAAATAACAACATAATTTTATGCTTCTATACGCCTTTAGAATGGAAGAAAAAAGTTGTTGACCTAACGCTGTGTAAACTCATGTCCTTCCAATCAGTAAATCTTTTCTCGCCAAGTATACCACTGACCTATTTATTTCTAATGTACATTATTAACATTATGCCTGTGATGATCTGTGAGTCAGTCGCGGGACGGCATAAAACGCTAACACTATAGAGGAAAGAGAAAAAAGCTAAACTGACTTACGAATAAATTCTATTATCATGGCATAAGTATTCACTAGCTTGATAAACACCTTTACCGTAACAGGCCACGTGTATCATACAACATCTAATCAACACCTTTATTAATGACATGGTAATTTGATTAACTCCCATCTTAAGTTCTATAACAACATCATAATCAAAACTGTTTTTGTTGAAATTTTATAGGAATTTATATTAATCTATAGGAATAACTTTGATAAATTAGGTCCCCCAAAACAATATCTCTAAATATAACATACCGAACTCAGCAGTTATTTGTTCGTTGTTTTTTATATGTATTATCTGATTCAAAACTAAAGTAATTTCTTGATCCGGAGTCATTTAACTTTTGTTTCCGACTACAAAGCATTTGATATACCCAAAGTAAAAGCCTTGATAACAAAAAATATTGTTATGTTATGTTCTGCATAATATGCTATATACACTAGTTTATTGATTAGCGTTGTGAGTTCTTAGCGCCGATGACAATATTTATTCTAAAGAAATAATAAATACATTCTTTTTTATGTACATTCGTTGTCAATCATAAAAAAAAACAACAATTCTTTAGTCAATCATATTAAGGAACTAGGAACAGGATGTTACACGTTTTACAATTTCATTGCTAATGCGTCTTATAAAATCATATTTTGTCTTTTTAATTAATGAAATCTTTAATTTTCCTAATTTTGATTTCGATCATGAAATAATCGCTAAACTGTGGTTACTTATCTAATTGCCGACATTTGTGAATGTTTTAACAAATAATCAATTATCTATCAAGGCTTATTCACATAATTATTCAGTCTCACATATCTTTTAATATGTAAATGATTTACCGAAAAATCAGTAACATGATTTTATAAAGTAAAAAAAGAAAAATTGGTAACAGTAAAAATACTGTATGTACGCATAAAGGTGATAAAGTAGGTGTGAAAAGGCATGCTGGGGTACACTGCTGATCATAGAAGGTGCTAACGACACGTGTCGGTCGTTAAATAGGTTATTAATATGTCTCAGCAGTTAATTATATAATTTGTGTTTGTCATGCAATTATCATTATAAAAAATATTATAACTGATTCTAAAACTTTATAATCATAGTTATTTTTTCGCACTTAAAATGACGCCGAAGGAAGTAATGTATTCAATAATTACGGCTTGATATTAGATTAATATCGGTTTATGATCTGATAACGGCAATGTATTAAAATGAAAACACATTTAAAACATATAAAACTTTTACAATATACCGCAGCACATCAATACTCGATACATCAATAATTAATATATTTTTATATACAACTATATATTTACAGAAATTACACAAAAACACCAATTAATCTCGGTCATCAAAGGCGCTTTTCACACCAACTTTATCACTTTCTGTCTTACACATAACGTTTCTTTGATATATTTTACAAGATTATACATCAAGTTTTTCTTTGAGATGACGTTAATGCATTGAACTTTTGTATAGTAGACCATGAACATTGACCTGTGCTGTATCCTGAGCAACATAATATAAAATTATCTTCTGATTCTACTGTTTTTTGATTACATAACTTACACAATCTTTTATCTCTTTCTACATTATTATACCTTCCTAATTCTATCTCTAAAGTATGTGAACATAATTGTAGCTTGTCATTTGATATAACATCTTAATATTTTTCAAAACAAAATTCAGTTTAATATCTGCAATAGGAATTTAATTTTGACGTTGAACAACAATTTACCGGCCTTGCAATTTATCGAACTTACCAACACCCGTTTAAAAACGGAAGCAGACAAAAATCATGATAAGCCATTCATTGCAGGGCATGATCAAGCATTTAATTCCAAATATGAGTTCAGTAAAACTGAAAAGTATTATTCAAAAACTTTGACTTACCTCGTTTTACTTTCAAAACGACGAAGACTTCGAAAAAATGCAAATTTTGAGACATGAATTGCTGAAATCTGCTTCTTCCATTTCGCGCCCCAAAAAATGATTGGATAGGTGAACACAAGCTATACTTGATTGGCGCAATCTGATCACATGAAATAAACCCACGCTTCCTTTGATTGGTGGGATTGATCACATGGAATAAACCCACGCTACCTTTGATTGGGGCGATCTGGTCACATGGTATGTGCCTTGTTGCACTGACTGGTACAGTATTTTTCTCTTTCTCGTCTTGGGAAAATAATATTTTTAGAATAAAAGAGAACCAATCTAGTAAATTAAATTTGATGATTATGGTTTTCTTGATTGATGTTGTCGCCAAAATATCCTGGTATCTCGATCCACCTGCGCAAAAATCATTATCTTGTAGGGCTAGTCTTGAGAAAAAAGAACAACCTATCATTGCAAATAATAAAATAAAAACGAAGACTTTCAACACCCCTGACTTTGTGTGATGCCTAAATTATGATAATAACTGAGTGAACCTCTTTCAATATAAACTGTTAGCCTTTAAAAAGCTGTTTTTAATGTATGAATATTGATCATTACCGAAGATCTTATATCTCCTTCTGAAGTTTTAGCGCACATGTAGACCGTTCCATAATTGATTAATTGAACGCCGCCATTATGAAGGTCACGTGACTGTCCGCCATTAAAAGGCAACTTTACTTCGCTGTGATGCTTAAGTCCCGTAGAACTTTGTATAACTTTAGCACATATCAAGGTGACATGCTGTCTTTTATCACGTGAATTTTGTGACATCATTTTATTGTATTATTATTACTTTTCTGTATGTTTTATTCCTGACTTGAACATATTATTAACTTGAATTATCAAATACATGAAAGACGGTGAATAAAGACAATTACTGTTCAAAATTAAAGATTGGGTTGTGTAAAACACATATAACTGTTCCTTTTCAAAAGTTGAAAATATGATTTCAATTATTTGAACACCTCTGAAAGTTTACTAAATGGACAAAATGACAAAATAAACACTTTGCTCATCAACCGCATGTTGATGTAGAATGTTAACTAAAACTTCTTTTATTCTATGATACAGTTTCAAACCATACTTGACAATAAAAGTGCATCATTTAGCGCTTCTATTATTATCACACTCTTTTGTCTTTCGCGGTGTCCTGTGGTCAAGGGATGTGGTTACGTAATATGGGGGTGACATACTGGCTTTGTTTTGATAAGTCACCGTTAATTGTCATTGTCGGTGTTCCTTGATCAGTCACAGTAAAACACTTTAGTAACAAAATTTACTCTTGAGAAAATGCCTAAAGGCTATAAAACAAGGTCTTCATTTGTTTCTGATTGATATATAATATTTAGCATCTACTGCTGAATGGACCTATTCTCTAATATTTATTTTCTGCATTTCGTTTTTTTGTGTGCAGAGTATTGATATGTACAGCATTCGAGTTTGTGTACGCAGAAAAAAATAATAGCTTCAATGCACACGTTTGTAAGATATTGATCTTACAAATAATACGTTTGCTTTCTTTTTCTTACTTTTAATATTATTGTTGATTATATTTCTTGTACTACGGAAAACGAAATAATTATTACACCCATGTAACTGTACCCTTTTATTCAGATTTCTCTTTAAGATAGAAACCTGTACTTCTTAAAAGCAGTTTTTCGTGAAATTTTGATAAAATAAAAAGAATTAATCTCCCGGAGAATATCACAAGAGCTTTATTTAACAGTTCATCAGATTGAGATGTTATCTATGATTCGTCTAAGTAAATTGTATTTGTAAATTGATTATTTGTTTTATATCTTAATTGATATCTCATAACAAACAAATTTTTGTTTATTGTTATAACATACAGCAAACTGTTTCAGCCAGTTCAATTAGTTAGTAAGCTGTTAAACTTTCTGAAGCAAAATTTTAAATGTTGTATTACTGGCTTAAATTTCTTTGCTGTTAATAAGTAATCATGTTTCATCATAGGCGAAAAAAGATGTCTAACCAAAAACAAGACAGTTTAGATAAATTGAACCTGCTACTTTTTTTAATTTTTAAAAGTCATTATGGTTTAATTTTTCTTCTAAAAGACAGAAACACAAGCAGACCTAAGACGAAAGAGCACAGTTAAGTGTAAATAATATTACCAGAGAAAACTTACTTTAAATCGCAATATTGTTTTAAGACAATAAAGTACATCACTGTTACGCAATATTAGATCAGCCAGCAAAGAAAATTTTAACAAGAGGCACGGTTTAATTAAATTTAGTTTAAAACTTGAAAACCCTGCTGTGAACTATGATCCATATCCGGCTTTAAAAATCCAATACTGCAATGTCGTTAAGACAATAAAGCACATCATCTTGGAGATAAAAAATGAAAAATAGACACGGGCAGATTAATTAAAAATAAGTCGGTTTCATTTTAATTTCGTTTTCAAGTTTGAGACGCCTGCATCGGATTATGATCTAAATCCGGCATAAAATCAAGAGTGGAATTTTAAATTTAGTTTTGACAGACCCCCCCCCCCAAAAAAAAAAAAAATAAAAAAAAATAAAAAAATAAAAAAGAAAAAAAGAAAAAGAAAAGAAAAAAGGAAAAACATTTTTACAAAAAGAAAACATTTTGCTATATAAAGATCCTTAGTTTCAACTAGCCATTATAACTCTATATAACTGTAACTGTGTAACTATGACCGATATTATTTTCGCATTTTCAAAAATGCGGAATGCCGTATTCGAGTAATATACGGACTTGCAAGCACACTCCCGTATTTCAGGAATATACTGAATAGTATTTCAAGTTTCTCGTATTAGTAAATATACAGAAACCCTTATTTGAGCAGTATACTGACTCCCGTATTTCCGAAAATACGGAGAGACTATCTTGATTTGATATGCCCGTCTTATTCAATTATAATCTAAATAATCAAACATAATAATCATTACTTTTCCAGTTTACAGATACATGTTTTATTTGTTGACTTCTCAATCAGTAGTTTTCTAGAGATGTTCCTTCTTGAAGATAATGACCTCCGAACCATTTTACAAAAAATTTAACTCACGGAATGCCGCATTCGAGTAACAATGGGAAAAACTATGGTGTTTTAGACACATAATGGGTTCCATTTTTTACAAATTTATAGAACACCAGATTTGAGCAGTATACTGACACCTGTATTTCAGTATATACGAAAAGTACATTTTCTTAACTTTCAAGTAAAGGGTAATATGTAGTTTAGCAGTATACGACTTTTCATGAATATACAGTCTTTTTAGATTCACGTATTTGTAAGAATACGGGATACCGTATTTTAGTAATATACGGACTTATTATGACGTTCCCGTATTTTAGAATACTACGGACACCGTATATCTAGTTTTCCGTATTTTGTGAGTATACGGAACACCGTATTTTGGTCATATACGGATTTGCTGAATATACGACACCGTACACTTCCGTATTTTATGTTTTCGGTATTTTTACCAGTATATTAATGATATACGGAATTCCGTACACTCCCGTATATCTACATATTTTTCGCAGTGTAAAGTGATCAATTTAGAAAAAGGTGTAACGTTTATTAACAACGAATTCGAAGGTAATAAAGCTGAAGTTACGATGTCAAAGAAAAAAATTAGAAAACCTTCATTTATGGTGTGAATCATTAGAAAGTAACGTTAGAGACTGTCACAGAAGAGAAGACGATGCGCAAGATAAAATGTTTGAATTAGAATTTCGCCCAATGGGCGAAACTTTAATATTCTACGGCATAACAGAACCCAGTGTACCAAAAGCAGGAGAAGAAGCGCAGCAGGACGACTGTGAAGCAAAGGTAAAGGAACTAATCAATGAAATTCTTAATATTGATACAGTAGACATGAAATTTGACAGAGCGCATAGACTAGGTGGAATGGCAGCAAAAAAACCACGGCCAATCGTTGTCAAGTTCCATAACTACGCAGACAGAGAGAAAGTACGTGTTACGTCACATGACGAAGAGATCAAAAAGAAACTAAAAGCCTCAAAACAGGGTGTTGGAGTACAGCAACCATAACAATACAGAGACGCGAGGAAGATTCTACAAGATAACGCAGACGAATAGGTAAAAAGGGCCATAAAACCAAAATAATAGGAAATAAATTACTAGTTGACAATAAACTGTTTCAAAGATTCATAAATGGGAAAGTGCAAAACTGGCGTTATGGACACCAAAGCTAGGAACGTCAAGAGAATGACATTGAGTTATTATGGTGGAACATCAATGGTTTAGCACGTAAAATTACAGATGAAGACTTTACAAATGTTTTAAGAGCTTACGACATTATTTTTTTACAGGAAACATGGATTTCAGAAAACACTCATCTAAATTTAGATGCAAAAGGATATAAAAGTTTCCATCTCTTTGGTAACAAGTCTCAAAATACAAAAAAGGACGATTTAGTGGTGGAATTAGTCTATTTTACAAAGAAAATTTAGATAAGCATGTTAAAATTATTGAGACTAACCAAAACGGAATAATCTGGGTTTAACTAAATAATACTTAATTTACTTTTCAGGAAAATGTATATCTGTGTTGTAGGTATGTAACACGAAGAAGTTCTACGGTAATTAATACGGATGATTTTGACTTTTTCGAAGCAATTGAACTAGCCTAGAAAGGTTTAAAGTTAGGAGAGTGTTTCATTTTTGGTGACCTAAATAGTAGAACCTCTAATTTTTCAGAAATTTTATTGGCCGACAATTATATAGATAATGATCATGCAATACTATGTGAAGACATTCCTCCAAGCGTATCTAAAGATAAAACTATTGACGGCCCAGGTAGACGTCTGATAGAATTCTGTACTTCGACGTCATTTGTAATATGTAATGGCCGTTGTCATGGAGACATAAATCTAGGGGAATACACTTACTATTCATCAAATGGGGGAACAAGCGTATCTGATTATTAACTTGTACATTTTAATGATTTCAGTTGTATATCGGACTTTAAAATAGCCGATCCGAATGAATACTCCCATCATAATGGGTTGATTTTTAAAATAACTTGTAAAGACGGCTATGAACATTCTAATAAAACCAATGAAGATTTGTTTACATATAAATGGGACGAATCGAAAAAAAAAAATTTTTAGAAGCCCTACATTCAAAAAGAAATGTTCTAAATGGTATTTCTGGATAGCTACAGAATAACGACCATGTAGATACAATTGTTAACGATTTTTCACATATTTTACAGGAATGTATTTCTAACATTTTTAAAAGTAAAACAAAAAAAGGAAACTCAAATAAAAGCATTTATTAATTAAAACAACCATGGTTTAACGACGTATGCTTTGCTGCAAGACAAAAATTCAAACAAGCCAGAAATAAATTTCTTAAAGATAGATTAAAAGACAATCTGAAGAGACAATATCTTGCAGAACAATCAAATTATACAAAAGTGAAACGCATACAAAAACAAAAATACAAAGAAGAAGAAAAATAAACTTTAGATAAATTAAGCAAATCACAGCCAAAGGAATTCTGGAATAAGGCTAAGAAACAATATTTGAAAAAACAAAACCCTACAGAAAACTTAAATATAAATGATCTTTTTGAGCACTTTAAAAACGTTATATAGTACAGAATCGGAAAATCAAAACCCAGAAATAGACTCTGATTTGCATGATGAAGATCTTGATAAAGAAATAGAAATAAACGAAATAAAAAGGGCTGTTTTTTCACAAAAAATAAAAAGAGCAGCGGTATTGATACAATCATGGCAGAAATTTATAAGTGCGCATTTGATGAGCTGTCGCCAATCCTTCATTTATTATTTAATAAAATCTACACATCTTGAGTATATCCAAAATCTTGGGGGGAAGGCATAATTGTACCAATTTTCAAAAATGGCGACAGGAATGACTCAAAAAATTATAGGGGTATCACCCTTATTAATATAATAGCAATAATTTATTCGCAAGTACTCTTAAATAGATTAACAGAGTGGTCAAATAAACATAAGAAAATTATTGATAACCAGTACGGGTTTCAAAAGGGAAAATCTACAGTCGATTGTTTGTTTTTATTTCACTCAGTTATAGCAAAAACGTAATCAGAAGGACGAAAGCTGTACACAGCTTTTTTAGATTTCGAAAAATGTTTCGACAAATTAGAACGTTCATACATATTTATAAAACTTGTTCGAGAAAATGTCAGCTCTAGATTCGTTAAAGCTATCCAAAGTATGCATTCCTTTGTTAAAGCAGCAGTGAGATATAAAAACTCTTTATCGCCGTTTTCCGAATCGAACATAGGTGCTAAGCAGGAGGACCCGAGCTCTACTCTACTTTTCTTATACTTCGTAAATGATCTTAAAAATAATATAAACGATAACATAGGTGGTTTATTTACTATAGACGACGTTAAATTATTCATTTTACTTTTTGCAGACGATGCAGTTATCTTTGCGTATACGCCGGAAGCGTTACAATCAATGCTGAATGATTTATATCAATATTGTACTGAATGGGGTATGACAATTATTACAAAAAAGACAAAAATAATGATCTTCGAACATGTTAGACATTCGAATTTTAATTTCAAACTAAGTAATGAAACATTAGATGTAGTTACAGAATTCAAATACCTAGGAGTTGTATTATTCAAAAATGGCCATTGGCACAGAACAAACAGCAGTATTGCTCAACCCTCACTATATGGACTTCATAACCTTTTATAGTTTTTAACCAGTTAGAATTACAGATTATAGATAAGTGTAAACTATTCGATAGCCTTGTAGGTTCTGTATTAAATTATGGCGCAGAAGTTCACGGATACTCCGAAGCAAATTGCATAGAAAAAATCCATTGTAAATTTTTACGCAAAGTACTATGTGTAAAAAAAATCAACAAATTTAGAGGGACTATATGGAGAACTTGGCAGACATCCTATGAAAATCCAACGAGAACTTATTCTTATAAAGTATTGGCTAAAAATCATAAGATCTGATGGAAACAGTTTATTGAAAAAAATGTATAATACCCTTAGAATTGATGCTGATAAAATAATACACACAGAAACAAAAACTGGGCTTATCATATTAAATCTATTTTAGAAGAAATAGGGATGGCGAACATATGGTTAAATCAATATGTGGATAAAAAAAACCTACTGCATTGTTAAAACTAGAATCTTAGATAATTATAAACAACACTGGTATTCTTGTATTAATAATTCTAGTAGATTAGCTTCATATAACATTTACGAACATGATTTCATTCTTGAACAATATTTAAACAACGTTAAAACGAACAAATTCAGAATTGCAATGACAAGGTTTAGACTTTCCTCACATAATCTCGAAATCGAAAAAGGCAGGCATACCGGAATTCCAAGGGATCAAAGATACTGTACAAAATGCAGAATAAATACGATTGAAAACGAATATCATTTCTTATTTGTATGTCCAAAATATTATGATTTACGAAAAAAATGACTTAAACCTTACTACTGTACATGAGCTACTTTGATTAAATTTGAAATCCTTCTGTCCAGTAGAAATTATAAAGAACTTAACAATTTATCGAAGTTTTTGTATTTTGCTTTCCAAGCTAGAGAAATGTCTACTTAAATAATCTGGCAAATACAAGACAGGCATACTAGAGGTTCAGATTTTTGTAAAAATTTCTTTGCTGTTTATAAGTCATCATATTTCATCATAGGTGAAAAAAGATGTCTAACCAAAAACATACCAGTTTAGATCTACATGTTCGATGTAATCAATGCAAAGGCAAACTAATTATTTCAACAGAAGGTCTTTTTTAAGTATAATTGAACCTGCTACTTTTTGTTTAATTTTTAAAAGTCATTATGGTTTAATTTTCCTTCAAAAAGACTGAAGCACAAGCAGACCTAAGACGAAAGAGCACATTTTAAGTATAAATAATATCACCATAGAATACTTCCTTTAATCGCAATAATGTTTTAAGACAATAAAGTACTTCACTGTTACGCAATATAAGATCAGCCAGCAAAGAAAATTTTTAACAAGAGACACGGTTTGATTAAATTTAGTTAAAAACTGGAAAACCCTGCTGTGAACTATGATCTATATCCGGCTTTAATTATCCAATACTGCAATTTGGTTAAGACAATAAAGCACATCACTGATCATCTTGGAATTAAAAATTAGAAAATAGACACAGACAGAGTAATTAAAGTTAAGTCGGTTTCATTTTAATTTCGTTTTCAAGTTTGAGACGCCTACATTGGATTATGATCTATATCCGGTATAAACCACGCCACCCCCCCCCCCCACAAAAAAAAGAAAAAAAAGAAAAAGAAAAAAAACATTATTCATTATTACAAAAAGAAAACATTTTGCTTTATAAAGATCCTTAGTTTTAACTAGTCATTATAACTCTATATAACTGTAACTGTGTTTTGTATTTTCAAATATACGGAATGCTGTATTCGAGTAATATACGGACTTGCAAGCACACTCCCGTATTTCAGGAATATACTAAATAGTATTTCAAGTTTCTCTTATTAGTAAATATACAGAAACCCTTATTTGAGCAGTATACTGACTTTATTTGATATGCCCGTCCTATGAAATTATAATCTAAATAATCAAATAATTATTTTAATAATCATTACTTTTACAGTTTACAGATACATTTTTTATTTATTGACTTCTCAATCGGTAGTTTTCTAGAGATGTTCCTTCTTGAAAATAATGACCTCTGAACCATTTTACAAATTTCCAAATTTTTAAGCATATGGAATGCCACATTCCAGTAGCATTTGGAAAAACTATCGTGTTTTAGAGACATAATAGGTTCCATTATTAACAAATTTATAGAACACCTGATTTGAGCAGTATACTGACACCCGTATTTCAGTATATACGAAAAGTACTTTGATTCTTGTTTTCTTAACTTTCAAATAAAGAGAGATATATAGTTTAGCAGTATACGACTGTTCATGAATATGCAGTCTTTTTAGATTCACGTATTTGTAAGAATACGGGATGCCGTATTTTAGTAATATACGGACTTATTATGACGTTCCCGTATTTTAGAAAAATACGGACACCGTATATCTAGTATATGGAACACCGTATTTTGGTCATATACGGATTTGCTGAATATACGACACCGTACACCTCCGTATATTTGTTTTCCGTATTTTTATCCGTATATTAATGATATACGGAATTCCGTACACTCCCGTATATCTACATATTTTTCGCAGTGCGAATTGCCGTCTTATGCGCATCCTTGTCAAAACTACTTGATTTGATGGAAATGGTTTTGTTATATAAATGTGATTGGCGTTTATGATCAATCTTGGCCAGGCTTCAAAATATGTCTTAGTGTCATATGTCAACAAAAACTTTAAATGATATAACCTACCGTACAACTCGTTGGAAAATGATTAAACTGCAAGAATGTCATTTACTTAAAGCTATACAATGCGTGTTGAAAGCCTAACCAAAGATAATTTCTGATTACTACAGATAGAGAAAGAAAAACTCGTCAGAACCCATAGTGAGGAGTTTAGTTTGTAACATTGTACCATGGACCTCTCCCTAGCTTTTTTTCAAAATATGCCTCTTTACATTACTGGCCTCACCCGAGTGGTCACAACCTTTAAAACATTTTACTAAAATATGTTGAAACTTTAGAATTTTTATCGGCTGAAAGCACAAGACAAATACGTCTGAGATTTCGCATTTTTTGGCAATTTGTAGTTTCCCGCTTGAGTTATAAAAAAAAATAAATAATACTAATAATTTTCCCCAAAGGAGGTCGATTTTTTTACACAAAAGTATACTTAGACATAGTTTAAAGATTGCATCTTCATTCTGAAACCACATGGCCTTGGCTTTGATATTTTGTATTAACCTTTGTTAAATAAACATCTACCAAAAATGCTCAAATTATGTAACGCGGCACATTTTTGGACCTGCCGGAGGCCACACGCTTTACAAAAAAATGTAGGAAAACTTTAAAAAATCCTCTTGCCTGAATCCACGAGACCAAGAGTTCTGACATGTTATCAAAACTTAGTGCCAATTATGTAATTTCTTTATCAGGCCCGGGTTTCTCAGATTTAAACTGGCCATTGATCAAAATTATCATAAAGTTCGTTGTCAGTCTTAAATATAGATTTTGCTATTTTTCTTGGATAGCACATTAAAATCCTCCTCTTTTCTTCTTTAGATAAATTAATATGTTTCTTTTACAGATTCGGAAGTAAAATTGCCTTGGGCGGAGAGGCTTACGGTAATATTTTGCTATACTTACCCCTTTTCACGTAAAGTGTCAGTCATCTCTAACGCTGTTTACATTCAATGAATTTCTAACACATTTTCTCACTTTTATCCTGTCAATTATTTCATATCCAACCCGATAAAGGGGTGCCGTTTAAATATTGCTATATACGACACATGATACGTGACGGACTACTTTTTTCAATGAAACACAAAATTTAATGTCATTTCAAAATGTCAATTTTTGTCAATAAATAGAGGAATAAATTCTCTGTTTCTTGGAGCAATCTTAGATATACAAATTTTTCATATTTACAGGAAAAAGATTTGAAATAAAGCTAGTTCCTTCATGTGGTAACCTCGTGTAGTCCACTTTGAACACTGTTGAATATGTCGCGTAAGTAGATGAATTGTGGTTATAATCACAAGGAAGTGATAAAATTGTTGCTATTACGAACTTCAACTTCAACTTATTACTGCCAAAAGTCAATACTGACTATACTAGGCAGGCGCGTGTCAGGAACATTTAAAATTATAAAAGTTAATAACAAAGAAAACAAGATTTAACTGAAGATCTTACTTAAACATTTATTTTAAGTACTTAAAATCTATAAAACTTGTTTAGTCCACTGATAAAAGCTGGTACAGTTGGTGTAGCCTTAATCTCGGTCGGTAATTCGTTCCAGAGTCGTATAGTCCTTTGGAAGAATGAGTTTATGTGATGTTGTGTTTTTGATTTGGAATGAGGAGTTTGCTGTTTCATGTGTTTGTAAGGTGATTGTGATCAACATTAGCCTGAGTATTTTTTTTATTTTGTGTAGCATGACCAGGCTGGCTTTCGCCTTTGTTAAACAGAGACTACTTGAATGAAAATTAAATATTTCAGTATGTAGATCATGGAATATAGTTATCATTTAAGGAAATAAAATTATTGCAGCCCAGCCAGATAAATTTTCTCAAATACTACTCTAACCTATTATTCTCTATATATATTTGCAAGCCGTCATAACAGATACGATACTTAAAGACTAGTTTAGGTCTTTATTCTAGTCTCATCTTTACACAAACATATATATAAAGCATAGATACAAAGACCATGAAAACAATGTATCGCTATTCTTAAGAAATTATAAGAGACTGTTTTTATTCTTTGCTAATGAGAGGGATAACTCCACATCACATTATACCATATTGTATATGCACTCCAAACTTATCTCCCTTTTTATACCATCTACATGTCTATGTATTTACATATCAATTTTTGTCTCATCAAACATTTACATGTAAAACACATTATCACTTAAAAGAGATAAAAGTTATACTAAGGTGTACAAAAAATTTGGACTTAAAACATAATTTGTTTGCATAGTGTTATAAGGTGATAAGTGGAAACTATCACTTTCGAGAAAATCGATAAAAACTGCTTACTGATTTAATTACCTCCTCTGTTTCGATTGTTTTATTGGGATTTAACGCCAGTTTTACAGATAAGGTCATATCCCGGCGGTCAGTCCACCTAACGAGTGTTCCTCGGTATCCAACCAGTGTACTAACCAATTTCTCCGCAAGTGACTGACTTCTTCCTCCCTTGCTTCCGAGGTGAGGGACAAATGACCTATAGATCAAATATCACGGCGAAATATTGTCGGCCCTGATGGAGATTGAACCGGGATCGTCAAGGTTGACAATCCGATGCTCTACCAATTGAGCTAGTCGGGCCGGCCTTCTTCTGTTTTGAAGAAAAAGTCGAGCTATGATGATTGCTGCATCGTCGTCGTCGTCGTGCAGAAACATTAATGTAGTCCATTACTCAAACAATTTAAAAGGTTTGAATGCTTGCTTATCATGACAAGAGGCATTTGTAACACAAGGGGTCATTATTCTGAAAGCTATATGTTTGGAGTTATGTCCCTTTTTAACTTACAATTTTGTCAAAATTGCTTTTTAAGTTGAACAATTTCAAAACTATGAAAGCTGTCAATTTGAAACTTGGACTGCTTGCTTATAATGACAAGAAGCAATTGTAACAGAATGGGCATTATTCTGAAAGCTATATGTTCGGAGTTATGCCCCTTGTGAACTTAAAATTTTTGTCAAAATTGCTTATTAAGCTGAATGATCAAAGGTATCAATATGAACAATATCAACATCTTAACATGAAATACCAGAGGTGAATAGACCTCCTTCAGGAATAGTGCACAAGAGCCATAACTGTGGCCCCCACTGTCGACAAGTAAAACAGACGAGCGTTGGCGCCGCTATGCGGAGCTCTTGTTTTGTCATCATGGTACAAAAAAACACAATTATTTGAAAGGTTTTATGAGGTTAATAACTTATATTACCCTTTTCAATGACATTTGGTTGTTCTCAAAATCGATACAAATAAACATATGTCCTTAAGATTTAGCAAACAAAAGAAATTATAGCTTGAATAAAGAGTATATTTTAGATATGTGCGACCTAAAACCTTTAAGCACAAACAGAATGTTTGTCATTAAGTTTAATCTTAATCTAATCTCATACATGTGCTATTTAAAATAAACTCGCTATAATAGAGATACAAGAGAACATAACGTCAAACATTTGTATACATTTGAAAATTCTATCAAGAATCACCTTCATAATCCGGCTTAAAAGGCACGTCGATAGGGCTGTTCTAGAAAACTTGAAAGAACGGAACGACGTTTTAAAATAAACTCATCAAAATGGATAAATAACCTTGGTGGGGGCTCTTTTTTATATTTTTGTAGATGGCGTCAAAACTTGTTTAAAAATGTTTGAAATGTTTAATAACAGATATTTTGATTTAATTCTGTAATTTGGGTTTCCTATAATGTGTGTTGGTGTATGTGACTGACAAAAATATTTGAAGAAAATATTTTGATCTCATCGCAGTGTTTAAGACCATCCCCGTTACAATTGTAATTTGTTCATTGTAAATTCTAAAGTTTATCTTGAACTTGAAAGAAAGGAATTATACATACACTGAACACTGCTATATCAATGGGTCGCACGTGAACTCGTGCCCTTTGAAATTTCATTACAGCATAATATTCTTTACGGAAAAATAGGGACCTTTTATGGAATGACATTTATTTTTTGTGGAAAAGTTCATTTGATGATTTTCATATCTAAAGACATGATGTGTAACTGACCATATTTCTAAGGAAAATCTTTAGATATTTCATAACTCTAGCTGCCCTATTTATGGCAGTCATAATGTAATTGTTAACAAATTAAAAACAAAACAAATCAAAGCGCTTAAAGCACTGGATTTGTTCGGGAACTGTAACTTGAAGTCATATCAAAGCCAGCTAACAACAATACATTGTTTCATGTGGAAACACACCTTTGGGAGCAAATCAATGGTCCAGTGGCAACATGCTGGACTGATAATCCAGGAGTCATGAGATTGATCCTCTGCTCCTCCATTTACAATACTAATTGTCTTTAAGATAAGACGTTTAACCGAGGGCTCATGTATCAGTGCTGTATACCGAGCATGCAAAAGAACTAGGCATCTCTCGTGTACAGGATGCTTTCTGTATTTTGCACTATCCCCCACAACAAAAATAACTAATCTCTGCAGGGAGCATCAGTCATTTGGACAACCGATACCTACAATTAATAAACTCAAATAGACACAGCAAAAGTGTAATATAATATGAAATAAGTACTGTCACTATTAGAGATGAATAATTCTTAAGGATATACAATGTATACAGAAAGTGCTGGACTTCAAGAAGCACCATTTCAGTGAAATGTTCAATTAGTGTCGTTAAAATGTCTTTTTGTAACAAGTCTTCTCAACATATCTTGAAAGCTAATCCAACCTTAAAAACTTAATAGAAACTGGTCAAGGAACAGAGCAGCCAAAATTTGTTCTTTTATAGCTGGACTTATTTTTCCACAACAGCATAACTGATACAGGAAGCAAGAACAAAAACAGACATGTGATTTATTTCATTTATCAATTAAACTGTTACAGTCTATACAGTTCGTTTAACTTTTCCTCCGAAAGTCATCACAGGTAAATAAATTCTGAATCATAACAATCATGTTTGCAAAACAGATGTACACAAACAAAATTAAATGTTTTATGTACCACTTGATCAGTGGAGTATTATGTCATTTACTAATTTATTAAAAAGAAAAACAAGTAAAATATAATTTTAAATATACAAAGAGTAATAACAACAACAACTAAGTTAAATTAAACCTCATTCAAGCTATAAACGTGTGATATTTAACAGGAAGGCACAATATCAAGACACTTATTCTGTTTAAACTTTAGATTTTCAATTCAAACAAGGTGGCCATTGGCCAAAGGTCGCTCACCTGAGGACAGAATGGTATTGGTGTAAAATGCTGTAACGTAAAGAAACTGTTTACCACAAGTATTCAAACAAGAGCCACTACAAGCTGACTGCTTTCTTTTTTCTAATTTTTGAAGGTATTGTCAAAATGGTGGCTCTGTCCAAGTATAAAGACAATACATCCATTAATAGCAAAGATATAGCCAATTAAAGTGCCACCGAGGTCAGTAAAAGGTCAAGGTCATACTGAAATTATTCAACATGTCTGTTTTGTTCTCAGACTTGTTTTGACCCAGTATGAATCAAATCTATCCATTAATAACAAAGTTATGGCAATTTCAGCAAAATTCAGTAACTTTACCTTGACGGTCAGTCATTTTAAGGTCAAGGGCTTACTTGAACAACATGTTAGTTTTGTAATAAGTGTTGTGGCTAATTTCAGCAATATTCAACAGTTTGACCGTTTTAGTAAAAGGTCAAATAAAGATCAAGGTCAAACTTGAATAGTTCAACATGTCATTTTATGTTTTGTCATAGGTGTTGTTTTGACAAAGCTTGAATCAAATTCTTAAATAAATGAGAAAGTTTTGACAATTTAAGCAAAATACAATAACTTGATCTTCACGGTCAATTATATTTTGAGGTCACGGTCATACTTGAATTATTATACTTGTCAGTTTTGCCATACATTGTAAGTGTTGTTTCCCAAAAAAGGTCGAGCTGCCAATGTTGGTTAGATGAGGTGAAGGTTTTACTATAAGGGAAACCCATGAACCCTTGGGCGGGGTCATTTTTGAGGCCAGGACCATAATTTAAAGAAACTTAGTTGAAGTTCACTAGACAATGTTTCAAGCCAAATATCTAAGCTCTAGCTCTTAGTGCTACAGAAAAGACTTTTGAAGGTAAATTTACTAAGGAGAACCCATGTCCCCTTTTGACCATAAGACCATAATTTGAACAAACTTGGTAGAGGTCCACTAGACCTAGTATCTAATCTCTAGCCCTTTTCAGAGAAGATATTTGGAGTTTTTACCCAGAACAGACCCAGTTTTCACCATAGAGGCATTACTTTGGTAGAGGACTTCATGAGGTACATACCACATATCAAAAACTCTTGGCCCTGTAGCTTCAGACACGACTTTTGAAATCTGCATTTTTAGAACACCTTTTCTGGCACTGTGACCTACTGATGCAACCCACCCAACCATTTGAACAAATCTGAAAGGGGACAACCCAAAAATCATTCCTGTGAAGTTTGGTATAAATCCAGTAATCTTGGCTAGAGAGAAGATGTTGTTTAAAGAAATTGCTACTGATGCTCAGCGCACACCGATGGACAGAGAGAAATCACAAAAGCATACCATGAGCATGTGCTCAGGTGAGCTAAAAATTGTTACTGCATATCAAGATTTTCTATATGACCTATCATACACACAAACATGATAGCACTAAACTGCTTACTTGAGTGTAACAGCTAAAACAAGAGCCCTCGCAAGCGGGGGCCACACTCGACTTTTCCTATTTCCAAAGGCAAATCAATCAGAGGAAGCACATTGTGGTGTAGGAATTTCATCATTTGGAAATATAATTATCAAATTCATCCAAACATAACAAAGATATAGCCAATTTAAACAACATTCAATAATTTGACCTTGAACTTGAAGGTCATTTATGAGTCAATGTTATGTTTATTCTGGTTCACTTTAAGTCCTTATCTAAAGGGTTGTTGTGTCCTAGTATGAAGACAATCCACCTATTAATGATAAAGTTATGGTCAATTTTAGCAAATTCAATAATTTGACCTTGAAGTTGGAGGTCATTTATGAGTCAAGGTCAAGTTTAATCTGGTCTGCTTGAAGGACTTGACCAAAGGGTTGTTGTGTCGAAGCATGAAGACAATCCACCAATTAATAATAAAGTTATGGCCAATTTTAGCAAAATTCAATAATTTGACAATGAAGCTTAAGGTCATTTATAAGTCAAGGTCAAGTTTTGTCTGGTCTACTTGTTTAAAGTGTTGTTGTCCAAGTATGAAGACAATCCATAAAGGAATAAAAAAATATGATCAATGTTAAAGTTTTCGGATGGGAACGGCAATGACACCATGACTATTGCAATAACTCGATTTTTCTTCGAAAAAAATCAAGCTAATTACAAAATTATTATCAAAATGAAAGAAAGAATAAAAATAACTGCATACTAAACTTTATGGATACTTGAACAATCTTGGTTGAGGTCTACTAGACAATGCTTTGTACCAACTTTAAGAATTTTTTTCCCTTGTGGTTTTAGACATGAATTTGTTTTGTAGTTTTCATTCTTGTTGGCATGGCAACAATAATGCTCAAAATGACATG
The DNA here is from genome assembly GCA_012932295.1 of Cyclina sinensis. Lineage (NCBI taxonomy): Eukaryota > Metazoa > Mollusca > Bivalvia > Venerida > Veneridae > Cyclina > Cyclina sinensis. Next base: position 59,851,849 of record JAAONU010000011.1, on the reverse strand, counting down.
ATATACTTCACACAACTTTTATAAAAACGGAAGCAAGGAACACCTTTGCCATCAGCTTTGACAAGAACAGTTAAGGAGCAAAAACTGATATCAGATAAGGCATGATGACACTTGGAGACCGAAATAGATTACCTTTGAGACAATTAATAATTTAATAGTGAAAATCCTATTTTTGAAAATGATGGTTAAATTTATCTACAAATGAGTTCAACACTAGAAATAATATTCCTAAACAAGATATTCAAGACAGTCTTATTTGTTCATTTGTGCACACAAAGGCTGAGGAACTCGGATGCCAGATAAAAACCTCTCAAATGCCCCTACAAATTTCACAGTACTAATGTTTTTATTCAAAGTGCATATAAACTACATCCTCACCTCATGTACTTGACAAAACATCTTAAATAAAGCTTATAATCAACGAATTTTTACTTAGTTTCCCCGAAGAACATTTGAGCTAAATTATTTTTAAATTAGCAAAGGCAAAATCTGAAGAGATTTAACTTTTGGTTAAAGCAAACAAAGTTCTTTACTGAACTCAATAAATTTTATTGAAAGAAACCAAGTGATTTCAGAAATGTCCTTTCATATGCAGTTGTAGATGGGCAGATGAATAACAGATGTAATTTCCAGCAGTGAGTGCTCAAAGCATATATTCTGTTTCAACAGGAAAATTAGATTTTAAACTTAATTTTTTAATATAAATGACTATATCTTGTTGACAATTCTATTGACATAATTGGATAGTTATCTAACACACCAGCCCCAACTTCACTGTCTTTGCTTCATCTTAAATGGAAAGTGGTTTTGACGAAATGTTATGACATTTAGTCTTCTTTTCAATAGTAAGATATTTTCACTGCATTTGAATTTCACTACTTCTTGATGGTAAAGGCACAGTATATCAAATTTTCTCTTTTGGCTGTCAATTATACTGCATAAATCAAAGACTACATTTTGTACAAACATCTTTACTAAACTGAAAAACAAACAAACAAACATTGTCAAAAAAAACATGATTATTATGAAGTGTTACAAGCTGGGATCTATAAAGTAACCTAACAATATGTGAAACAGAAACCATTTCAACCATGCCAATTTGAACTGACTGTTAAAAAAGTATTATGCCTGTTTAAAAAAAAAAACAGAACTTTGCAGTAAATGAGCTTTCAGTTTCTAAGACTGTTATACCTGTCAAGTTTTTTATTTTCACAGGAGATGTCATGCTTCCGAATTGTCAACTGTTTTAGCTCTTGTTCAGCCATGGACGATTTACTGAAATATCAGTTTACTTCTTCCTTAATCACTGCTGAATTCAATGCATGAAATCTGAACACACATGAAAACTATACTGAGAATAAATCTTTTCAAGAATGGCAATGTATCTTATACAGAGCAAATCTGCACTAAAATGATGAGCTACTTAAAATGCTTATATGTAAGGATGGATTGACAGAAAACCACATGCATAATAGAACATGATGAGTGCATGAAAAGGGAAAAAGGTATTTATATATACCTAGTACTAGAGTAACTGCAAACAATCTATAAAGTACTAGTAACTACTAACAAAGAGCTGTCATGAACTCTCGGCTCACTTAAAATAAATTACATGCATAATCATAAAACTAATGTTCATTTGGTCTGTAAAATTCATTCTGCATCTTTCAATGAAATTCAACTAGATGAAAATCACAACTATTCAAATGGCACATACCAGTTTCACACAGAATTTCAGGTGCTGACAACAACTCAAACTGAGTCTATCTCACTGACAATCCAAAATAATCAACCTGAAAAGAGAACCACATTTATTGTGACAGGAATGAAGACAGCTTATAATAAAAACATAAATTTTAGATAAAACACTTATCTTGAAATGTCAGCTGTAGAACAAAACTGCCTCAAAGAACCAATTTTTGAGCTACAACTATGGCAAATTCTACGAAGCAGAAAAGAAATTTGAAATTCAATGTCCAACGACAGAGCCAAAACATCCCTTACTTCTTTTTTATTAGGAATAGCTATGACACCTTAATTAGCTACAGCTAGATAGCTGGCATCACCTCTTTTGCCATAATGTACTCTTGTGGCCTGCTACTTACAAGACCAGTGGCATAACCAGATTGCATTAATTCTGAATTTTAAACTCCCACTTCACAATGAATACATTTCAATACTGTTAAATCATGGAAACAATAAAAAAACTTTGAAATGTTGATCACTCTATACACTCATATTCTCTCAATTTAGACTTCCACAATGAATGTTACAACAACTCATTAACAGATGATGCAAGCTTTTTTGATGTAGAATGAAAAATAATTCATAATTTAAAGAAACATTCTAGCAACCTTCCATAACTCTAATTCTACTTTTAATCATAAATCATAATTACAAAATCAGCCCTAAATAATAATTCAACAGGATTTGAAATAATGCCATTCCACAGTGTATTTCTAGTCAGTAAAATTAAGAACTGTAACCTCACTCACTGAGCCAGAGAGACTTGCTATTAGCAAGCATCAAAATTAACAATATAATTTAAGTATCTACCCCGTGACTATTTGGGAAATATTTTTACAGATAAAATGGTGTAAAACCTTATGTTTTAACAAAAAATGGGATACTGACTTAGTTTAGAAATGCTATTAAAGATTATACATATATAAAATTTCTATATGTATCAAGGTGTTCGATAGACAGTGAAACTTAAGGGTAATTTACCCATCAGACAAAATTTTCAATGGTCAAACTGAAATATTTTCAGGGGCAAACTAATATGAACAAGTGTCACTGTGTCAATATTATCATCAACTAACAAACTGACCATTTAAAGTTATTTAATTATTGGATTCATTAGATTTGAGGTTCGAGTCCAACTTTGAAACAGTCATGCAGGTATAGGTTGAAGTGGAAATAAAAACAATGAATGTTTCTCCTCGAAAAATGCGATTCAATGTTACATACAATCGCCAAGAGTGTAATAGCCTTCCAGCTGAGATTCTCCAGAAATATTCTAATACTTTCTCATCAGAGTTTTGCCAAAATATGTTCCTATATAATCACATACAAAAATAATCATTATACAATGTATGTATACAAACACTTTCATCAAGATTAGAACATAGCATTTTGTTAACGCATTTGTTCTTCTTTTGATGGTTTAAATTAGATCTACTACCATTTGGCAGTCTGTTTTTCATTAGCTGTTTATCTGTGAGTAGTGTTGTAATGATTATCAATTTAAATCGAATAATCATGGCTGTATTATATCAGCAACAATCTATTTTCAATTCCAAAAATCAATGTTTGCAGATGGCAAAGGAAAGTACTCTTTATGAAAATTTGTTTCAAGAAATGTACATTTGACATAATAAATACATTAAATAACTGGATAAATAAATGAGTTTTGAGTAGTTTTGCTGTGAATCAATTTGAATTTGACGCAGTTCCTTTTCTATAAACCCTGTTTCATGCATTCAGTATCAATCATGGAAGTGTGCAAACCCAAATTAGATGCCTCTAATTTCAGTTAACATTCTCTAAATAAAAATAACCACATATACGTATCTGTCAAAGATATTAAATATCCCATTCACTAAAACATCCTTGAATAGATTTTCAAGGATAAAGTATGTTGCGGTGTCTTCAACTTGGTGGAGTAAATCCCTTTCAAGTCTCTTGATTAACAACATGTAAGTCTATTATGTACTGACAGATATTTACATGTGTAACAGGTCAATCAATCTCGCAGTGATCTCACTTAAATTCTTCGGAAAAAGATCTTCATTAAAGGTACACATTAACCACTGGCACCAGAGACCTTAAATTCATAAAATGAACAAAATAATACTCCTTTCACAAAAATCACCCGAAATATTATCAAGATTTTTTTTTCTGACACATCCCCGCCCACACGATCATATTATTGGCTGATGTCAAATTTCAGTCTGCAACGAAAAATCTCGCGGATTATTTTTAGCCAATCAAGTCGCGTGTTACAAAACGACCGCAACAACAACAACAAAACCGGAAGTCAAGAGTGACAGAAGTTATCTGCAAATAACGAAACTAAGAAGTTCGATTGATTTTATGGAAACGGTAATAGATGAAAATTTGTGACTTACCAGTTTTGTAGAAAAATGTATATTCTGTTAATCGGGACCGGTGTTTATCTCCAGTTGGCCGTCGGAATTTAAAAATAAGCGGTTAGATCGCACCCCCTGTCGAGGAGGTTCAACACCGTGTGAAATATATATATTAGTGTCGGCGGGGATGTGTCAGAAAAAACAATCTTGATAATATTTCGGGTGATTTTTGTGAAAGGAGTATTATTTTGTTCATTTTATGAATTTAAGGACTCTGGTGCCAGTGACATTAACCTTTGCTAGATTTCAGGTATACATGTTATTTATGAATATTTTTAAGAATTCATTTTTTATAGTTATAACTTGAATTGCATCAATTATACATGCCTGTGTGTGATGATATTCTAAAAAAAATAACTTGAAAAGTTACATTTTGTTTATATACTTTTGATAATCATCACATGACATGTCTGCCTACAGTGATTAATGTATTGAAGGGGAAGTAGCCGCTGTGTGGTGTTTGGGGTCAAAGGTGACCTACAGGTTGATTTTATGATTGGTCAAATGTGTGTATTTAAAATTTTAATGGGTCAAGACCCGAGACCTCGAGTCTAACCATCTGTGAGTCAGTTGCTTTAAGTAAATGACTGAAATAAATGCTATTTCTATGACTGTCATTTACAAATGCTATGTGCAGTCACTGAATTCTGGGTTTATTTAGACTCTGTATTGCGACATCAGGCACATGGGTGAAAGATGGAAATTTGAAAAATCCGGAAAATCCTTAATTTTTTAAGCATTATTTCATATAGTTTATACAGAAAAAGAGCTTTAGAAAATCTGAAAATCCTGCAAACCAGGAATAATCCAGAAAACTTTCACCCATGCCGGCCATGCAAAAAATAGAACAATAATCAACTTTTTGAGTACAATGATTTGGACTGGGTTTTCTTTAAATTCTTTTGAAATAAACAAATCGACATACTTTCACGAATTTTTCAGGTACAAGTAAGCGGTACTTTGTGTAGGTTTGGTTAGACAGTAAGACGATCTTTTATTAAATGAATAAATGCAATAAATTAAATTCCAGTTACAACAGGTAAAGGATCGAAATTTCGGTTTCAGGACTTTTCACCTCCTGGACGTTTCGGCCCTGGACGTTTCGGCCTCAAAACCCTGGTCTTTTAGGCATCTTTTGTAAATTTGATTGTGGTATATTGATGTCTTATATGAATAACACATATCATAATATACAGTTTAATATATATATTATCTACATATATACATTAACAGCGTAACAATAAGTTGTAAAGTATACTGCTAGAAAAAGCATAGTGCGTGATTTGCATGGCATTACATATAAGGCTTATGATAGACAGTGTAGTAAGCGGAGCTATAACACCGTTAACAAATAATACTACACACCCTTGTTTTTTAATAAAATTTAAATGTATCAATAAAATCACAATATTAAAAATAAAACTGTCTGAATTTTTTTTATAAGAAGTTTAGCACAGTATAACTCATAAAATTACTTGAATGTACTACATTGAAATTTCATTCAAAAAATCATTCACAGTTCTCACGAAAATAAAATAATTGTCCATTATTTGATAAAAGAAGAATGTTTGGGTGTGCTTTGATAAATTTATAAAGTAACATTGTCCTATTATCAGAATGTCACATAAGCTATTAATCAACATACAAAACAATAAGCAAATGTTTTGTTTTAATTACACTCTCTCAGTTTCATCTCATATTTTAAAGAGTCAGTTCTGTACTTAGCACATTCCCACCCAGACCGTCTCACTTTTGCCATTTATCAGAAGGGTATCTGTAATTGGGTTTGACAATTCGGCCTTTGCGAGTAACATAATTACTTTGTTCAGCTGTGGTCTTACTGTGGGAAATTGTTGGTTCAAATGGGAAACATTTGGGAGAAGTATTGTCATTATTCTCATAACTCAGGACATTGTATCAGGCAAAGGACTATTTGTTTCATTTCCTGATTTGCATTTGTGTAAGTAACGTCTATTTCGTCTATAAATTGCACCTTTGTCTGTCAATATCAAATATGACCTATGATCTGTCTTCTCAAGCACTTTTCCTGGTTCCCAAACTTTACCAAATTGAATTTGGACTCTATCACCTACTTTTAAAGATGGCAGTTGTTTTGATGACTTGTCATAGTAACTTTTCTGATCATGTTGTTCATGTTCAATGCTTTTCTTGACTTGTTTTGGACTTGCAACTTTCTGCTCTAGGCGTTTTGGAGGTACTGGCAGAAAAGACGGAAGTCGTCTAGCCATAAGTAATTGACTTGGGCTCAAATTGTTTTCAAGGGGCATATTTTTGTAATTCAAAAGTGACAAATAGGGATCCATTTTTGATTGCTTAGATTTTTGAAGTAACCTTTTAGCAATTTTCACCGTTCCTTCAGCAAGAGCGTTAGACTGACTGTACCTTGGTGAACTAGTCACATGTTTAAAATTCCACAATTTAGCAAAATCTTGAAACTATGAACTACTTAAACATGTTTGGTTGTCAAAAATCAACTTTTCACATATACCATAACGTGCAATGTGTGCTCTCAGTTTAGTTATGATTGTCGCAGATGTCATGTTTGTTAATTTGTCACTCTCAAAGAATCTACTGTAGTAGTCAACTGTCAACAAATAATCGGTTTTATCCCAAGTAAATAGATCACAAGCGATTATTTGAACAGGTCTAACCGGAACTTCATGCGACATCATTGGTTCCTTGACATTTTAATGTTTATATTTGAAACAAATGTCACATGGCAAGATGTAATCTGTTAACTCTTTTGTCATTCCTGGCCAAAATACAGTATCTCGTGCAAGTCTAGAACATTTCTCCACACCTAAATGTCCTGTGTGCAAAAGTTTCAAAATGTCTTGCCTTACTGCTTTTGGAATTACAAGTCGTTGACCTCTGAAAATCAGATTTTCACTGACTGACAGTTCGTCACGATGATTAAAGTACTCTAATACATTTGTGTCACAGTCCTTCCTTGTTTCAGGCCAACCGTCCATAATAGTTTTTATCAAACTTTGCATTTCAGGGTCATCCTCAGTACTCTTGCGCACTTGTTCAATACTCTGTGGGGGGTTTGTTATACTAGTCAACACTGTATGCACATGTATGTCAAGTTCATTGAAAATATCTGTACATGTGTCAGGCAGAAATTTCTGCGATATTAAGTCTGTAACCTGAAATGTAATGTCTTTTCCTCTGACATGTTCAACGTCAAGGTCATATCCTTGTATCTGGAGTAACAAACGTTGTAACCTTGGGCTAGCATTACATAATGGTTTCTTGATAATAGATGTCAAAGGTTTCGAATCGATTTGAACTTTAACCTTTTTCTGTCCGTAGATATACTGATGAAAACGTTTTATCCCAAAAACCAGACTAATCATTTCTTTATCTAAGGCACAATTACCAATCTGTTGTTTAGCAAAGGCCTTGCTTGCAAATGCAATCAATTTATTGTCCTGGAATAGAATGGCTGCACGTCCATATTTCGACTCGTCCGTCTGTAACACTACAGGCTTGTTTTGGTCAAAATAAGCAAGAACAGGAGCCTTTGTCAACATATCTTTTATTTTTTGAAAAGCTGCCTCTTGCTCGAATCCCCAGACAAATTCATTTTTCTTTTGGAAAGCTGTCTCATAGGGGCGGTAACCTCTGCTAAACCGTGTGGAAAATTTTCCCAAGTAGTTAACAGAACCATATATCATTTCTAATTCGGTTTTGTTAGCAGGTGGTGACAGACATATTTTTTAATTGCTAAGACCTTGGACTCATCAGGCATCAAGCCTTCTGATGTCAAAACATGACCAAAAAAGGGCAAGGATTGAACACCTATCTTGCATTTACCTGGGTTCAACTTCACTCCACGTTCTCTTGAACGCTGCAAAACCTGTCTCAAGTTTGCATCGTGTTCTTCTTTGGTACGTCCGTGAACCAGTATGTCGTCTACAATTACACAGACACCATCTAAACGCTCAAAGACTTGGTCAATTATTTGTTGCCATTCGTCTTGTGCATTGACTAGTCCGAATGGAACACGTAGGAAACGATAACGTCCCTTAGGCGAGTTGAAAGTAGTCAAGTACGAAGACTCTTCATCTAGGGCTAACGATCAGTAAGCACTAGTAATGTCAAGAGAGGAGAAGTATTTACTTCCAGATAATTTTGTAATTAACTCTTCAATTGTTTTCATGGGGTATTGTGGTCTCTTTATAGCCTCATTCAAGTGACGGTGGTCTAAACAAACCCTTTACTGCTTTGTTTTAGGCTTTTCAGTCACCACAAGACTGTTCACCCAGTCACTGGGTGTAGAAACTGGCGTTATGATACTCATATGTTCCATTTTGTTCAATTCGTCAGAAAGTCTGTCCCTTAAAGCTTCTGGGACCCGTCTAGGGGGTTTACAACAGGTGTTGCATTTTCCTTTAAAAGTAATTTAACCTTTCCCGGTAGCAAGCCTATACCTGTTAATGCATCTTTGTATTCATTCATAATTTCGTTCATTGTGAAATCTGATATCTCATGTTCTAAACTGTGAGTAAGCTTTATCAGCTGCAACTCCAGACAGGTAGAGAGGCTTAATAGAGGGTCAGAATGCATGTTAACGACATAAAACAAAATATCATATGACTTGTTTTTGTGTAGACATGGAATTTTCATGGTCCCTAATACATTTGACTTGTTTCCTGTATAAGACGATAATGTCGTGTTGGGACAATTTGACAATGGCCCTTTAATGCCAAGTTTGTCAATTTTATCTTTGGGGAGGATACTTACTTGGGCTCCCGTGTCAATTTTAAGATTGATATATACATTCTTTGGACCCATGGATAAAGTCTCAGGAAATGCACTTATCGTTCCAATATGGAACATATATTCCACATTTTTGCAGTCATTATCACTATCACTGTGGGAATAACTATCAGATAATCCAAATGATTGATCTTTCTCAACCACATGTACAGTTTTAAAACACATCTTTTGGAAATGATTCAATAATCCACATTTTTTTGCATTTTTGTCCTTTTTCTGGACATGATCCTGAGTCCTTTTTGTGAGTATAACCACAGCGTCTGCATACATTTGGTTTGCTAGTACTTTGGAAATTGGTCTTTTGCACGCCCTGGTTTGATGGCTTATGTTGTTTTTTCTTCTTGTTTTGTTTATGTGCAATCGCGTCGATGGGGCTCGAATTTGCCATGGTGTTCATTTGCATCTTACAGTATTCCATGTTTGTACAATTGATATAGTTTTGTCCAAGTTCAGCTGATCCCTTCATTTATTAACTTTTCTCATTTCTTTGTGTGTTAATTCCAAAAACGATACGATCACGGATCATTTCATCTGGCTTGTCGAATTAGCAATCACGTACCCTTATTTTTAGTATTGTCAAAAAGACGTCAAAGGTATCAGTTCCTTGAATTTCATGGTAAAATTTTTATCTAGCAAATATCGGGTTAAGTTTAGGCTGAACATACTTTTGAAATTTTGAATAGTAAGTTTGTAGCTTTTTGCATCGTCTGCTGAAAAGTCTTTCCATGAGTGTCTTATTTCTCTGCCACGATCGCCAACCCATCATAACAAATACGTTAATTTCTGTTCTTCATCTTTTTCTTTCAAAGGTCCATCAAAAATTAACTTAACGTGTCTTTCAAACTTTTCCCACTCGAGCTGTCCCAATTAATTCCTGGAGCAGGGTTACCCTCCATTTTTACAATAAACAAATTCAGTCACACAAGTAGCTTTTTAATTCAAGGTGTAACACTGATGTGTTTTATAAATTCCAATTAGTTTCTTCTGACACCAAGTGGTATATTGATGTCTTATATGAATAACACATATCATAATATACAGTTAAATATATTTATTATTTACATACATACATTAACAGAGTAACAATACAGTTGTAAAGTATACTGCTAGAAAAACCATAGTGCGTGATTTGCATGGCATTACATATAAGGCTTATGATAGACAGTGTAGTAGGCGGAGCTATAACACCATTAACAAATAATACTACAGATGAAGATGTATATTATGATTATATATTACCAATGTACTATTTAATTTATTTTCATAATTTTCAAAATTTGGGTACATTTAATCACAGAGTAATATTTACAATCTATAAAAAAAGTTTCTGATTTAACTATTAATAAAAAGAATTGACTTTAATAAAAATCATACATTTGTGCATATTTGGCATTTTTTATTAGAACAAAAATGTTATATTTTAATATATAAAATAATGGTACTCAAAAATATGTTCAAGAATATTCTTTCAAAGTCTATCATTGAAGTATAAATGGAATTAAATTCAGGCACAGGCACAGGATAATACATCTTGACTGGTCAACTGATTTGATTATCTTAAGTGATAATTAATTCAATAACTTGACCAATTAAGCTGTAACGGCATAGGTCATATCAAACAAGTATACTGATTAATCCGTACAGTATACTATACTATAACAAAAAAGTGACCGAAAAGACCAGGGCCGAAACGTGTAAGAGGTGAAAAGAGTTAAAAGACCAAGGCCGAAACGTCCAGGAGGTGAAATGTCCAGACACCGAAATTTTGGGTACAGTATCTTCTCTTAATTAAGCTATCGTAAACAGAATACATTCATTTAAATGTGTTCAATTGATACTGAACATGCAGAACAATTATCTATGTTTTAATTAACTTCTTATGTATTTATTATATGTCTCCTAACTTACAACAATATTCAAGCTGTGTTGTCATAAGTCTCACCGTCCTCGATTTTGACACAAAATGGCGTCCACCGTATTGGCGGTGTTCTGTTCATATAGTGATCCCGTGAAAAATGACAACAGTAAATCAACGAGGAATTTGTATTCCTGTAAAAGTTTAAAAATATCTCTGAAAGTTATTTCATCTGATTTATATTCTGATTTATCGCTGATAGTTAATATATCACTGGATCTTTTGCATGAACAGTTTGACCATATTATAAGGCCCTACACCTACGCGCTGTTCCACACTTTAAACCACGTGATCTTAGTATTTCTCTTCAAACGTTTTTAAACGGTAATTATAGTCTTAAATTTGGATGTCCTTCAAATAAAATGTTGATCAAATAATTGTTTCAATTGTTTTTTCCTACAGTAGTTTTACCTTTTCGAAACTTTGGGCGATTTAAATACGAACTACTTTCGCAGTAATTTGGTTTTGACATGCCGTCTCTAGTTGTCCGGGTCTGAGGACCCGAACAACGAAAAACAAAACAAAAATCGACGTTGCTTCAATTTAAAACAGTTTTCAAACAAGAATACACCCACAGTGTTGATACGAACTGTAAAGATCTCAAAATAGAAGGGGAAAATACCCGCCTTCAGCCTCTTAATGAAAGCCCTGAAATGTGTCCAAACATGGTCATGAAGTCTTCTGTGACGGTCCAATTCAGGCTTGTCTTTGTGTGTCTGTTAAGTGTGACAGGCACAGAAGCAAATGTGTCCAAGCATGGTCATGAAGTCTTCTGTGACTGTCCAGTTAAGGTTTGTCTTTGTGTGACAGGCACAGAAGCAAATTAATGTGTCCAAACATGTTCATGAAGTCTTTTGTGACTGTCCAATTCAGTCCTTAGATATTGCAGCACAAGTAACATTTAGTGACATGTTTAAACAGGAAGTTGTTTTCCGCCATCTTGAAATTCAGCATAGAGTCAAACAGTTTCCATATTTTTCATCTTTTGCTTCTTACTGTCATTTCAGTATTACTTTTAACAATTTGTATCTTTATTTTTCATTTTTTTACAAAATGGAATAGTTTGTTTCAACGCTGGAATAATGACCTTTCTTAAAGGTACTCAATATCTAAAGGAAGACATTTAGAAAGAATGTTTTTAGTCACAGGGCAGGATTAGTGCCCAAAACATCCAAACAAAACCTGTTAAAACAAATAAATAAATGTTAGAAGTTAAGCATCTTATGTTTATGTCTTTAAGAATGGATTTAGATATCTTTGGGAGCCGTTTGAAGGACATCCCAAGGAATATGTATCGGCCTGTGAAGGTTGTCAGTTGCGAAGATGTCAAAGTCCAAGTTCTATGTAAAGCATACAATGATGTGTAAATGTTACATTGAAAAAAGATTTTAAGCTCATTAAGACGGATTTTCAATAAAATGGCCACAGGTAGGCAGACTTTGTCACAGAATTTCCGAAGACTGTGTGTTTTAAGTACGTAGTACTGGCACAGAAGCAAATGTGTCCAAACATGGTCATGAAGTCTTCTGTGACTGTCCAATTCAGGGTTATCTTTGTGTAACTGTCCAGTGTGACAGGCACAGAAGCAAATTAATGTGTCCAAACATGTTCATGAAGTCTTCTGTGACTGTCCAATTCAGTCCTTAGATATTGCAGCACAAGTAACATTTTATCACGTGTTTAAACAGGAAGTTGTTTTCCTCCATCTTAAAATTCAGCATGAAGTCAAACACTTTCCATATTTTTCATCTTTTGCTTCTTAGTTTCATTTCAAAATTATTTTTTACAATTTGCATCTTTGTTTTTCCATTTTTTTTACAAATTGGATACTTTGTTTCAACGCTGGAATAATGAATTTTTTTGAGATAATCAATAAATAAAGGAAGACATTTAGATAGAATGTTTTCAGTCACAGGGCAGGTTTAGTGCCCAAAACATCCAAACAAATCCTGTTTTAACAAATAAATAATTGTTAGAGATCAAGCATTTTATGTTAATGTCTTTCAGAATGGATTTAGATATCTTTGGGAGCCGTTTGAAGGACATCCCAAGGAATATGTATCGGCCTGTAAAGGTTGTCAGTTGCGAAGATGACAAAGTCCAAGTGCTATGTAAAGCAGACAATGCTGTGTAAATGTTACATTGAAAAAAAGATTTTAAGCTCATTAAGATGGATTTTCAATAAAATGGCCACAGGTAGGCAGACTTTGTCACAGAATTTCCGAAGACTGTGTGTTTTAAGTACGTAGTACTGGCACAGAAGCAAATGTGTCCAAACATGGTCATGAAGTCTTCTGTGACTGTCCAATTCAGGGTTATCTTTGTGTAACTGTCCAGTGTGACAGGCACAGAAGCAAATTAATGTGTCCAAACATGTTCATGAAGTCTTCTGTGACTGTCCAATTCAGTCCTTAGATATTGCAGCACAAGTAACATTTTATCACGTGTTTAAACAGGAAGTTGTTTTCCTCCATCTTAAAATTCAGCATGAAGTCAAACACTTTCCATATTTTTCATCTTTTGCTTCTTAGTTTCATTTCAAAATTATTTTTTACAATTTGCATCTTTGTTTTTCCATTTTTTTTACAAATTGGATACTTTGTTTCAACGCTGGAATAATGAATTTTTTTTGAGATAATCAATAAATAAAGGAAGACATTTAGATAGAATGTTTTCAGTCACAGGGCAGGTTTAGTGCCCAAAACATCCAAACAAATCCTGTTTTAACAAATAAATAATTGTTAGAGATTAAGCATTTTATGTTAATGTCTTTCAGAATGGATTTAGATATCTTTGGGAGCCGTTTGAAGGACATCCCAAGGAATATGTATCGGCCTGTAAAGGTTGTCAGTTGCGAAGATGACAAAGTCCAAGTGCTATGTAAAGCAGACAATGCTGTGTAAGTGTTACTTTGAAAAAAGATTTTAAGCTCATAAAGATAGATTTTCAATAAAATGGCCACAGGTAGGCAGGCTATGTCAAAGAATTTCCAAAGACTGTGTGTTTTAAGTACCTAGGAAGTTACTATAATCCTGAAAGTCTCAGTAATATTTGACTTAGCATTGCCATGGAAATGGCGATTTTCTTCTACATATGTAGGCAAATTTGTAATTTAAGGGGTGTCTTTATGTTCACCATTCCCATATCATGACTGCTTACTTGAGAAACTAAAAACATAGCTGTATCAATCAAAGTTTGATTTCATTAACTCAAACTTGCATAAAAAGTGATACTTCTCTCTTGATCAATTATTTGGGGTCTGCAGATGTCAGATATGGTTAGTGTGGCTTGACAACACAGGCTTTCTTTGAGTAAATCTTTTTTAAAAAAAGCAGGGGCTATTTGAATAGACTACAATGACAAAACAAATCTAGTCATAACCCTCTTGCAATGGGGTAATGAAAACAGCCAAGAAAAACCAAATGAAGTAAACGTCAACAAAAAATAACTTTTATCAAGTTCCTCAAAATACAGAGATTATGCTAAAAAGTTGAAACTTCCATCTTGGTAGGCAAAAAAGTATCAAGTGTATAAAGTACCAAGATGACAACGATATTATATATCGTACGCACATTGTGTCCATAGCCGCATCGAGGCAATAACCAACCAATCAAAAATAACTTGATTTTGCTGCAATGTGTGAAGAAAAAAGAATTAAATGGTTAATAATTGAATTGGATTATTTCATAAATATCTGTAGATTGTGGGAATCTATAGAAAATAAGTATACTATTGCACAATTGATTTTTTTGTGCATGGAAAGTGAAATTAATTAATTGATTAATTAATGAAGCTGTATGATATATCCAGCTTGCCTAGTACATACAGCTTTATCTATATGGATGCTTTTTCATCTGTAACTGAAGTACTTTAATTAGATTTTCACGAAACATGTAGCAAAAAGTTGACAAACATTTGCTTAAATTTAGAGAAACACTGGGACTATGGGCAGGGATTTTAACCAAACTTTCTGATTTGCTTTTCGAATATACTTCCTGTTCTGCAGTGCGTTGACACTTGAAGCATGTTCAACTTGGCGAAGTTTTGCATAACTTGGCATATAAGCCGTTCAGAATTGCGAAACCTACTCGTCGATACATGATGTTACGCGTATCTACTACTGGGCAACTACGCTAACGAAATTACGCGAATCGACCAATCAGTGGTCGGTACTGTGTGATGCCACAGTTTGTTTACGATAATTTCATGGCCGATTGCTGTCGATTTATACATCGCTGAAATTTAATTGCAAGTTTAAAGCCCAATAACAATTAATTTTTATGGCAATGGTCTCAAATTAACGCTTTATAATATTATTTTTATAAAACTTAATTTTAATGATTATTAATATTCCAAAACATTGAATTTTATCGAGTTTGACTGCCAAACGTTCTGAAACAAAAACCACACACAAGAAACACGTTTCCATGGTAACCATAGTAGCAGAAGCAAGAAAACTAGTTTTGCCTTCAGATTTCTTATTTTTCATAGTCCCTGTTTCAAAGGCAAAAGTCACTCCTTGGGTAATCAAGTGCAAATGGCCTGTCTAGACCATAAAAAGTATGTAAGATGTTTCAGTGTTAGGGTAGGGTACATGGGCTGCAAATCACATAAAAAGTACTTTAGCTTTGCTTCTTTTAGGCTTTTATTGCATTGATTGTGTGACATACATTTACAGCATCAGTGTTTCAAGAGACCAGTTATTACCCTTTCCTGGGCAGTATGACAAACTAACACAAATTGGACTAGGTAGAGATTGCTGTTGAGTTTTTGTTTTGTTACTGTTATTTTTTTACAAGCTTTTTCTTAATTTAACTCATAGGTGTTTACATGAGTACTTAATTATTTTTTGGTTGTCATTCCAGTTAAAATGTTGATTTTATTTGTTATGAATTTCAGAGATTTTTGTTGAGGCCATATGTAAATAAATGAAATAGATTTAGCCTAACTTATTATTACACTATCATAATGAAGTATTTTGTTCCAGTTAGAAAAATCATGTCTTTGATATCAATTATAATATTTATTTTCAGTCATTGTTTCTTTGTTTGTTTGTAAATGTCAAATAAATTGATGAATATGCCAAGACACTTTTTTTTAGAAAATGATTTCAAATGCATTAAGATAGTGACATAAAGATGAAAGAGAAAATAATTTGGAACAATTATATAGCTTTACCATTTAACATGCCAGTTTTATGCTTTCTTTGACTGAAAAAATACAAATAACATCAGGGATTAGAACCATATATGAAATGTTAAAGATACAGTTATGTGTATGAAAAAGGAAAGTGTAATGTCTGATGGTATATTATGTCTCCTAGCCAGGCTCTTTACTGGTGACCAAGATTGTAAAACAAACAAGTACAGCTTGTTTAGAGCCATTTTCATATTTATACAGGTGAAAAGAGGGGGCTAAGAATATCAAGATTTGCAGGAGAGAAAATGATACACATTTTTATGTTTAAGGGACTGAAAGGATGTCAGAATCCCCCACATCAACATTTTATATGTCCCAACTTAGAAAGAGGAAGGTTGACAAGCAGGTGAAAGATTTGCACCATAAATGTGCCCAACCAGAGGCAGTCAAACCTCAAAGATGTCCTCTAGAGCTGCCAAGCCTCCACTGTTGCTGAGTAAGTTTTCTAGACTACTATTGCTTTTTTAATGAGAAAGAAATGTAACCTGAATTTAAATAAACCAAACCTGATGTTATAACTGTGCTAATTTGTTATCTTTTCTTTATTTAATACCAAAAGATCACAAATACCAAAATTTGTTATACATGTAGTTTCAGCATTTACGGCTTTAAGAAAAGCATTAAAAAGGGTCCATCAGGAGTCCCTAAACTAAAACAGTCCTTTAAGTCGGTGCGATCTTTTTTGTTAAGTGTTTTCTTCAAATTTCATTTTTAAACTTGACAGTTTTAATATGTCTGTATCTATTTCCCAGAACTTGGAAAGGCATATAAACTATTCATATTTGAAAATAATGCTGATTCCATAGATACAACCGCCACTCCTCAAGGGTCTGAGATTAGAGAGTCCAGGCCTAAAGAGCAGGACAGATTTGACACAGGAAACTCACTAGTGAAGATAACTGGAGATATGTTCAACACCCCAAGGAATACTGAGATGACAGAAAATCATTCTCCAGCCACACACACCATGCCTGATAATCTATTAATAGGTGAGTGAGTCTCTTGTAAACAGTTTTGTAATTCTACCTGTCTTTTGTTTGGTCCACAAAGATGGCAAGTTTGACTTATTTGTCAAAATGACTTCTTTGTGTATGTGCGTCTGTTTCTTCATTTTAGTTTGTTGACTTTGAATTTAAAATGTCTTAATGTAAGGTTTTGTCTGCATTTATTATTATTGAACTTTAAATAGGACTGTTTTATTACACAAATTTAGTTTTTTAGTAACATATGATTTGAAAATCAATTCTCAATCCCCAGAACCTGTGAAGCAAGATGAACAAATCACAGATAATTCCATGAATACAACACCCACTCTCCTAGGGGCTGATATTAGAGAGTCCGGGCCTAAAGGGCAGGACAGATTTGACACAAGGAACTCACAATTATTTCCCCTTATTATCAAGCACTGAGAATAGTTAAGCGCGCTGTCCTCAGACAGTTTTGTTAATTCAATTGATAATTTGTGCACAGAAGACTTAGTTTTCATTTATATCATCTTTTAATGGTCTCAAAGTCACATGACCCTAGAAGGTCAAATGCCACCTTCATCTCATGACGGAAAAAATGCTTACTGTCACCTTGTAGTTAAAAGGAAATAAATCACTGCTATTAACTTCCGATTTAGAGTACTTTGTCAATTTTATCACTATCACATGCATCACCATTTCTCACGGCCAGATCACCCTTCATTTTTATTTTTGCTAAATTATGCCCCCTTTTCAACATAAAATTGTATTTTTTTGGCCATACTTATTTATTGGATTAACTTTTTCACTTATATGGATGAATAATCTTGCTCACCTTCCACCTCTGAATCTGTTTTACTTTTACATTTAGAGGTATGCTGATCCTACATGTCCAAACCCTTGCCATCATTTCTCCGCTTCTGATTTGGCTGTTTTGAGAAACAAGATGCTGTATAAGTACCGTAAATTTACCATTACTTCACTGCAGCATGTGTGTCTATGGACAGTGATGATGATGATGATGATGATGATGATGATGATTATGATGTGGATTCAGATTATAAACCAGAAGAGTCAGAATCAGATAGCGCTGATGAGGAGTTCATAGAGGATTCCGAAAGTAATGTTGAATATATAAATTACATGAATTCAAAGTTTCAGTTATTAGGCATCACTGTAAGGTTTTGATTTATGTTACTCCAATTTCTTGTTACAGAATGTAAATGTGAAAGATAGCCATTATAGCCATCTTGTTTTCAGGAGAGAACAGCAATATGTCTGTTATATGGCCAGCTCTAGCAACAACAGGACATAAATCAAATACTACAGAACATCCAACAAGCACTACAGAACATCCAACAGGCATTACAGAACATCCAACAGGCACTACAGAACATCCAAAAGGCTTTACAAAACATCAGCCAAGCACAACAAGCTCTGCTGAACAGCTGTGTTACTACTGTTATTACTTTCATACTTAATCCTTTGTGAACTTACTTGTATTTGATGCAAAGAGATAGGAAAATATTATATCAAGTTTCTGTCTGACTTCAGTGTTTGCCAGGAAATCCATCAGGAACAACGCCACCTCACTGAAGATGAATGAATATAGTTCAGAGCATAGTCACTCTGTTATATGGTTATTCTCCTAATATATTTTTACAAGTTGGCCTAAAATCAAAATGTATTGAACAGTGCTTTTTGTGTCGCCCTTTCGAAGAAAAGGCGATACATTGGGATAGCTTTGTCCGTCGGTCCATCACGAAAACTTAACGTTGGCAATAACTTTGCTATTTCTAAACATTATCTTATCAAACTTTCAAATTGTATTGCTTATGACAACGGGGTTGGGATAATGCCAAAATTTCTAGGTCAAGATCACATTTGACAGAGTTATGTCCCTTTTTGTACTTTGATTTTGTCATGAAAACTTAACGTTGGCAATAACTTTGCCATTTCTTACAATTTCGACATCAAACTTTCAAATTATATTGCTTACGACAACAGGGTCGTGATGATGTCAAAATCTGTAGGTCACGGACACAATTGACAGAGTTATGCCGCTTTTTGAACTTGGATTTTGTCATTAAAACGTAACATTGGCTATAACTATGCCATTTCTTAATATTTCTTCATCAAACTTTCCAATTGTAATGCTTACAATTGTATCACTTAAGACAACACCATTTCTCAAGGGCAGATAACCCTCAAATTATTTTTGCAATGTTATTCCCCTTTTTCAAGTTAAAATTTCTTGGTTAATCTTTTTCTTTATGTCCTTGTCTCAAAAAGTGTTAAAGAAATTCTATTCAATCTTGGAATATTTGATCACCAGCAAGAGCCCTGCAAAGATTGTTGGTACCCATGTCCCTGGGGTCACAGTTAGCCCCAGCCCCTGGGGTCACTTGATTTTGCTTATATATAGGAAAAAAACTTCTTAAGCCTAGAAATAAAATATTAACTGACATGAGATTGGTAAGTTCTTTCCCCCACCGACCTTGTGCATGGGGACCCCTCCCCCGATTTTCCCCCAAGGGCCTGATTTTTTTTAATTTCAATACATAGGTACTTGACTTCCCATCCTCCCGACGCTCCCCCCCCCACCTCAGGGCCAGAATTTTTTTCAAATACATAACTACTTGACCCATTACTTTTAATCTTGTATGACTAAGTACTTGCCATGCCCCAGTAAGAAATATTTCACTTGGGCCTCTTGTTTAACTTGGCTTATAATTAATTATCCAGCACTGAGAAAAGTGGAGCATGCTGTTTGTGGACAGGTCTTGTACTTTGACTAGCATGCTGTCTTTTCCAGCAGGCTCTTGTTTACCTTTTTAGTTATTCTAACAGAGTACCCAAGGGCGACACAAGTGTTCCACTGAACACCCATCTGGTATTAGATTAATGTGTCATCATTTGGGACACACAACCAGGGTCCATTTGGTCCATTATCGTACTATGAGTCCATATATAGAAAGAGTTACATTAGGAAAGATACTTTTGATGCAGGATTTGAGCATACAATCTAAATTTGTAAGGAAGTCATTGAATGAAGTGAGCTTCACTGACATTATTAATGATAAATCTGTTGATGAAGTTACTGAGATATCTGATGATGCAGCTCCTGAGATGGCCTATGAAGAAGTGGCTGAGATGCCGTCTACAAGTGGAACAAATGACATGTTTATGTTTGACAACAATGGTCACATGGGTATGGCTCAGAATGTTGTTGATAAAAAAAGGCAAATAATCTACAAAAAGGCAAAAATGGTCTGAGAAAGAAATTGAAGAAATTCGTAAATACTTATCTAAGCATTTACAACAAAAAATTGCCTCTAGAAGGTTAGACTGTGTTAAAGCAAAACAATTAAGCATTGATAATGGAGGGGAGCTCCACAAGCGTCCATGGTCTTTGATAGTGAAAAAGATATCTAACATGAATCATTCAAAGAAAAAATAACTTCTTAACTAGCTTAAAGAGTGAATTTACGTATTAGTTTGAACGCTTTTGTTTGTTCAGTGTTGCACTACATAAGGCACTTGGTGGTTTGAAATTTCATTTTCAAAGGCTTTTAAAATAAATGATATGTTAAGCCATTTTGAAATTCAGCATGGACTTGACCATATTACAACCAAGAGACAGACTGCAGGATCTTGATTCTCTTGTTGTATACAGGTTAAGTTAGCCTTGAAAAATGCAGGATGCATTCATGTCTTGTTTAATATTTGATCAATGAGAATATGGTTCTTTTTTCTAATTTTCTGCTCTTACTGTTACAAAATTACAAATTGATTCTGTAATATCTTAATCTGTTGCTGTTTTTTTTCACATTTTGCAAGTAGCATTCAGATGTGTTATTGTTTCAGTGATCAAAATTGTGTGTTTTGGTTAAGGTTTTTTTGTGAAGTTGAATACTTTTAATACTATTAAAGGTATTCATTTGAAACTTTGCACACTTCTTCACTGTGTCCCCTTCTACCATCCTAGTAAGGGCGCACAATCCTGGTTTGCAAATTTAGGGTTATGGCCCTTGTTTATTCTTAGAAATTGCAAAAAAAGGTTAAAGTTTTTACAAAGTTTTTTGACTTTAATACTATTAAAGGTATTCACTTGAAATTTTGTACACTTATTCACTATGACCCCCTCTACCATCCTAACAAGGGCACACAACCATGGGTTTGCAAGTTTAGGGTTATGACCCTTGTTTATACATAGAAAATGCAAAAACAAGGTTAAAAAATAGCATTTCGGCTGTGGCAGTCACAGTTTTCAAACAATCTTCATATTTGGTAAGTATATACCTTAGATGAATCTCTATCTTTGTATTGGGTTAGAGGTCAGTCAAAGTCAAAGTTCACAGTTACAAAAATTAGAAAATCACACTTAGGCTTATAGAGGCTTTATTTATGAACTGATTTTGTTCAATTTTGGCAGTTATGTACCTTAGATGGACTTTTATTCTTTTTTCGGGTTAGGAGTCATTCAGGGTCAATGTCAAAGTTCACTGTTACTTAAATAAGAATACCACACTTTGGCTCATAGAGGCTTTATTTAGGAATTAATTTTGTTCATATTTGGCAGGTATGTACCTTAGATGGACCTCTTATCTTTGTTTGGGGTTAGGGGTCACTCAGGGTCAAAAGTCACCATTACTAAAAATAGAATACCACACTAAGGCTCATACAGGCTTTATTTATAAACCGATTTTGTTCATGTTTTGCAGTTATGTACCTTAAATGGACCTCTATCTTTGTATGGGATCAGGGGTCACTCTGGATCAAGGTCAAAGGTCACCATTACTGAAAATATTATTTCACCCTAGTTATTGCTCACATAATGAACATTTTGCTATTGTTGAATACATGTATTTTAGTTTTAACAAGTCACAGAATTTAACCATAACCTTTTATTATATGTGTTAGAATTTCACCTGGTCTGCATGATTTAAAATAAATCACATGTGATTCAGTCCAAATATTAAATGTGTATACTTAATGGGGTGTAGCAATTAATTATAGTTGTAACATATTACACATATTTCATTTTATCAAAGTTATTAAAATGTTTTCTTGATACCCCGCTTTTCTATGGAACGCGAAAGAAGTCGAGCGTCAAGCACCTGTGGGCAGTGCTCTTGTTCAATTTTGTGGGAACCCTGTAAAAATCAGCAAGTACCTTTGTTTTACAATGTAAACAAATGTCACGTGATCACCTACCCTGCTTCTGAAGAAAAAAAAGAAAACAAATTTAAAAATGCATTTGGAATTAAATTTAAACCATTTAGATATACACTGTACTTAAATATTTGTTTAACTGCTTATACACTGGAGTTTGTTGCTTCTACACTACATAACTACATGCATTGTGAATGTGAACAGTTATAAGTTAATTTTATCAATACCATGGATATTTGTCCCTATGTGGAGTTTCACAAATAACCCTGTCCATAGAAGACCATACTAGTATTTTGTTTTGCCTTTTTTTTTGTTTATTTTTTGCAGGCAGATGCTTGAAAGGTTTTGAAAGCTTCGTGTTGATGCTATTTGGAATGGCCTTATTTTGGTTAAGGCAAGTGATTTTCTCAATTTGTGAAGTTAACATTTCTGTATTTTTTCTGTTAAAAAATTTGGGCTATCTCAGAAAATCAACCAAGGACAGTCAGAATTGCAGTAAAATAAAATTCTGTTGGTGGGGTGTATATTTTGGTAAAATGCAATACAAATTTATGATTGCTTAATTCCAATACACAGAATAATTAAAGGTCATGTGACACGACTATAGCAACTTTGTCTATTAAAAATAATCATAATGTACTGATTAAAATGGTTTAATTGCGAAATTATGAAAATATTCCTTTTGATAAGAAAAAACGTGTTTTTGATGATCGGCTATTTCCGTTTCGACATCGGTAGTTTCCGCTGCAATTTTTGGCTGTGACGTAGATTTATCCCTACTCTACCAGGCAGTAGTACAGAATTACACTGCTCATAACACATACGTTTTTAAATAAAAAAATAACACTTAACCATAAGTGCAAGAAACACGATAAAGGCACACTTATAAAAATAACATGCTATAAATTGTAAATTAAATAAAATAATATGATTACTTCTCGATTTTTATAAGTAAATTCAAACTTTGTGCCGGGAGAACGTGTTGTAATTTTACCTTAATAAATATTAATAAATATTCCAATTTCTTACATGTTGTGGTTCTATATAAAACTATCTCCTCCACGTTTTTACATGCTGCGTAACCCTTCCTCACTTGATGTTTACGACATAAACAAATTCTTTTTCATTTATATTGGAGTTAGTTAATCAAGTCTTCCAAAAAACTGCATCGGATATAATATGGGATAAAAATAAGCATGTTCAAAATCTTTTTGGATCAGTTACTTGAAAAATATCTCTAGATATTTTCACTGATGTATCTTTTAATTCTATAACCCTGATTAAAGCCTCTATATAATATTGCCCATTGGCTTCGTAATTCCATCAAAATTTCAAATGATTTATTTAAAAAATCTTCAATGTATATCCATGATGTTAGCTTAACTTGTTCAATTTTGTTTTTTTTTTTACTATATTCAGTCTACATTTTCACTTTCCAACATAATTTTAAAGTTTTTGTTAACAATCAGGCAGCTGTGTGAAGTGGCAAGGGATAAATGTGCGTCACTTCCGGTTTCGCTCGTGACAGGTGCGCACGATCAAGTGCGTAAAATGTGGATTTTAATTTGCTATAAAAACATTTTTAAGATGAAAATTACCTGCCGAATTTTGTAAAACTGTAATAGTTAGTTATATAGTTTTCGGTCATATGAAAATTTCGAGGTCAAAAATTCGTGTCACATGACCTTTAAAATTCCATATACAGTCCATATACAATTTCAAAATTACAGATCACTTGACCCTTTATTGATGGTACATTAAAAATACTTTAATTTGAATTTATTTCTGTAGTAACATGCATAAAGCTTTTTTGGTGTTTCATAACAAAGTAATATATAGAGAAATGACAAATACCAAATTTAGTGTTAATTATTAACCATAAGATAAGCTTTCTGTGTAAGTCATTGCTTGAAGTCAGGCCATGACCTGTGAATAGCATATTGTACTCAGTTTACATCATTGTGTTTTTTTCCTGGCCTGTAAGTAAAATGACAACATCATTAATGTTATTTCTTTTAGTTTATGTTATAGTTTCTTAGAATAAATAAAGTTGATTGGTTATAATCTCATCTTGTTATATTCTTTGAAATATAAAAAGGATTATTAGCTTTCAAAATGAAAGTTGATGAGCCTGGTCTTCAGTTTTTGGGTTGGTTAAGTTTTTGTTGTTGCCCATCACTAAAGCTTTTTGAAGTATCCACTTGAAACTTGGAATATTCATTTATTGTCCAAAGGGGATACAATTTCAAAAAAGGTAGACATAAGCTTTGTTGTAGAAATCTTTCTTTTGCAAATGTGATATCTGCAAGCACTTAGTCAATATATAGTAGAAACTAACAACTAATTCATATTTGAGATGCAAAGTATGCACTTTGTGAATTCGTAGTTCAGTTATAAGATATTAATGTGCTAAAAGTCGACGTGATGACATGATTGTTGACCTAAATACTGGATAAGATGTAAAAAGAAGTAGTTACAACTTAACCTAAACAATATAATTAAGTAAATTATATTTATCTTATATGGACACTGTATTTGCATACTTGAGTGACTGCAGGTCGGACATGCTTTCGTGACTGTCACATAAGTATGGTGCTGTGCACACACATTTTCATTAGTCACACAAGAAATTTTCATTAGTCACACAAGAAGCCCCGTCACTCAAGTACCCCGCAGTAGGTCCGTCCGTCCGTCAGTCAGTCAGTCCATCCGTCCTTAACACTTTCGTGTCCGCTCCATAACTTTTAAACCGCTGAAAGTTCTTTAAATAACTAGGCGCAAGTGATCACCATTATGAGACATGTGCAGAGCACAATATTTGGGTCGCTACCCCCAAGGTCAAGGTCACACTTAAAGGTCAAGTGTTAAAAGTCTACATTTCGTGTCCGCTCCATAACTTTTAAACCGCTGAAAGATTTTTGAAATAACTTAGTACAAGTCATCACCATTATAAGACGATGTGCAGAGCGCAATAATTGGGTTGCCGTCCACAAGGTCAAGGTCAAACTTAAAGGTCAAATATCCACATTTCACGTCTGTTCTATAACTTACTAACTTCGCGTACGAAAGGTTTTTTAATTACTTTGCACAAATGATCACCACTGTGACACGATGTGCAGAACCCAACATCCAGGTTGCTACCCCCAAGGTCAAGGTTAAATGTTTTCCATAACTTTTTGACTTTATGGAAGATTTTAAATAACTTGGCACAACATCAAGGTCATGGTTGGTTAAAGGTCAAGAAGTACACATTTATGTCCGCTACGGAAGGGGATTTAGCTGTCCTTCAAACTGACTTGTTTAAGTTTATTTCTTGTTGACAAGTTTATTCCAAAATCACAAATTCTTAGCTTTTGTATCGTTAAAGAAACACAATGACATATTATAAGCGACGACATTGTTATATGCCCGAAGGAGGCATATTATATTATGGTCCAGGGAGTCCGTCCGTCCATATGTTCGTCCTTCCGTAAGCAATTTGGTTTCCGGAGGATAACTCGAGTACTCTTTGGCCTACAGTCTTTTACCTTCATGTGATTATTGCCCACATTGTATTGAATTTAGAGTCAGTAGCTTAAAGGTCAAGGTCACACTGACATTAACACTGAAAACCATTTCCGCCATGTAACTTGACAATCATTTGTTATAGAGACTTTAATTTTTATATCATGATTGCACACATTGAGTGGATGATCCCTATACATTTTGGCGTCAGTATGTCAAGGGTCAAGGTCACAGTGACCTAAATGTTTAGAATAATTTACACTCTGTTACTTGACAACCATTTGTCAGAAATCAAAATTCATTTAAAGGTTGCACACATTGAATGAATGACCCTTATTGATAATTGGATCAGTAGCTCAAAGGTCAAGGTCACATAGACCTTAACATTGAAAACCATTTCGCCATGTTACTTGACAATCATTTGGTATAGAGATTTCAAACTTTATATCTTGATTGCACACATTGATCGGATGACCCCTATACATTTTTGGATCAGTATGCCAAAGGTCAGGGTCACAGTGACATAAATGTTTAGAATAATTTTCACTCTGTAACTCAACCACCATTTTTCATAGAGACTTCAAAATTCATATAATTGTTGCACATATTGAGTGAATGACTCCTTTTGATTTTGTGGTCAGTAGGTCAAAGGTCACAAAATTCAATATGTAAAGCAAATCATTTAATTTTAAAGCCTAAGGTTTCCTCCCTTGTATCACAAATGCATCATTCTTAGAGAAAACACCCTTCGGGCATATAATGCTCTGCCCAGCGGTGCTCTTCTTGTATTGTGACGTCGCAACGCTTTCCGGTTTGCATATTTGAGATCGGAATAAAGAAAACACCATACTCGCTCGATAGAATATCTGGAATAGAAAATGATGCATTTTCCCTAAGGAAACATCTCAGAATTACCTAAAGAAGTGCTTCAGAAGCAGAGCAAGTCTTGAAGCAAAGCAAGTCAAAGAAGCAAAACAAAATAAAGAAGCGGAACAATCCTAGAAGCACAGCCAGTCTACAAAGCGATCAAGTCCAAAAAAACACAGTACGTGTAAGAAGTGCAGCAAGTCTGCAACGCGCAGCAAATTCAAGAAGCGCTGCGAGTCCAAGAAACGTAAGTTTATGAAGCGACATCATTCCAGGAAAGTTCTGGGAAGCGATGCTATCCTAGAAAAAGGTACACTCAAGAAAGCAAAGTATGCTTGAAGAAGAGATACGCTTTAAGGAAGCGAAGCGTTCCAGAAAAAGTAAAGCTTTAAGGACCGAAGTAAATCCAAGCACGATAAGTCTTATTATTTTGAGCTAAAGTGTTCCCTTCCACGTTAGTTAGACACAATCACATTGGTCTAGCAGTCACATCATCAGCACAGGAACGGTAAACTTTAAACGACCGCTCTTTCAACATCGTTATTTTCCCTGGAGATTAATTTCACTATTGAACAGACATACAAAATATTATTACCTGATTATGAGAGCTTTTTGATCGCCGTTTGGAGTGCGTCGTCAATTCTTAACTTTAAAGAAAATTTACTACTAAACCTCAAAGTCAAAGTTTATGAAACTTTGAGAAGATGGTCCTTAAATACATCTCTACTAACTTTGTTCAAAATAATTTCATTCCATGTAGAATTCTGGTTGATGTAGCGAGATGAATAAAACCTTTTCTTAAAATCTTCTTGGCTAAAACCACCAGGGCCTACCAAGTCTGTTGAAATTATGTTCCCGAGGTCACTATTCGCCTTGCCTAAGGTGTCACATCTTTTACAAAGAAGTTAAATGGAACATATTCATTTTTCTGTATGAGATCAAAAGACCTAGAATTATAACAATTTTCACAAAATATCGTCTAGTGGTGTTATACGAAGATTATTCAGACTTTACTTTCTGGCTTCATCCCGAGAGTAAGATGCTTCCCATAGACTGATGTAGATTGGCTCTGTAAAACAACACCTCCTTGTCAGGAACCATAAGACTGGGAATTCTGAAATTCGGAATGAAGTATTGTGTGTTCAACCTTTTTATATGCCCGAAAGGGGCACATTATGTTATGGTCCTGGGCGTCCGTCCGTTAGCAAAATTTTTTTCATCTCCTCTTGATTTCGGGGTCAGTAGATCAAAGGTCAAGGTCAAAGTGACTTACGCACTGAAAACTATTTCCACTGTAAAACTTTATAACCATTTGTCATACAGACTTCAAACTTCATATGATGATTGATTACATTGAGAAAACTATCCCCGTACATGATCATGGGCGTCCGTTTGCCCGTCTATCCGTCCGTTAGCAATTTGGTTTCTCGAGGATAACTTTAGTAACTCTTTTGCCTACAGTCTTATAACTTCATATGATTATTGCCCACATTTAGTGAATGACCCGTATTGATTTTGGAGACAGTAGCTCAAAGGTTAAGGTCCCAGTGACCTTAACATTGAAAACCATTTCCGCCATGTAACTTGACAATCATTTGTTAAAATGTAGGTCAGTAGGTCAAAGTACAAGGTCACAGTGACCTAAGTACTTAAAATTATATCCGCTGTAAAACTTTATAACCATTTGTCATACAGACTTTAAACTTCA
Organism: Cyclina sinensis; assembly: GCA_012932295.1. Classification (NCBI taxonomy): domain Eukaryota; kingdom Metazoa; phylum Mollusca; class Bivalvia; order Venerida; family Veneridae; genus Cyclina; species Cyclina sinensis. Next base: position 59,823,559 of record JAAONU010000011.1, on the reverse strand, counting down.
AATGATGACTGATTACTTTGAGAAAATGATCCCCGTACATCTTAAGATCAGTAGGTCAGATGTCAAGGTTACAAAGACCTAAACAATGAAACGCATTTTTGCTGTATAAGTTAGCAATTACTTCCCATACAGACATCAAACCTCTTAGGATGATTGTCACCATTGATTACATGACCCCTATACTGTTCGGGATAAGCAAATAAAAGGTCAATGTGACAATCAACTAAACAATCAATATTTCTGCACTATAACTTGATAACCATGCGTCACAGCAGGAACATCATAACTTCTGAAAGACTGTCATTTATACAAATCATAAAAGCTAAAATTCAGATTTGACAGAGATAGATAAAACTCTCAAATCAAAATTATAAAATGTTAAAAATCAAAATATTATAAATGAAAAAAGTTTAAAGCAAATCATTTAATTCCAAAGCCTAAGGTTTCTTCCGTTTTATCACAGATAAATCATACTTAAAATTAACACCCTTAAGGCATATAACGCTCCGCCCTGCGGTGCTCTTGTTTCAAAATAGTTTAAATTCTTCAACTAGGATCAGTTTGACACCAACAGTTTTTTTTAACTAAATATAAAAAGGAAACCACAAGACTTACGTGTGAATATAAGGACCATGTCGCAAGTAAAACACGTCATACAGCTACTTTTCTTAATACACCCGTCACTGAAGTTTATAGGTTCACTGCTCATTGGGGAAATGTTAACAGCAATGTTGTTTTTCCAGTCAATATAAAAGTTTTTCTACAACGTACTTTAATTGCAAAGTTCCCTTTATCAATAAGAGCTTTTTCACTTTATAAACATGCATGAATTTCTATAAAACAGGTGAGCGCTGAACAGTATGTAATCTGTTTTCTTTTTCTTTTGGTTTACAATTAAAACGATAGTTAAATGTACTATATATAATAATTATGTGCATTTGAAGTAAAGAAACAACATTTGTATGAACTCTTTACTCCACGTCTTTATTAGTATTGAACTCCAAGACGACATGGCATCGATGACTAAGGATCGACCATGACCGAACTACAACATTCTTGGCTGATCTGTGAACATCAATTGATAATGGTGGGCTGAACTTGATATCAACCGTTATTTTTTGGCCTTAGATTAACTGTCCTCTGTTTTCTGCACTTAGCTACATGAGTATCTATTGTTATTGTAATTACCTATATTTTTAGACGGAAAAAAAGAAATGCCAAGAATTTGTCAGTTGATTGTGTTTGATCCTCCTTAACGTTTCTCATGCTTTAAAATGTTTGTAATACAAGTCCAAAACCCTCTTACAGGATGATAGTGCTCATTATATTTTGTGCTTATTAATATTTGTATTATTTCATTATTATTACTTCTTGACATGATGTAATAGACTTTCTGTGCTAAAGGATTTTACCTCAGTTTAAAACACATTCTAGTTTGTACGTTCGAGAAGTTCAATAAAAGTTCTGTAGCTAATTTCAACAATGCAACGGCTGGTATATTATTTTAGACCCTGGAAAAACGGCATTGGTGCTTATTCATCAGAAGGCCGAGCATGCATTGCCAAGTCGAAGAAGTGCTGACATTTTAACAGAGGAGAGGTTCCGGGCTTTAGGTGGAATATTCGACAAAGCATTCATGCCTGAACAAGGTGTCTACAAATGTACACTAAATGACAAAGGACTAGAAGGTATTTGCTCATATGTGAAAAAAGCAAGGCATTAAGTAACAAAAACGTTTTACAAGACAAATTAAAATACGACAATGTGTAAAACTGAGCAAACGTGATTTAAAGTTGTATTTTACACATTTAAAACTTCATGCGGCATTTTATACTTCTAGAAATTTTAAATCATTTAAAAGTATGAAATTATTCATATTCGTAGTTTAGTTTTACCCAGATACTGGAAATTACAGGCCATGCCGAAGTGCAGATGTAATTAAACAAACATTACATATAATAAAAAAGATATTCATTAAATTGCACCATAAGTACTCATTTCTATCTTAACTGCGTCTTAATATCAAGAAAAATCAACATTATTAGAGGATCTGATAGTAGTTGGATGCATGCTGCAGAAGAGCAGGATAACTCACATATACCCACTGTCACAAAACATTTGCCAGTCTAGTAGATATAGATATTATTAGTCTGAACTTATTGAACTGGTAAAAATCACCATTTGTAAAAGCTGACCTGATTTGATATTAGTGTTAACTAATCAAAGAAATAAAGATCGGGAGTAAACTACTGGCGTTATTTTCAGTTTTCTGCATATATCTTGACTGTCGTCAGATGAAAAAAAAACCATCTAAACTTTAGGCTTGTTTATATATCTGTTGACTTCCATTTATTTTTCTGGATTAAATGTATTGTAAAAAATACAGCGTGTATTTAGAGCAGATATTGCTACTTTATGCATCAAATTTATTTATGAATGTATGTATGTATGTATTTTTGGCAGTCAAACTCCTCCTACATGCATGAGTGACTTTTGATGAAACTTTACAGAAATGTTCAGGGGCGTAGTGTACTTGTGGATTCATCAAATGTGTGTTATTCCTGTGATTTATCAAAAACATCTACCTATTTGTACAATCCTATAAAGTCCTGTTTCTTTATTTATGGAGTTACTAGAGTTTAGATAATAAATATTCAATGTATGGCTTGTATGAAATAAAACAGAAAATGTCATTTGGTCATTTTTCATGTAGCTGGAGACATGCGGTATCTTTTTCAGATTAAGAGAAACAGATAGTCTTTTTTTAAATGGAAGAATTAACGGCCGCAGATTTTTAATGGGGCTTATACTGGTATCATGTTTAAATGATTGAGCCGAATTTATATCGATAATCCGCTGTATTGAAAAGGCCTGAAGGGATGCAGTGTAACAATTTAGGTATTATACGTATTCAATAAGTTGTCAGTAGTACAAGGGGACTATGGGGCGTTTTCGAAAGTACATGGGCACTCTTTTTCCGAAGTACTTTCCAATTCATGAACAAATTGACCCCTTCATAGAAGCCACCACTTTAGTGCAGGCCTGCAGCAATGCATGGCGTAAGAATTCAATGCCTGCTCAGCGTTTGGCTGTCATTCATTTCTGATGCTGGCTATCCTTACAGGATACGATACTCTATGAATGGGTAGGATGGTTACAGGCCATGGCTACCTAGACCCGACGGTCTATTCGCCATGGCTTGAATGGGGGTGAAGTACAGATCGGGCCCTATACCGTAGATAGGTATGACCAGACAACCAACACCGTGTACAAAAAGAGACAGAGATTCGAAGACGTGCCATTCGATTCTGTGTCACTCACCATGGTTCACACCACACTAAGAGCCGTCATTACAGCTTTGGAAACGCTCAGTCGTGAGCGCGATCCTGCAGCCAGACAATTTTTGCTCAGTGCCCATTTTACAAGAAATGATCCGATGGTTTACCCTGGTGGCCAGATTGATCTTGCAAATGAAAATACAGTTGCCAAAACAGAAATTCCACTTTATGTAGAAACATCGGGACGCCCTAGAACAGATTTCAAATGCGGGGTGGATGCCAACACAAAACGTCAGCTCCTACTGAAACCTGGAGGTAATGAATTTTTGGGTGGGGTAATTATTCGAAGCTTATTGCGCTTGGGTGGAAAGAAAATAATGTGTACTTAAGAAGAAGAGGTCTTAGAAAAGTAACTAGAAGAAAACCACACAGAAGAAAAAGAAATAGAGAAGCACGAAAAAATCCTCTATTCGAAAGACTGATTATCAATTTGTGACCCGACGTCGCCCTAAGAAAACCAAACAACTTTCACAATTTCCACCATTTATGTGACAACGCTTCTGCACAGAATACCAGTTTCTCCTTCTGACCTGTCTCGTTATGGGACATGATCCTCCTTAGGCTATCCCTTATCCGGCCTTCGCACACCTACACCCCAAGGGACACCAAAGTCATCACGAGTTTCAACCAGAACACCCCGGCTGTCTCAAAAACGTCCCGAGTTTTCCTCGGAATCTATCTCAATTTTCACCTCTGAACCATGTAGTCAATCATTTGAGACAATCGGAACTGATCAGTGCTGATGTGGAAGCCGTGTTTCAGGCGTTGTCCCTTCTTTAAAAACGAGACACAGCTCGACTTGAAATTCATTTCCACTACAGCTTTATAGCAAAATGGCTCGAAAAACGAAGACAGTCAGAAGAGCCAAAGGCAAAAGAAGACCCTTGCTGGCTATGCCCGCTTTGTCACCGGTGATGACAGAATTCATACGTTAAATATATAGATGGCAATCGTTCCTTACAAATGTTAGAAGAAATGCAGTAATGGAAAACAGAAAAACGACCACGGTTTCCACCAAGTCATCAGGTTGTACAAACGGTCGAAATACAGAGAGATGTGGACTCTGTCTTACAAAAGGAGGACCTGTCGGAGGTACAGAAACACCATTTGTACGGGGACGCACTACAGTAAGCTCTTATACAACAATCGAGTACGTCGCTCCCCATACCATCACAGCCACCACCACCAGCGACCGCAGAAGAAAAACCCCTCGCCATTCAAGACAGTATCGAGACAGTGTTCTGCGCCTAGAAGCCAAACGGCTTTTATACCTCCTGTAGGGCCATCCTCACATGCGATTGGCCCGCCAAGGTGTGCTCGAATGCCAAGGAAAACCGGTGCCAGGGTCAAATGTCATTGATTAAGTCAACAATATGATTCGTCATTGTAAAGGTTCAATACCGAGAGGATAAGAACGGCCTGCCCAGGGACTCAAAGATGTGAGTGTGCCTCAAGAATTCGTTGGCAACAAGCAGCACTGGACCTAAACGCAGAAATCGGAAGAACCTTTACAAGAAGAAGATGAAGACGAAGACGAATTATTCGAAAACAGTGCTCATCATCTTCCTCAGACGCCACCGGCCTATCCTAAGCGAGCCTATAAAACAAAACGTGCCGCACCTTCCACCTCCATCACGTCATAGCAATCTTAATAAAAAAGAGAGGATCGTTTCCGCCACATCTACTATGACGTTCGACATCCAGAGGCTTTCTTGGGGGTGCGTACCTTGTACAAAGTTGAACGAAAACAGGAGAAGTCCATCAATTTAAATCAAGTCAAATCCTGGTTACAACGACAGAAAACGTACACGCTGCATAAACTCACATGTCGCAAATTTGGCAGGAGAAAGACAGTGGTGGGAGGAAAAGACCAGTGGAAGGCGGATGTGAAAATACTTCACGCGCACAAAATCCAGACGATACATCGAAGTGCTAGACGATTTAGTACTGGCGTAAAACAGTTTTTATTTAAGCATTCAGCCTGCACAGGCCTTGATCAGTCGAGAACAAGAGCCAGTCATTGCCCAGGAGCTGTATGGAGTCCAACCCAAATCCCGCTCACTGCTTGTCAAATTCGGGGATTTAGTTCAAATCAACAACACTAAACGGACGTTTGAAGAAGGATATCTGCCCAATTGGACCAACAATACTTTCGAATTGTTCACATTCGCCTCAGCGTCCCTGCGACAGTACAGCTTGAAGTTCTGACCGGGGAACCTATCGAAGGTCCTTTCTACCTTCCCGAAAATCAACTCGGACATCTACGAAATTGAATCAGTTCTAGCTAGACGCTCGAGGAAGAAAGACGGAAAAATGATCAAGGAAATTAAAGTGCATTGAAAAGGCTATTCTAAGAAATTTGACAGTTGGATATCCGAGAGTTATTTGATATAAAAGAACGACCTCACCTCCTGACCATGTCACAAACCTCAGATACAGCAAGTGTGGAGCTACCTTTTGTCAGAAACTGCGGGAACCGAAAAACAAACTCTCCTATTTCTCACAGATTATTGTGATCTACACCATCATCGCCGCTGCAACCATCATTCATCTGAGTTTGCAAGCACACGACAAGGAATTGTGTCTCGTGCTGCTGAGTAGCAATTTTGGCTACATCTTACCTACACCGGAGCTGAAATTTATCAAACACCACCGTCACGATAAATTCGTTTTACACCACGCTGCTCAGTTACATGTCTTTTGTTATGTACCCGGACAATACGCAGTGCTGTTTTCGGACAATACTACCGAAGACTATAGATATTTACTAGCAAAAATAGGAAATGGCGCTGGTTGAGTTGATTCTTCCATCCAAGATTGTCAACGTGACAGAAGAAAGCTATTTTCAAGTCGTGACGACCGACCCAAAACAGAGCAAAGATATCGGCGGGGTGATTTCATCTGCATGTAAGGTAGCACCAAAACGTGGTCTGTACGGATACGGTCTGTTAATCCCCAGCTGCGTATAAGAACACCTGCTAGAAAAAATTGATGGGGCCTTGCGAAAGAATCTCGAGAAGTTGTTTTAGGAAAACATAGTGTTTCGTATAGGGTATTCCTACACAGGCAATAGGCTGAAATTTTCGAGCACCCTGGAGAGCAATATCGGAATCACGTTTCTTCTAAACAATTCCTTACGGAGTAAATATGAATGCCGGATTCAATCAGCATCCATATAAGAGGCGACACGGGCCAGGCCCGTCAGTTTGTCAGCGGCAAGTCGATGGTGAAGCTGCATTTTAGAAGAAAACTATAATATCATTTATGATCATGTTTCCAGTCTATCACGATGTACCGCTGTACGGACAAGGCCGGGGGAGTATGTTTAATTCGGCCAGTGACTCCAGATGGCCAAACCTTTGATGTCTCCCATGGTCAAATCGGTATTCCAGGTCCTTAAAAATGAAGGACTCAAGCAAGGCATGGCGATGGCTTCTGACCTTATGTCTGGCCAATCACCCAAACAGGTGATGAAGAAACGGACTGCACATGCTTTGAAATCTGTCGGAAAAGCCACGGCTTGGCGCTGAGAAAATGTTTGATCAAGAGTATAAAACAGAAAACGAGCGATGCTAAGGTATCACTTGATGTCCAGATGTCGACGAAGGCACAAAGTAGTTTCAAAGAGAGCTCTTGATATTTTCGATTAAAAACATGGTGCAGGATGGGTCTTGCGAGTGTTATCGGAACTGGATGTGACCTCGGTACCATCCACCATAACAGCGATGATTGAGATGCAGTGGACACGGAACATTACCCTATTTCAGCTCTCCGAATATTCCTCCACAGACCAAAAAAGGATGGACTTTAACCAGACTTATCTGTACCTGAAAATCAAAGTTACGAAACCTAATAACGCTGAGTTGGAAGCATACACGGAAACCTCGGTAGTGAACAACATCTTCTACAGTCTTTTCAACAGCATGGACCTGTACCTGAACAACAAATTGATCACCACCAACCCAGATACCTACCCGGACAGATCCTACTTCTAAAACCGGTTGTCCTTCAGTGAGGAGAGCAAGATCTCCCATCTCAAAGTACTGAAATCCGGTCATATGCAGGAAAATACGAAAGCCGGAAATAACAATGAATGGAAAATGAGACGCAATTGCATTGCAAAGAGTCGACCTTACGAACTGACTGGACGACTTCATCCAGATTTGGTGTGGTATGAGAAAACCTTACCGAACGGTATAGAAATACGTCTTCGGTTGAAACAAAGAAGGGGCAACTTCCACATGTTTGGAGAAGCCGATGGAAAACCGCACGTTCTAGAAGACGGATTCAACGTGAGAACCGTCGACCTCCTTCCCGTGGTGGCCAACGGTCTCAATATAGCCATTGCCACACACAACATGAAAATTTATATCCGCCGAGTTGAAGTGGAATCGTTTAGCATTACGGTCGGCCAGAGATCAAAATTGAAGATCACCTCTTTCAAGGACAGTTGGTGAGGCGTCTGTTTCTTGGTATGGTGTGAAAATGCCCGCGTGAATGGACAATTTACCAGCAATCCGTTTGACTTTGAGCATTTCAACCTGTGCAAGCTGAACTTCAGTGTCAACGAGAAAAGCCTCCACAACAAACCCTTTCAGCCGGACTTTGCCACCTAAGAATATCTTTGGTCCTACATGTCTCTCTACCAAGCCACAGGGCCATGGGGATTAAATACGCTGATCCGTGGTGTGATGTCAGTTGTAAAGAAAGACTTTCATTGCAAGCAGTCAGATTAGCAGTGGAAACGTGGACGCAAAGAACGTATCAAACAAGCCTGGATAATCCCCTGGATAACCCGGTATTCCGATATGAAAAAGATGAAGCTTAAACCCAACGAAGAGGTCTTCACCAGTTGCCACACTGATGAAATCCAAACACTCATCTACGATCAATTCTATCGAGAATGTCAAGGATGCCAAGTCAATCACACTAGCCAAACGAGACATGATCTCTTATTCTACAGAACTACCGATGAATGGATCGACCTTTACTTGGACGACGCTCTCAAGAAATTGAATCTCAGCAAAGTCATGGACCAGTGATATCCCAAACTGAAAAAGATTAATCTCTCACTCTTCGATAGGGCTGACGTCTAACGCCTAATGGTCGCTGTAAAGCAAGAGTTGGATGGCAAGGAGTCAAACGACAAGTGGGAGCGCGGGTTGGAAGAACGTGTCAAACAGGCCTGGAATTATGGACACAGTTGCACCACAACATTTGCTCGATAAATTGTGGGTCTTATCAACACTGAATGCCATAGTGAGTCCTAAAGATCTGCTGTCTTATTGAAAACCAGATTATTTGAACGCCTACATTGTCAACACGCACAATGCTAATCAACCCGGTGAACATTGGGTGGCCATCAATTTCAGAGAAAACAAGATCACCTTTTTTGATTTGTTCGGACTTCCAACACCCGTGGACCATATTCAGCCTTTCTTGGATCGACACTGCAGGCAACGGACAATGAATGCGACGCGGCTTCAGCACGCAAACAGCACCCTGTGTGGCGTGTACTGCCTCCACGCCTTACACTGTTTAGCTCAAAAGATCAATCTGCACACACAAATTTTCCTCCGATTTCAACCCAAAGACAAATACGCGGAAATCAAAAACACGACTGGTTTCCATGATGCAAGAAAACAACAGATTTCATTTTTATTAAAAACATACAGAAGTGTGTCGCGATTTTGAGTTCACAGATCATATATGTCCGCAAATATAACAAAAAATAATAACTGTGAACTTATTCCCCCTAAACAGGAGCCATTTCATGTAGAAACAGATTTCCTATCCTGTCTTTGCCAAAAACTCTCATTAATTCCGTTATAAGCTGATGTAGCTGCAGTTCCAGATCGAAAAGAATAGGGAGAAATGTTAAACATATTAACTAAAAACTTCAGAGCTTTCAGAATATATTAAGAGGAGTTACTTTTAATTTTGGCTTCAAGCGAATATTCTTCAGGCAAGGCTACAGAGCAAGAAGGACTACATGTTCTGCTAATAGAAACAATATACCATTCACGTGAAATATCAGCCTTAGAGTTCAAACCATAGTGTCACAGTGCAAAAACTAAATACTAATGTCATATTTATTCAGATATAACACTTCATTTATTCTAAAGAAATATTCTGCAAAAGATAGCCATCAAATATAGCTACCAATCCCAACACGCCAAGCGACTTAACATTTCATGATATCCGGTGTTATTGGATTTTATCTTGCAAGCTGGTTAGGCAGTCATATTTTATATTTGAAACGTTTAACAGATGAAGCCAGTTAACAGCTAATAGCACAAAACATACATAACAGTTTTGACTTATTGCGGTGTTTATCATTTTGTGCCATGTGAACTTAATAAGTGAAACAGACACTTCAGGGGCAGGTAGAAAATCCAAGAACGACATATTGCACTAGTCTTTGCATTTCTTCAAATCCTCATTATGACTTATAGTTACTGTCGAATCCCTTCCATTAAGATTTGCATATTTTACCTCTGATAACGAATCTGAACCGTTTGGCGAAATTTGATTGGGCTGTTGTATAACAATTCATCTTCCCATTTTGTGTATGTCTGTAAACATTAAAACAAATATTAACTAACAAATACAATTTAATATTCTATACGTTACAGACATGGCGTTCAGGCAGTAAGTTTTGCTTAAAATAAACTAAATCTGAGAGCAGTCTTATACCAGTCTTATAACTAATACTTTGCTTGTGAATTTTTCAGAACGCGAAATAGATTTTTATGCCTACGAAGGGAGGCATATAGTTTTTAACTAACCGTCCGTCAGTCTGTCAAAAAACTTTAACATTGGCCATAACTTCCTAGTAAGTGGATTTACTTTATAATTGGATACAAGACCCCTTTAGACAAGACCTTTCCACTGGCCTTTATTTACTTTACCTTGACCCCTGAATGACTTTCACCTTGAAGATACAATTGTCCAAAAACTTAATGTTTGAATGTCTTAAACATTCACCATAACTTTTTTTTAGTAAGTGGATTTACTTTATACTTGGACACAACACCCCTTTGGACAAGACCTTCCCACTGATCTATGTCTATTTGACCTTGACCCTTGAATGACCTTTACCATGAAGATCTAATTGTCCAAAAACTCTAATAATGCCCAGAACCTCCTTGTTAGAAAGTCGATTTGCTTCATACTTGGACAAAACACCCCTTTGGACAAGACTTTCTCACTGACCTGTATCTATTTGACCTTGACCCTTTAATAACCTTTACCTTGAAGATCCAATTGTCCAAAAACTCTAGCATTGCCCATAACCTCCTTGTTAGAAAGTCGATTTGCTTCATACTTGGACACAACACCCCTTTGACAAGACCTTCCCACTGACCTATATCTATTTTACCTGGACCCTTGAATGACCTTAACCTTGAAGATCCAATTGTCCAAAAACTCTAGCATTGCCTGTAACCTCCTTGTTAATAAAGGCGATTTACTTTATACTTTGACACAACACCCGTTTGGACAAGACTTTCCCATTGACCTATATTTATTTGACCTTGACACTTGAATGACTGGTCCTCAGCTCTAAGTCAAAGCACCACTTCGGGGGCATTGTCATCTTACAGTGACAATTCTTGTTTATTTCTCCCATGCACTTAATTGTCACTGGGTGTGAAACGTTAAGAGGCGTTTAAATTATATATTTCCTGAAAGAGGAATTTCCATAACAAAGCATGGAGAAAAGGGGACTGGAAGATTAAAACGACGCTACCAACATCCCTTTCCCTCTACAAAATAACAGGAAATTAAAAGCCTTTGATATTAAGTATATGGGTGGTATAAACCACAAAACACATCACCTGTTGGGACTTATAATGTTCAAAAAAGAAAATAATACCTAGGCAAAACTGATTTGTACTCATTCGTGAAGCAATCTTTAACATTTTGCTCAAACATATTTTCAATAAAATAGAAAAAGATCATTATAGACAATCGAAAGTCACCATGCTTAATAAACCTATTCAGGATATCTGCTTTAGAGTTCATATCTCTGCATATCCATTTTAATTTTAGTGAGATACTACAGGGAATAATTTTCAGATTTGCCGCCACACTTCTTTTCTTATTTATATTCACACAATCCTTACTATATGTATACCACTCTTTTAACAGGGCAAAAAGAATTGCGAAAGGTTTCCTATTATGTAGAACTCTGTTTTGTCTCAAAATCTAGTCAGAATTTGTGAGCGATAGCATTTTCTTGCACTAATGACAATGAAATAAGTTTATCGGCAATCTGAAGGGACTACTGTAAAAAATCCTAAACTTTAGACTGAAAATTCTAAGAGAGGCCTAGAAAAATATGATAATCTGGAATACTTGAAAATGGTGGTAGCCACTTGTAAGATCGAATTTAAACATAAACCATATCAAACAATATACTTGATTGCTCTTTTTGGAATCCTCAAACCTCTTTTCGACTTATTTTATTTCGTTGAATATAAAATAAGTCTTTTTTCCTGAAGCAGTATTTACAGCATTTACAGCATTTTATAATGACGACGTTTTGTGGTATTAGTGTTTTTTTCTTGAGCACAATGTTTACCACTAAATCAAAAATAGCTGCCTCAACAAAAGATTGTTTTTCTAAAGCAGACTTGTTATTTTTCATAATATACGATGGAGGCTTAATCTCAAATGGAATAACAGTACCATTTCGTGTAGTTGGTAAAATGTATGAGATCTGCGCAGTTGAAAAGATTTTTTCGTCCTAAGAGATAAGTCATTGATTAAGTAAGAGCTTTCAAAGTAGCTTTCACAAAGTTTGACTTTTATGTCCGAGTCTTTATAAAAATATTCGAAAATAAATCCAGTACTTACATTATTTCTTTGAAACAAATCAAAATTTTCCTGGGACAATGACGTTTTGTTTTTTTCAATACCTCAGTCAGATACAAACGGTTTTCTGGTGCCTTCGAAGGTTCAGGAGGAAGCTGATCGTTGGAAACATCCTACACATCTGTGCTGCACATCAATTGGAGAAATGTCCCCAATTTCCACAAACATAGCAAATGATTTATACCTGTCAAGCACATGATTCTCTTCTTGGGCTTCTCTTACATACTCTTTAGCTTTAACACCATCACGCAGCTTTATAGCTTTTGAAATATCCATCAGTTACTTAATTGGTGTAATTTTTAGTTATATCAACCAACCTTATGCTGAAACTAATGTCTAAACTAAAGGAATAACAGGAAAATTTTTAATATTCCAAATTTTTTATTACTATTTTCATGACCGAAACTGGGAATGGGTTCGGTCATATACATTGTACCTTTAAATAAATGTACAGTCTGAGTAATTTCAACATGTATCATCCATCTTATGCACAGAGCAACAATGTAAGTTTGAAACATTTTTTTTTTAGAAAATATCGGACACTCCACTCGATCAGTGCATAAGGATCCCATTATTGAAAAAAAAACATACTTATGGTTATGACCATGAACTATCAAACCCATATAATGCACGCGTACATGCCACCCATATATTTCATTATACCAAGTCTTACATGGGCGCATATATGGTGTTAAAAGAAATGGTCTGCAGGGATATCCCGAGTCTCCCAGGAGTACTCCATCAGCAACATCTGAAAAAATATAATGTTTGTTTTTATTACAATTATCATAAGCTTTTAATGTGAAAATGACTTCCTTGAAATAATTTCAGATTATTGCTCAATTTTGAATAGTATTTTAAAAATAATAACAATTAATTAAATGATAACAATAAAATATCAAGTAACATTGAGTGTTCAAGTTATGATTTAAATGGAAACAATATGAACAGTATTCTGTACAGTGTTTTGGTTTAAAGTAGGCATGCATTAAAACAATTTCAATTCACATTTTCAAAGGTATTTTTAAGTATAAAAGTGCCATTGTGAACGATTAAAATGAAAAACAAAATGAAGGTTGTGTTTAATGCTCGACTCTTACCATGATGTCTGTTTTCCAAATACCTTGCAACAGCTGAAGATCTGAATATATGGGCATCGTGGCAACTGCCTGGCCAACATGCATTTATGCTTGTGAATTTTCCTGGAAGGTAGACAATAATGCTCATATGTGCATCAAAGTATCCATAAACAACTGAAGATGTCAAGAGTTTGCTTTCTCTACTCTTGTATGGAGGAATGATTATTAGGGATCTGCTCGGATTATGTCTGATGTTGTAATTTAGTTCGAGAGTCCCTGGGTTTGAAACATCATTCAGATATTAAAAAAATAAAGTGAAGAAACATTTACTAAAACCGAATTTAAGAGTTTGAAAGTGCACATTGATGTACCCTGTAAAATCATGCGGGACCACCAGACAAAATGTCCACTTTAGCACCAGCATTTGTTATTCAGTCTGGGGAGGGAATCGAACCCTCATACATGATTTTGAATATTTACAGTTCATATTATTTACACCGTCTATCCAAATCTGAACTACATTAAAATCAATTACTACCTGTTCAATATAATGATTTTTTTTTTCTTTAAACTAATTGCTCATAAAATCTTGCCAGACCACTAGCCCAACCAAATTGTACACAAGTCGAGAATTTTTGTTTTGTTTTATTTTTAGAGATTCTGACCCAAAACAACATTATCTTGTAATATGCTCAAGGCGTCATTTAATTTATTCTGATCAGCCAGACAATCGGTTAGGTACCATCAATTCCTTGCCAGCTGATGTTGCACAAGCACCAACCCTGGACCAGTTTAGGCAAGGGGTTACCAAACTGTGCCATGACTAATAATTGAACATGCTGTTTTTATTCTTTTAACTGTACATTTGGCCTTTTTATTAACACTATCAGCTTTGTTTTCAATTTCTCACAAACACATTATGTATAACTTACTTCTCCTATCCATTCTACTTTTAATTTTCTCGCACTGACGCGCACCTGCATAAAATACTCGAGAAGGGTGTCATGCAGTATAGATAGATAAATAGATAGATAGATAGATAGATAGATAGATAGATAGATAGATAGATAGATAGATACAATGTAGATAGATGTACGATGATAATGTACGAAATGTGAAAGTACGAAACACTTTGGGAAAACAGTGGCACTATTATATCCTCCAGTGCTTTGACGTTTTCTCGTATTAGATATACATACAGTTGATTCCTGACATCTTTTGAGATACGCAAACATATATGATAAAAGTGAAATTCCTTTACAAAACAGAACTAAAATCGATGCGACATATTATCCAAAAGTCCGGTCTGTAAAAATTTAAAGGTGTGAGAAAAGCGAATGTTACCTTGGTGATCACAAGTAGCCTGTACATTAATCGAATGAAAATGTTTTCTATTCACGTAATGCGCCTCAAAATTGGCGGAAGGACTGATCAGAGCAATATGTGTGCAATCTATTAACCCTATGACACTTGGAAACCCTCTGTTGCAAAAAAAGCTTCTTTAACTTTCTTTTTTTTCGTTTTCAGCGACTGGAAAGTTCATGGCCCTGTCTTTTAGGTCAAACAGTCTGTCAGTGACGTCTGTAATGACCCTTGACACCGTTGCAACATCAACACCAAACGTGTCTCCTATAACCTGCAGGAATGATCCTGAAGCATAAAACCTTAGAGCTATCATGATTTGTTGCCTCGGTGTCAAGGGTTGGTTTCGTCTCGTTGGTCGCTGAAGATCCAGTCCAATCAAGTCCACAAGTCTGTCAATACCGTCCGGTATCGTCGTCGAACGTATTCGGGGTCCTGTTCATTTGTCTGTAGGTCAAGTCGTCGAAATTGTCTTGGAAGTCTAGCGTTCGGTACTTCAATGTCAGCCATTTTCATGGTTAACTGTTTAACCAAGGTACAGGTGGATGGTTAAATTTAACCCACTAGAGGATGGGTTAAAATAACCAAACCTCTTTTATACAAACGCCAACCAGACATTTAACCAAAACAGCAGTTAACCATAACTTTTCACCAGTGGTTACATTTAACCATTGGTTATACAATTGGGTGCAGTCAGAAATATCAGATTTTAACTGAAATTACTTTCTGCTAGAAGTACTAATTGATGGAAGAAATATTGTCAGATCTTACTTTCTGTCATGCCGATTTAAATGCAAATTCTGAGTCCGCTCAAAAGTCTCTTCAAAATTAGTTGAAATTAGAACTGAAGAAATCCTTTACATCGTCTTAAAATTCTGGGTCATCAAATCCTCGACTTCACCCATGATATGAACTAAGATGAAACTTCAGTTTGAATGTCATATATCACTGCCAACAGAAACCTGGAGTGGCCATGAAAACCATTGAAGGACTAACCTACATATAACTGTTATGAGCTTAACTAGAGTATAAATTCCATATGAGTATAATATGAAATAAACAATCACGAACAAACAGAAACTGAATGATCTTTATCTTATTTATTTAATGATTGATAGAATCTAATAGAACTGTATTTTATACTTCTCGATCTTTACCTAAAAAGAAATACCCTAAAATTTAGGGCTTTCAATAAAGAAGGATTCGTTGTACCATTTCGATGGATAGCCGTTGCAATATGTCTAAAGGAACCATTTTTGAACATATGCTCTTCTTTATATTATCTTGTTTTTTGCTTGTTTTTTGTTAGTTTTATTTTCATTTTATGGAGGAAGAGCCAATAAAATACATGCCATATTCATAGCAACTGCATATAATTATCCTGTTAATCTTTTCATTTTAGAAGAAATCATACATTTTTGACACAGTATTTTCATTACTGCCCAAGAAACAGTTGTCGTCATTTCCTGATTAAACATAGAAAATGGCCCTATGTGCCAATTCCATAAGGTGAAACAAATACATAGTGTTGAAACGGCAAAAATATTTGCAGGTACTTTGGCAAATAGTTCACGTGTTAGCCTTAAGAGGAGTCTTCCTTCTGCATATCTCAAGTATTGGTTTGAGTTCGGGAAGCTAGCTTTCTCATTCATCATTATGTTATAGGGTTCCTTTATTCGAATCTATTCTTTGATTTATATATATATATATATACGTCTTACCTCAGGTCCGTTTGCTAAGAACACCCTTTCCGATAATTCGATTAGTTAGTAACCAGTCTTTTCAATTCCGTTTCCGCCCCGCTTACTTCAAAAATCAAAACATCGCCATTGTTTGCTTATGATAAACAGTCCAAACTATATGCTTGTATATTTATACTTGCACAGGTAAAATGATTTAATTTCTTTATAAATATGTATTGATTGCATATTCAATTGATTTGTATTGGTCTTTAGGTGTAATTGTTTTATTTATCATTTTCTTTGCCCTTATGATTTGTTTATGTTTATTACAGACAACTGTCGTATTCACTGAGGAATAGATTATGGAACTGTTGATATTTGTCTGGTTGTCCATTATCCCCTAATACCCACGTCCATAACTGCTGAACACGCTAACCGACGACAATTATAAGGAATGCAACATATTTTTACTGAACTATCTCTTGAAAATTAAAATCATTTCATGAATGATGCAGTTGGCGAAGAACAGCTTCGTTAAGGCCTTGAGAAAAATACATGTACATTTAAACTCCGGTAATATTCCCCGGTATTCCCCATATCCCAGGAAACAGATCTGATTTAGACAGATGTTGTACAGCTACCGAACAGGTTGCTGGGGTTGTAATCATTATCGTCACTTTTGTCACCATCATCATCCTTATTATAACTGTTGTCTAGCAGCAGCAATGTCAGCATCACTGTTATTACTGAGGTGGTAGATTTATAAATTCGTTGTATGTCAGGGTTAGATATTCAAATTATCAAGTTCAGTTCTCTACAATGTATAATCTGTATTTCAATAATATAAAAAATCCTACCTTGACGTTTAAACTACAGCAGGATAATTATGTTGTTACAGAGGTGTTATAACCTTTTCTGTATGGACTTTTTTTGTTCATGTTCGGTATTATTTTATACAATGCAAACTACCAACTCACCTTGATGTTCATATTTTTGTTGACATTCCCATTACCTTTTCCAATACAAAACGAACGGTGTCCAAGGTACTATACTGTCTTTTTTCATTACAAGTCAATTTATGATTTGAAAACTATGAAAAGCATTCAATATTTTCTCAAGGCAGCTCTTGTCTGCTTGAAAACTACTGATAGAAAGAAAAGAAAAAAATACAGATTAGTGAAATTTTACAGGTTAATATTGCGCGCAACCTTTCTTAGATATTTAACAGCTGAAGTATGCATGAAAAGGCAAAATCATTATGTGCATGTTTACATTTGAAGACATATGAAAAGAAAAGTGTACAATATACAAAAAATATGTCAAACTTTATTCAGATAAGTTTCACGAAAGTATACATATCAAGATAGAAATCAATCAATCCAGTCAGCGAAAGTCCCAACATAGATGTTTTAAAGACAATGGGACTGCTTTATCAATTTACTAAATATGCAACAAATGCTTTAAATTTAAAACATGTAACCCAGCTTTGCTGTTAATAAACCGACAGTTTAAGTTGCAGATTCCTACCTGGCTATAAGTAATTGTGACAATCAGCTAGGGCTGAGTGTCATTTACAAGAACTCTGTTGAAGTGTAGCAATATATGCCCTAAGGAAGCTCTCTATGTAAGTCATGCAGTGTTTGTCTTATGCATTAGAAAAAAAATGAAAATAAATGTTAATTTAAATTATAAATAGGTAGAGGCTTTAAGAAATGTTTTCAATTTAGCAGACACCACATGTATTATAAAATAGTCCAATATGGCGCCTACCACATTCTCAGAGGTAACTGTTTGAAGTCGCCCGAAGTGTTCTGAATGACTCACGTGATTTCCCAAGTACTTGCTATGAATCATTTGCCAAGTAGGCAAGAAGCTTGTTGTAGCTTATGTTGAATAAATTGTTATACCCCCCATAAACGAAGTTAAGTGGGGATTATATAGGAGTGAGGTTGTTGGTCTGTCCGTCTGTCGGTCGGTACATTACATGGTTACTGGGTGTGACATCATAAAATACAGGTCAAGTTTGAATTTGGGTTATGGCCCCTTTTCATCTTCATTTTTGCACACACAATAAATGGTTTCCAGATGATAACTCTTTAAGGTGTCATTGGATTGTAATAATTTTAGTACACATGTGTAACATCTTAAAATACAGGTCAAGTTCGAATTTTGGTTCAGAACACTAAATTTTTATAGAGTTTTGGTCCCTTTACGTCTTAAGTTTTGCACACACAAAAAATATTTCCAGATGATAACTGTTTAAGAAGTCAATGGATTGAAAGTATTTTGGGTACACAGATGTAAAATCACTAAATACAGGTGGACTTCGAATTTAGGTTTCAGGCCACTAATTTTTTTACATAGTTATGGCTCCTTTCCATCTTCAATTGTGCACAAAGAAATGGTTTACACATGATAATAGTTTAAGGAGTCACCGGATTGAAATTATTTTCGGTACACAGATGAAACAACATAAAGTACAGGTCGAATTTGAATTTGGATTCAGACCACTAAACATTAACATAGTTATTTTCATCTATTTTTTTGCAAAGAGATGGTTTCCAGATGATAACTCTTTAAGGAGTGAATGGATTGTAATTGTATTTTGAACTCAAATATAACATCATTAAAAACAGTTGATTTCAAATCTGGGCACAGATCACTAAATGTTTAAATAGTTTGGGTTTCTTTTCATTTTACAAGTTTCAAACATATTTTTGATGCTTTTAAATCGTACTTGATACAATTATCTGTACATGTTGTCTTTCTTTTCACTAGAGATAATTTCTTTTTACATGTTTCTTTTTTGCCACAAAAGTAATTCCCGTCTCCATCAAGGACATCAGTGGGGGTATTAATCGCATTCAGCGATAGCGCTAGTTGTTGTTGTTGTATTGCAGTGAATGACCTAAACACTTCTAAAAAAGCAACATTATAACAAGGCGATATGCCTGTGATAATTTAACGACAATACTATAAAAGTTCAAAATGTTAATTATTTATTAAGGAGTACTTACGGCGTTTTTTACCCTAAGCGGTCCAACAGATTCAGAGCAGAAAAAAATATCTAAGAGTGGTCTTCATCCAATCCATCCTGCTCTCTGTACATCATTTCATTAGAATAAACTTTTCTGCCAAATAGGTTCCATTTCCTTCAGTTGGTTCAAGAGAGCTAAAGCAGACAGGGAATTGCTTATAGACGGACCAGAGGAATAATATTATGTATATATAAATCTTAGTGTGTCCCTAACCAGGACCTAAGTCGGCAAAGAAACAGTGCTCTGCCCATCATCACAGTATGCTAAAATTTTCTTTCAGATAGTTTAAATTTCCTTCAAGCAGTTGAAGTGATAAAGAGGGGGGGAATGTCAAATAGTTTTCAATTGTAATTAAAACAGTTACAAAAAATACAGAGCATGTACTGTAAGTTCAACCATGAACTTGATCCGAGCCTGTCAAAACATAAACTTTTTCATGAACTTATTATAGTAAACATTTCTTCCATACAGTTTCAATTCCCCAGACATTCAAGATATATTTTCTCTCTCTATATATATAAACATATATTATATATATATATATATATTTATATATAGAGAGAGAGAAAACAAAACAAATATTTATACTTATATATGTATAAAATGCAGCCTTAGTGTGACCTTAACCTTAATCCAAGCCAGCTGAAACCTGCACTCTGCAAAACATATAATTACGATAAACATTTCTGGCAAACAGTTTCAATTTCCTTGACTGGTTCAAGTGATACAGAGCAGACTAAAAACTGCTAACAAGCTGATGGACAGACAATCTAGGGCATAACATATTACATCCATTCTGGGGGTATAAATCAAGTGGAAGATGAGATTTTTGTATCAATACAAAATGACCAATATTTGATAAATGAAATAGTCACCAGCAATCAAGTAAACAAAACTCAACAGAGAAACAATAACTGCTGTTTTACAAGGTAAGTATCCTTCTTGTCAAAGTAAACAGATTAGTGATTATATGCTTTAAATTGCAGAGTTTTGTTCTTCATTTCGAAACAAGTCTTTAGCAAATGTAAGTGAATATTCTTCCAGACATTATCTCTTGGCTAACCATGTGTCTTATAAAATAAAAAATACAAATTCTAAAGTAAAAACAGGTTACATAAAAATAAATAAAAGGTATTTTTTTGACAAGAAACTAATCAGATAAGAATGTAAATGCCAATAAGGTCAATGCAAACAAGTAATAAATAACTATTTTCAATCTGATTCCTGACACAACAGTTCATGCTGAACTATGCTACTAACTTTTTTCTACTAAATGCAGAAATATATCCTATGCTTAAAAGGATTTGTCATGAAAATTAGAACAGCTCTAAGAACACATATGTACTGACTCATGCAAATCTTTATGAACCTTTTGAAAACCAAACAAATCTAAGAAATATGTTGCCCTCTTCAACAGTCCATTATCACATGGATTTGACATCACCAAATGCTCCAGTCGAAATAAATTTCTTCCTATCCGTAGTTTTGTCATTTTTCAAAGAATCACATTTTTTGCTGAATCTCATTTTAAATTCCTTGTGAATAGTACTGAGAGATACAAGAATGTGATCACAGAGCACAGCCGTTCAATGACATTTCGACTGTATGAACCAGCACAACAAAACAAACATAATCTTCTGTAAGACCCAGTAGCTGTTACTTCTGCTGTGTTTGTACCGCTGGTCACTGGAACCAAACTGAAATAAAATAATGTTATTCAGATACACAATCGTATTGTGTATTTACAAATACTGTAATAAATTATCAGAATTTTAAATAAAACTTCTGCAGCTGATCTGAATGAATGGTATATTGTTCTTCTCAGAAATTTTAAACAATGCTAATTTCTTTCTTTCTTTTTTTATTTCATTTCACAATTGCATTTGCAACAGATTTCAAAGAAAGAATCTAACACAGCATAGCTATCATTTTTTTTCAACTTTCTAGAAGAAATAAACAAACTGAAAACTATTCAGCAAATTAAATTCTTTAATGACAACTTTATTGCATCATGTTAAAAATGTTTTAAAGAAACCTGTCTGCCAGCACTAAAACCCTTATTCTTATGCAGAATAGGCTGACTTGTACTGCCTATCTGGTAAAAAGGTATCTAAAGTGTAAAGCGTATGAATGTATACTCCTCACAAAACGTCAAGCAACAAACATTTCAACTGTGAAAAAAATTTAATGAGACCTTAAGAGTAAATGAATAGGTGCACAAATAATCTTCAACATTTCATCAAGTGAAATTTAACAAAGCATCTTGGAAATCCACTCCGATCTCACGATACTGTTCACAAACAGTAAGGCACATGGAAAACAGGTGTTGTAAAATGACACTTCAGGTCAAAAACACGCGAAACCATTTTCAATAGCGTGTGTGACCCCCGTTAGCACCAATGCAGCCCTGAATGCGGCGTGGCAGCGAGGCAATTAAGCGGTCCAGTTGGTTATGTGGGATGGCTCTCCACTTCCTCACAAGGGCTACCTCCAGGGCATCCAGAGTGTTGTGACGGACGGACATGCCATAAACAGCTCGCCAAAGAATGTCCCACATGTGCTCGATGGGGTTAAGGTCTGGGGAAAGGGCTGTCCAATGAAGGCGAGCGACATTGTTGTCGTTCAGTTCATTTTGAATGACTCGTGCTCTGTGACATGGCGCCTTATCATCCATGAAAAGGTATTCATCACCAAGTCTCCACATTTGGGGGATCACTTGAGGCCTGATGAAGTCATTTAAGTAGCGTTCAGCATTCAACGTGCCTCTCCGGAACAGCACAAGATATGTACGCCCAGATGCCTCCCCAAACCATCAAACTGCAGCCCCCATAACGGTCGTGTTCTGCAATAGCACAAGCCGCAAATCGTTCCCCTGTCTGTCTCCAAACTTCCTGACGCCCATCATTGAAATCTAAACTGAATAAAAATAACTCTTCTCCACTGATTCAGCCTCCAATCTGCATGTTGGCGAGCCAAGTTGAGACGAGTGTGACGCTGACTCAAGGGGACCCGTTGTGCTGGTCGGTGTGAACGGAAGTCAGCCTGGTGAAGCCTGTTCCGCACAGTTTGAGTGGAAACCCTGGTTCCTGTGGCAGATTCCAGGTCGGATTGCAGTCTTCTGGCTGTCACAAAGCGTTGGCGCCTTGCAGAAGTGACAAAGTTCCAACCCTCTCTTTGGGTTGTAGCCCTCGGAAGACCACTTCTTGACCTTGCCGAGCCTTGTCCAGTTGCCTGAAAGCATTGAAAGGCCCTGTGAATGACGCTTCTGTGGACGCCGAGCTGCCTAGCAATGTCACACTGGGAAATACCACCCTGAAGCATTCCAATGGCATGAGCCACCTCAACTTCTGTTAAAACTCACCGAATCATTGTCACTAGTGAAAACTGTACAGAAACTATTCTGGGTTTTCTTTTAAATGAGTGCAATGACGAAGCATATAACGAAACTCAGTCTGAACTGTCTCATTTGACAATAGAAAAACGTAAAATAGTATCTAACACATCAAGTGCCGACTTCTCGTTTTGCACGTACATCTTGTGATGAGTGTTAACGGTGTTAGGTTACAATGATTACGTGTTTTTCTTCACATGTACACTTATGTGAATATATGTGTCATAGGACCAAAACGAGAAAGAAATGATTTGTTGCTTGACTTTTTGTGAGGAGTATATAAACACTAAACAGACCAAGAGTCAATGTTATATTGCATGACAACAACATAACACCGAAACAAGAGGACCATGATGGCCTTATACAACCTGTCTGACAAATTTCCAGGATATTTGGACTGAAAAAGTAACCTCTACAGTGTTAACAAGGTTTTTCCATTTTTGGGCTCTGTGAATTAGTTTTTGAACCCAGATGACCCATTATCGAACCTGAGCTAGAAATTATAAAAACAACCTTTCTAACAAATTTCCAGATTATTTGGACTGAAAATGTTACCTCTCCTTCTACAAGAAGTTTTTCAAAGTTTTCACTATAAAAGCCTATGTAAAACCAATGACCCACAGGTTGGGCCAAATTTGACCCCAGGGGTATAATTTGAACAAACTTGGTAGAGGTCCACTAGACAATGATACATACCAAATCTTAAGGCCTAGCCTAGAAGATTTTCAAACTTTTTCCCTATGTAAAATAAATTGACCCCCGGGGTGGGGCCAAATTGAACCCCAGGCGCATAATTTGAACAATCTATGTAGTGGTCTACTAGACAATGCTACAAACCAAACCTTAAGGCTCAGGGCATTGTGATTTCAGACAAGAAGATTTTCAAAGTTTCCCCTATATAAAATCAATTGACCCTTGGGGTGGGGCCAAATTTGACCCCAGGGACATAATTTGAACAAACTTGGTAGAGGTCCACTAGACAATGCTACATACCAAATCTTAAGGCTCAGGGCCTTGTCGTTTCAGACAAGAAGATTTTTAAAGCTTCACTATATAAGCCTATGTAAAATCAATTGACCCCCGGGGCGGGACCAAATTTGACCCCAGGGGTATAATTTGAACAAACTTGGTAGAGGTCCAAAAGACAATGCTACAAACCAAATTTTAAGGCTCTTCGCCTTGTGGTTTCAGTCAAGAAGTTTTTCAATTTTTTTTCTTAAAGTTTCCATAGCAACAAGAGTTCCTAACACCCAAAAAAAATTTCATCAACTTTGGCCAAGTGGTTCAGGAGGAGATGTTGTTTAAAGGAAAATGTTGACACACTAACGCACTCACGCACTAACGCACGACGACGGACGAAATGAGATCACAAAAGCTCACATGAGCACTTCGTGCTCAGGTGAGCTTAAAAGACAGGAAATGCTTAAATGTTAGTAGACCTATTGTACGTGACGTCATTCACAACGCTCGGTAAATCAGAATTCCCGCCTTTTCTTTCCCATATTAGAGCACAATTAGCATATCCAATCGGAAAACCAAGAATTACATCACATCTGTTAGATTTTATTGGCTGAAAAAAACGAATGGTAACCATGACCTTATGAACTCACTGCCGCCTTTCATTACATAATAGAGAATTACCGAGATGTGATTAATTGTTTCGTTAAATTGTGATATATTTTTTGGCTAAAATGGTCTTTAAAACATGGACAGTTGAAAATCCGATAATAAGAAATTCTATAATTATGCTTAAATTAATTACAACATTCTGCAGCTTGGCCGTCGGGAAACATAGTTTTTTACTTGCCAGTGCGATCGGGCAAGCGGCTATTTCGAACAATGGGCCGGGTTGCCACATACTTTCCTGTAAAAATCAAGGGAGACCTTACCATAGCCAGCATAGCAATGGTCCTTGATCAAGTTTGCATCGGTATTTCCACTGAATTGATGCAGATGGCAGCAAATATGGAAGAATGTGTGCCACTTGATGTCTTGGACCAGGTAACCTTCTATCCTTTTTTTTGTTTTGATTGTTTCTGTCTTTTGGGATTGAATGTTTCCCTTAACGTGGCTACAGTTGAAATGTAAGGCAACCTCTCAGATCAAAATCGGAGTCAGAATCTTCCATCTGAAACAGAAAGCACGGCGGGCATGAGGACAAACATTCTGTTGCAAAGTTCGGGAAAGTACGAGGATAAACATTCTGTTGCAAAGTTCGTGAGTGACAAAGTTTCTGATGATAGTGTCATTAGTTCTGCCTCTAGGTAGTCCAGCCATGCCAGCTTACTGGATATTTCGATTGACAGCTCAGCTGCTGTAAACAAACATCTCAGTAACTGAGACAGGTACCCATATCGTACCATCGTGGATCGTCATGAAGCGGGATTAGACTAGATTGATTGATTTGACCTCGTAAGAAAAGAACAAGTGGAAAACTAATAATATAGTGAAACACACAAGGAGTACAATTCTTGATTTTTTTAAGAGAGACACCATGAACAAAACAAATTCTCGTTGGTATACAAACTAACAGAGGTTCAAGGTGGGGAGAATTCGAATTTGAAGAATAGAATCTACATTATTTTTTTATGCAACTGTTCCAGTCGACTTGGATATAAATGGTATAACATGCATTTATGATATATTTAAGAAATTGGAAATTGTGTGCATTAAATGAGAAAAAGGCACAATTGAAATATAATAGAAATTTTGATTATATATAGTAAAGTGATTTTTTCGATGTAGTCGTTTAAATTTCGTTTTATATTTCCTTTGATATGGACACGTTGCTAATCAAAGTGCTTATAATCTGATTAATCATGATTTCCGATTTTTTTTTTTAAATTAACGGAACCGGTGCAAGAAGTGAGATAAATTTGTTTTTCAAAAATATACTGATGGAAAATATGTTTAGCAAGTGCAGAGAGGATTGACTCCTAGGGAAAGGGTAGGTACGAAATCATTTTCAGATAATTGATTCCTAGCAAAAATGACTCGCATCAATGTTATTTCATAATTTAGAGGCGTTTAGTCTCCGGCATACCTGGAATGAAGCTGGGGGTCAGGCGTAAAAAAAAGTTAAAAAAAAGTGAAATCATGCTGTCAATTGATGGGCACAATTGGTCGATACGGAAACGTTTTAGTCACATTGATTTATAGACGAAAACCAAAGTCGTAAAAAACTTGCTTATTTTTTTCTATCAGTATATTAAATAAGATAAATACAAAAATGGAAAATGAAACAATGTATGTCAAGTTTCGTATCATGAAGAATTACAGCTTTGTAGCTGTAGTCCGGGCCGTACATTAAAAGAACACTTTTTAAGAATATTTTTAGGTGGCCTATTCGACTTTTTTGTGGGCTATTTAACAAAAAACAAATGTGTATAGCTAGCCTATTTGACTCTTTTTGGCCCATTTGATTTTTTTCTAGTGTACATGACTTACCCAATGAAAACGCTACATTCCTTTAAAATAGACTGTATTGATTTTCTTAGAAAAAGAAAAAAAAACAATACTAAATAAAATACAGCTCATATTCGCCTCCTATTTTTCATTCGTAAATAGCCTTTTTTTATAAACTTGCGCGCGAAGTGACGTTTAAAATTCACAACGTAAGATTGGAACCCTACTTTCAGGTACACACTGTATAACCAAGACATGGTGTAATCGTAATCGGTAATTTAATTTAATTTAATCGATTACAATTTTTTGAGTAATCACAGTAATCAGTAATCATAATTTTTTTCCTGTAATTTAATCATAATTTAATCAATTACATGACCAATTAATCAGTAATCACAATGATTACATGTATGATTACAATACATTTTAAGCTAAAAATAATTGCTGAACAAACATACATATAAAGGTTAAAAAAGTACCAGTGTCAATGCCTACTAATTGTCTTAGGTAGTGTAGGTGAATTAAATGCAGTCACCCAGGTCAGATTTGATGACACCTGTGTTTTAATAAGGTGATGAAAAGCTGTGAAATTATAACAATGGCCTGGATAGGTATATTATCACTTATTGAGAAGACTTTACAGGTTCAGTAAAGAGCAAGTATAAGCTGCAATTACTGACAAAAGTGAGATATGGTTATATTTTCTGTTACATTTTGGTATTGTTAAGTCCATGTAGAAGCAAAAAGTACAAAAGATTTTCATCATATCGAAAAGAAAGCAATATGCAAGCATGGCAGGAAATATGCCTGCTGTTTTTAAATACTTCATACTGCCAGAAAAAAATCCTGTTGATGGCAATGTGAGAGCTAAATGCACACTTTGCGTTTCATATATATCAGGAAATGTTCAGAGAACATCAAATTTGAAACATAAGCTAAGTTTGGCAACAAGTGTGTGTCTGACCATTGATATCTGGACTAACAGACAAATGTGCTCATTCTTGGGTATAACAGGTCACTTTATATTGGATTGGACTTATAAATCAGTGCTTATTGGCTGCAGAAAATTCAAAGGAAGACACACAGCTGAGAATATCAGGCAGACATATGAGGAGGCGATGGCCAATCTGGATATCGCAGACAAGATATGTACCATAGTAACTGATAATGCGTCCAATATGAAGAAGGCGTTCAAGGTAAGAATATCAAAAATATCAAAGCAACAATTAAAACATTTATATCACAAAATTCTTTGTTCTTGCAAATTATTAAAGAATAATTAGTTTGAAATTAAATACATTCCTGGGCTGAGATTTTGACTTTTCTAAAGTGTAACACGACCCTTTAAATGTATTTTCAAGGTTGATGTTCCCAGTTTGCCTGGATATGAGCATGATATGACTGAGGATGAGACTTCAGACTACAGTGATGTCGACGATGATGACGATGATACGCTAGATCCTGAACTTGACTGTGGTGAATGTTATGATAGCCTACCGAAGCACAGCCCATGTTATGCTCACACCCTACAACTGGTAGTGAAAGATGGAATGAACGCAGCTTCTCCACATATCAAATCCCTTATTGGCAAAGCTTCAGCGATTGTTACCCATGTGAGAAAGTCAACCCATGCGTCAGAGTTTTTGTCAGATGAGTGTAGGCTACAAGCACAGAACTTAACACGTTGGAATTCACAGCTTGCTATGATAACATCAATACTTAAAGTACCTGAAGAAAAACTGAATGCAATTGACTTCCATATAAAACTTTCAACCTATGAAAGAAAACTTTTGGTAGAATTGTGTGAGATACTTGAACCCTTCAAGACGGCAACAGATATGGTTCAGAAGCAGAAGTCAGTAACTGCTAGTTTGGCTGTGCCATTAACTGTTGAACTGATAAACAGGCTCCAGGTATTAGTGGTACAAATAACTCTAAAATGGTTACAACACTGAAGACATCCACAGAAAAAAGACTTGGCATATTTCTCGAAAATGATATATTCGAAATTGCAGCTGTTCTTGATGGCAGGTTTAAAGTGGATTGGTGTTCCAGTGACGACCAGAAGAGGTCAGTTGAGATCCTAATTAACCGTGCATTGGAGAAGTATAAGGAGTCTGAGATATACAGTGACGACGAAGAATCGCAGCCCCCTCCATCCAAAAAAGCTAGAACAAGTTTCTTTGGTTTTAAAACACCAAAAAAGAGTCGAAAATGCCATGTTTCTAGTGCAAAAACTGAGCTGGAAGAATATCTTGCAGAGGATAGCATTGATGAGGAAACCTGTCCTGAGTTTTGTCCGCTTGGTTATTGGAAGACCTATGAATACAAGTTTCCGAAATTAGCCAAATTAGCAAAAGTATATTTGGCTGTTCCTGCATCATCTGCAGAATCAGAGCGAGTATTCAGCATTGCTGGAAAAATCTTTACTCCTACGAGGTGCCTTCTGAAACCAAATACATTTGAAAAACTAATGAACATTTAGTGTAATATGAGAATATAGCTTAGTAAATAGGAGGCAACACATGTACATATGTAGACTGAATTAATTACTGTAAAACTAAGCTGGATTATTTTTTTGTACATTTGTTGTATTGAAATGTTCAATAAAACGATAGTGTTGAACCATTGCATTTCTTAACTTATGTACATGTAATCAGTAATCATAAATGTAATCTGATTACTCCTGTCAGTAATCAGTAATTTAATCAATTACAATGTCAAAATGGAGTAATCAGTAATTTAATTTAATCAAGCATTTTGACAAATAATCATAGTTTAATCGATTACAATTGTCAAGTAATCGCCCCATGTCTGGTATAACCGGGTGCGGGTAGAAAAGCTGGTTCAAGGCGATTAGTTGTAAACTATTTTTGGAAGATTCTGCACTTGGAAAGTTTCTTTTTTCAATCCTGCAATCGATTACTGCAATTATTTTAAGAAAATCTTGTCATAAAAGAAGAATATATCTTGTGAATCGTGCTTTAAATTGACACATATATATAGTGGGTTACGGCGACTTCAATGTGTATTTTTTAAACAAACACCAAAACTTAGATTCAGTGTTATGTATGTTTTGATAAACCCATCTTTTAAACGGCTTTTTTGAAAACGTCAATGCAAACTACAATGTTTGTTTCGAGTATAAATCAAATATTCATTAAAACATAATATGCAAAGTCCTATGGACATTCGTGTTCGTCATATGGCAGAAAAAAATGTGTCGCAGCATTGAAGTTCTAACACTTATATGAAGCATGAAATTTATGTTTGAATAGGATTACAGATGTCTATCACATTTTAATTGTCAATATTTGATTTATACTCGGAAGAAATATTAACTTTTAGTAGACGTTCTCAATAATAGACCTTCTAAGGGGGATTTATTAAAATTTTTGGACTGAATGTAAGTTTTCGTGTTTGTTTGTTTTTTCTTTTTAATACATTTAACTAGCCATGACTTATTTGTCAGTTTCAAACACGAGTTACAAGATGTATTCTTTTTTTATGTCACATTTCATAGACACAACTTCCTTTAATGTAGTTTTTAGCTATCGATTGCAGGAATGAAAAAAGTACCCCAAGCGCAGTCCCTACGAAAAGGAGTGTATTTACAGTTCAACGGTTAACGGGTGTGAAGTAAATGTGTTGATTCAAGTAGAGTAGCTGTGACGTAATAAAATGAATATTGATAAAGCTAAATTAAGCTTGCCACTAAGTATATCAGTGTTCGACAGAAATTAGAAACATTTTCCATTCTCCTGTGAAAGTTTCTAATTTCTGTAGAACAGTACGGATGAAAACTAACATAAACCAGGGCACAGAAATGAATTAACCCCGCCATTCAACTTTTATTTAAACAGCAAGGGAGCTCACTCCTGGAACTTTCTAAATTTTCTTTATAAAATATTATCTATTTAAAGGTAATGTATAGAATAAAACTTGTGAAAAGAAGAACACTATCATAACTGTATCACTGTCATACCCTTTTGTTGGAAAAAAATATAAATAACATAGTAAGACATACAGTACATCCATAGTTCAAAGTACACGAGGCGTCTGCAACGAGCAATCCGGGGATCTGAAAATGGTTAACCAAATAATTTGCTGAGCTGGTAAATTATAGATACCACTTCGTAAAACATAGATACCGGCGTAAATCATGGTTAACCCTTTTGAAATTTGATTATCAAACAAATACATACTATGATTTCGGTCGTAAACATAGGTACACGTTCGTAAACTATGGTTAACCTCAAAAATTAACAATTGTTTTGAAAAACCTAGTTTATCGGACGTAAATACAGGTTCAAGAGTGTAATCTAGGGTTTACGACGGTTATCCTATTTACGAAAATTAAAAACCTGTTTATCAATCGTAAATCCTAGATTAACGGGCGTAAACATAGGTTCATGTTATTTTGGACAGTTGACTTCCCTTGAAATATATTTTACGGAATTTAACCAGTGCTTTCGAGCAAAAACGTAGGATAATGGTCTTGAACCATAGTTTACGGACGAGAAAAAATATGAATTTACGAACGTAAATATAGGTTTAGAGTCGTAAACCTATGTTCACGGTCGCAAACCCAAGTTTACGGTGGTAATCTCAGGATAACGACCGAAATTCTAATATTATTTGAGAAACCTAGTTTATCGAACGTAAACATAAGATCACGAGCGTAAACTACCGTCTTACGGCCGTCATCCTTGTTTACGCTCGAAAATAGAGGTTAAAAAAAACAAACAGGTTTTACGTTTGAAAAACCTAGATTATCGACCATAAATCCTAGTTTTACGAGTGTAAACATAGGTTCACGTAATTATTGGACAATTCGCTACTTTTCTTAAAATCAGGCTTAATTTATAACAAACTGGCAGCAAATCAACTGTCGTAGTTACCACTTCCTTGCTTAATAGTTTTAGATGAAACATTAAATTGGATTTCCTTTTGTAAAACCAAGTGCGTTTAGCTTAAAAATACCCTAGAATAATTTGACTAAAGCTCTGGACATATATAGTTAATAAAAAGAAAGAACGAGAGAGTTGACCAGTAATATACGCAGCATTTTCTCTCGATATAAACAAATATCTTCCAAAAGTTTTCGACAACAAAGCTCTTTCAAAACACCTTGATTATTTTATCTGTAGAGAATAAAAGAGGATGAACCGGTGATAATATGTGTTTAAAGAGTTCTTGATGATTTGTTTAAACCTATAAATTATCTCTTTTTCAGCCGTTTAAGTAAAACTAATCTTACTAAAGAAGAGGGCCATGATGGACTAGGATAGCTGACTTGAGTAAATCGGCTGTATGTCTTCTGTAGCTAAAATATTAGTTGCAAAATTACAGTTTCAGATTTGAAAAATTCAGAGATCTTATATTTTATACAATAAAGACACCCGGGGCTGGGCCAATTTTGATTCAAGGGACTTAATTTCAATGCACCAAGCAAACCAAATATCTAAGACCTGGAGCAAACGGGTTCGGACAAGTATTTACACAACTTAGACCCTATTGCAGAGCCAAAATTTGCCCAAGGGACATAAGTTTACAAGTTTACAAGACAATACAACACGCAAAACATCTATATAATAAATCTCTAAAGCAAATGGTTTAAGACAAGAAAACTTTTTAGGTCACCCCTAAATGAGCCTATGTAAAATCAAGTCATCCCCGTGACAGGGCTTTAATTGATGCCATGAGGCATAATATGAACCATACCAATGTTCAAACTTGACCTAGAAAATCAAAACAAAACTTTCGACCAAATAGCATGATACCTGTACAGTCAAATTAAAGCCTCTAAAGTTTTAACAAGATATCTCTTTAATCTAATATATTGATCAAATTTTTGACCCCAGATGACCAATATTTAACAAAGACTTCAACTTCACAAAACATTTTAGACTGACTTCAAAATGTGACTTCTACAGTCTAAACAAGGTTTTTGTGACCTACTTTTTGACCCTAGATGACTCATGTTCAAACTTTTTGACTTTAGTTGAATCAATTTCGAAAATGACCTATAATAATCGCAACATTTATTGTGACAGACAATCATTATGACTGACTTTAAAATGTGTTTTCAAATGAGATTGTCCTCAATTTTAAGCTACTGACTTGGTTTTTTTACCCCAAATGACAATATTCGAACTTGGTCAAGTAATCATTAGCACAAATATTGTGACTTGAAAATGTGTCATCTGCAGCGTTTAAAAGACTGTCCTTGGATTTAAGTCAATGACCTAGTTTTTGACCCCCGATAACCCACATTCAAACTTCAATTCAAACATTGTGACTGAAAATCTTTAGCATTTTCAAAATGTAGCTTCTAAAGAGTGAAAAAAAAATCCTTGAATTTAAGTCAGTATTATGTGTTTGAACCCAGGTCATCCATATTGTAACTTGACCTAGAAGTCATCAAGGCAAATATTTGAACAAATATTTGACCAAAATAATGAAACTGAATTCAAGATGTGTCTTTAAAAGTGTTAACACTGTTTCCACTAATTTGGCCTAGTGACATGTTTTTCCCTAATAAACAAAGTTTCAAACTCCTCTGAGAGTCCAACAAGGCAAACATTCTGGGCAAGTTTCATTAAGACTTGTTAAATGCAGTCTCTAGAGTATTTACAAAGCAAACTGTTGACGGCGCAACAAGCCGAAAGACCAGACGATGAACGAGAGACAACAGGCGCATCAAAAAATAAAACAAGAGAAATTCAGTCATCGCTTAGATGAGCTGAAAATGCAGCGACCTGGTACTTACATTTTTTAGACCACAAATGTCTGTTCTTTTTCCTTTTTTCTAATGCCTTTTTGAGATCATTGTCCTTGCGATCAAACTCTTTGTTTTTCGTTTTTATTAGTTTTATTAATTCTTCTCTCGGCAAATTCTCCAGATCGTCCGATTCGGCATGACTTTGACCGTTTTCTTCTTCTGACTGATCATTGCTTTTCAACTTCTCTTGATTCTGTATTTCTAAAGGGCGGTTGGTTTTAATGTCTTCAGTACTTTTTAGCTCTGGCTGCTCTTGTGAGCTATCGTAGGTTACCTGCAAAAGGTATAAATAGATTAAATGAACTGAGGACCCTTTGAATATGAGGTATAGTTGTTTAGCATTCACTTTTTCCTATACGTATAAAAACTGAAGCAAACAGAAACTTAGCACTTTTAGTTTTGCTATATATCTATACTTACGCACAACATTTTAAACGCTTCGCACAGTAATGGTGTCCTTTTGAGAGTAAAAGATGGAAAATATGCATATCAGAGCAAATCATTCTAATTTTTACACATTTGTAAGTATACATGAAATATTTAATCAACTTTAATACCCCTTGATTTTATTTAAGAGATTTTTGTTAGAAAGTAATCACTGTTTGCAGCTTGTAGTTATAATCGCCAAAAAATGAGCGAAGAACTGGAAGTTTTGCACTCAAGGGCGATTATCGTATAATAGTGAGCCAATACTATGCTGTTCACAAAAAGTAGGGGATATTATGTTAATTTGTTATATGAGAAACCTACTCTTTATAGGCAATCGTCATGTATAGTTTAACATTGGTTGTTCATGTTTAGATAGCGTGGTAAATAAGTATAGAAATTTCGTTCTAATTTGTGCTGCACCTGGAACTTGAGGGGTAGCAGGCGGATTTTAACATTGACCGAAAACATGGTAATTGTGTTTTTAATTGGGAAAAACTTAAAGAATATTGTGTTGTGTAGATGTCAAACACAAATCCACGATCAAATTTGCAATTGGAATTATGAGAAGTCTAACGGAACGTCAACGATGGCTGGCCATTTGTATGCTCGAGACCGGAAGTACACAGGTCCAGGCTGCAGCTGAATTGAATGTTTCACAGTTCGTAGTCTGTCAATTGTAGTCATACTATCAAACAACTGGTGACGTGATTGATACCAAAGAAGTGGACGTCAAAGTGTACTGACGTCCGAGACGACCGCTATGTTTTTAATCAAGTAATAGAGCACTGACAACCACATACCTTTAACAACGCATTCGACATATCAGCAGGGTCAATGTCTCGAGACAGACAATCAGAAATTGCCTTCACTCAGACGGTCTTAACGCTAGGCGCCCTAGAGTAGTCTTGCCGTTGTCGGCAAGGCATCGTCATGAACGTTTGGCGTGGTGTAGAAAGCGGGTCAGTGGAATATTAACCAGTGGTCACATGTGATGTTCAATGACGAATCCAGATTCAACCTAGACTTTCTTGATGCTCTCGAAACAGAGTTTGGCGTTGCCAAGGTGAACGTTTTACAGACGCTGCTAGGGTTTCCCACGACCGATATTGAGGTTGGTCTGTTATGGTATGGGGTGGCATCACTATGACTGCCAGAACACAGCTATATGTGTGCCATTGCAGTGTGACTGGATAGTACTACCGTCACAGCATGTTGGTTGCGCATGCTGCTCCGTTTGCTCAACGTCATGGCCAATAATTCATCTTCAAGAATGATAACGCTAGGGCCCATAGGGCAAGACTTTTCATAGAGTTTCTGGAAGAGCAACACATCCGTACTTTACCATGGCCATCGATGAGTCCGGACTTATCACATATTGAAAATGTGTGGAACCTTCTTGGAAAATAAGTCTGAAGATGTGATCCCCCACCCAGAACGTTACGTGAGCTCGGTGCGGCGCTGCAGGAAGAGTGGGGCAGAATCCCTTAGCACACCATCAGTCATCTTATCGGGAGCAGAGGTGGTCCAATACATTATTGAGGGCGTATGAAAATGATGACGTTAACTTAATGACTTTGGACGCTGTTTTAGGTACCTAAAGATGTCATGAAGAAGTAACTTTCGATTTAAATGTGTAAATGAATTTGTTGAATAAACATCAAAAGGTAAAGGATTTCTTAGTTACTCGCAATATCAATATTATCTCCAATATCCCCTTTTTGTGAACAGTTCATATTACTTATTTTGAATTTTAAAACACCTTTATTTCATTTTTGACAAAGCGGCTCATAACAAATATAGTCTTGAATTTAGTAGATTGCTACTTTTTTATGTAAATTCTTCATTTTACTCTTATGAGAACAGTTTAAAATAAAAACTAGTACGCCAATTGCTTTCTTAGAAAATGCTACAGCACGAAACTGGTGGAACCTCGTTATGCTCCGTGAAGTTCTCTCATTTATAGAATTTAGAATTTAGTAAAGGAAATAAACGAAATGTAGTTCATTAACCTGAAAGAAATCCGAATGGAACTGAATTTAATAATGGGTTCAAATGCAAATTATGCACTGCACCTCTCCACGATGAGATCTATTCACCTATTAAGTTTCGTGCCGATAC
Organism: Cyclina sinensis; assembly: GCA_012932295.1. NCBI lineage: Eukaryota > Metazoa > Mollusca > Bivalvia > Venerida > Veneridae > Cyclina > Cyclina sinensis. Next base: position 59,788,056 of record JAAONU010000011.1, on the reverse strand, counting down.
CTGTTACAGCCGTTGTGTTATGCTCTGGACAGAATTATGATACAAAAATTACAAAAAAAAATAACTGGAGAATTATACAATGCAGTTTACTGTTCTTATGCACTGCACTTTTTAATGAGGTCAATTTACCTAAGGAGATTTATGTAGATATCTCTTATAATATTTGAGTTATGCTCCAAAATTTACAAAAGGCATAAATATCAAAGCATGAAATGCAGAGTGACGGTTCTCACTCATGAACTTTTCATAAGATCTGTCTACCTATTAAGTTTCAAGTTGATAGCTCTTATAGTGTGAAAGTTACACTCCGTAAAATATGTATGAAGTATAAACAAAAGGCGATTACTTCAACAGTTATTCTGCTTTACACTTTTCCTTCTTGAGGTTTTTTCACCCTGAGGTTTCAAATTGGTAGCGCATACAGTCTAAGAGTTATGCCCCGGACAAAAAATAAGCATGTAAAATCAACAAAATGCAATAATTCCAAAACAACGAAGTGTAGAGTAATGATTTTTATGCTCTGCACTTTTCCTCAGTGAGATCTATCCACTTTTTGAAGTATCCTGTTTTTATCTTTAGTAGATTTTTAGTCTTGTTTCGGACAAAAGGGTAAGAAGCTAAAAATGCATAACATTGTGGAACTTTCAGTATCCATTAAAAAAGTTAACCTGTTAAAAGTTGACCCTGTTTTTTTTTTGTTTTTTTTTTTTTTCTTAAAAATTCTCAGTCACAGAACTTAGTCCTTGGTTGATATAGAACGTTAAGCATGTTTTAAGCAGATTTATCTATATTTAAATGCATTTTTCAATGTGGAGCACGGCGTCTTGATAAAACTGTTGTCAGTTCTGAAATTCAAGGGCTGTTTCAAAGAATAATGACTTCATTACAAATTCATAGATTCTACTACTAATTACAGTAATTAGTACCTGAAATTATATTTTGTCCAATCGCATGAAAGTATATTTCAAATTTTATGACATTTTATATAGAATAGATCAGTGTCACCCGCTCAGTTTATCAACCGAATATATATTTATCAGTACGTATTTATAAATTTGAATTTGTCGGGCAGCTGGGAAAGGAACGTTTCAAGGGAGCGGAATCGATTTTTACAGTCACAGTATTTCAACTTCGGCTATATAATGGGTAACAGAAATACAAAAGTCGGAGTTACTCGGAGTTATTCCTGACAGTCTAAATTAAAATTTCCAAGTCTTGCATACAGAAGAACAAGAGGTGACTTAATTGACGTTTACAAACTACTGGATGGAAAATGATCTTAACAACACTGTTTTCTTTGAAAAACAGAAGGAAAAGAACTTGCTTTCTTAAAAATGAAAAGTTAAAAATGTAGTGTAATGTGGATATTTTCCCTATTATTTGGACTGTTAGAATTATGTTCAATAATCAAATAGTATACCTTTTGTACAAAACCTAGGTGATCAAGTTAAAATTAAATGTGTCAATGAAGTTGTCAAACATTTACTAGCCAAAGGCCATTTTCAGTCAACATACAGTATATGATCTCTCTAGTAATTATATTGAACCACTAAATAAGAAAAAATGAAATCTTCTTTGTACTCGCTGTCATGTTATAAAATATGTTACATTATAGAAGGTTGTCATCTGAGTACACGAAATGCAGATGTCGTGATCTTGTTAATACAATTTAGTCTATATGTCAGATTATATGTATGTATAATTAATATTCCTTCTGGTAATTCTGCATAAAAAGAAGACTGCAGAAGCTTGAAGGGAGAGTGGCCGTAAGGCCGAAAGCACGGGCCATTTGGCCGGATGTTATCTCGCAAGATGGAAACAAGAAAGGCTTCGTATTAAAGTAGGGAAAATGAGAACTTTTTAAGTACGAAATGATAACTATAAATGTTTAAAGGTCATGTGACACTAATTTTTGACCTCGAAATTTTCATATGAGCGAAAAATATATATCTAACTATGACTGTTTAACAAAAAAACGCAGGTAATTTTCATCTTAAAGATGTTTTTATAGCAAATTAAAATCAATATTTTACGCACTTGGTTGCGCGCACCTGTCACGAGCGAAACCGGAAGTGACGCACATTTATCCCTTGCCACTTTACACAGCTGCCTGGATTGTTAACAAAAACTTTAAAATTATGATGGAAAGTGAAAATGTAGACTGAATATAGTAAAACAAACAAAATTGAACAAGTTATGCTAACATCATGAATATACATTGAAGATTTTTTAAATAAATAATTTGAAATTTTGATGGGATTACGAAGCCAATGAGCAATATTATATAGAGGCTAGTTTAATCAGGGTTATAGAGTTAAAAGAAACATCAGTGAAAATATCTTTTTCAAATAACTGATCCAAAAAGAGTTTGAACATGCTTATTTTTATCTGATGCAGTTTGTTGGAAGACTTTAATAACTAACTCCAATCGAGAGATTTTTTCCATAAAAACATTCTTCTTACAGTGATGTGTTGCTTATTTGTCTGTGGTATATTTTGCCTGAGGTGCGTGTAAGTAATCTTTGCCTAGATCTACGATTTTTTACATTATAAATGCATATCTTTTTTTTTTTTTGTTGCTTATTCGTTCTACATTTTTTTGGAAAACAAAACAATAAGGATCAAAGAACAAATAATATGAAGAAGCCCTAAAAACTACGTCAAAATCATAACACAAACACATTGTTTTTTGTTTTTGTTTTTTCAATAATTTGTCCACATTAAGAAATTAAGAAGTCGAATGATTTTTAAATTTTCATCATAAATAGATTCATAACATTTAATTATCTAATTAAAATATGTATCAACATGGAAGCTTCTTAACTAAAAATCATTCAGACATCAGAGACGTATATATTACATATTATGTAATATATACGTCTCTGCAGACATGTTAATTGGAACAAGCTATTACATAATGTTTTCACAAGTGTGACTGATCAAAATCAATTTGTAAGATCACTTGCCATAAAATTTTGCTATTTGTCTCAACTTTATCATTGATTGGGTCATAAAAAAGTTAATTGCTTTGTTTGACAGCTATGCAGAATATACAAGGGTCCAATTTGGGCAGGTTAATTTGCATAAATCCCAGTATAAGGCGTGATTTATGGACCTTTGACATTTCATTGGATATTAATTTATAAGCAGACACAAATTTCTACTTGATAGACATGCTATATTATTATTTTTCAAACTATATCCCAACGTGAAAAAAACATTGTAGTGTGAATTTCCATTCCAGTGAAACAAAATTTAATGCTAACACAATAGATCACCTAAATTCACTTCAATTTTACTACACTTAAATGAAAAAGCATTTGTTTATGACGTAAACATCAAGTGAGGTTGTGTTACGCATCATGTAAAAACGCGGAGGAGATGGTTTTATATAGAACCACAACATGGAAGAAATTGGAATATTTATTAATATTTATTAAGGTAAAATCACAACCCGTTCTCCCGGCACAAAGTTGGATTTTACTTATAAAAATCGAGAAGTAATCACATTATTTTATATAATTTACAATTTATAGCATGTTGTTTTTATAAGTGTGCCTTTATTGTGTTTCTTGGACTTGTGGTTTAGTGTTATTTTTTCATTTAAAAACGGATGTGTTATGAGCAGTGTAATTCTGCACTACTGCCTGGTATAGTAGGGATAAATCTACGTCACAGCCAAAAAATGCGGCGGAAACTACCGATGTCGAAACGGAAACAGCCGATCATCAAAAACACGTTTTTTCTTATCAAAAGCAATATTTTCATATTTTCGCAGTTAAACCATTTTAATCAGTACATTATGATTATTTTGAATAGACAAAGTCGTGTCACATGACCTTTAAGTTGCCATTCAAAATACATAAGAAATACAATATAATTGTGGAATTAAACATCTATTAACTTGAACTGAGTGGTTTCTGGTTTGTGTATATTCACTACCGGCCACTACACTACAAAAATAAATCTTGTAAAAAAAAAAAAGAAAAAAAAAGAATCTCGTAAGCATTTTCTAAATCAATGTCTTCCCGAATATGTAGTAAGTGTACCGTCTTTAAATTGTTTTCAAAAACGTTTAGATAAATTTAGTTGATTTATTGATAAGATCAGTACAAAAAAGTAAAAAAATGAATATCAGGAAAACCCAATAAAAAATCACAAATAGATTCATTCGGATTTGCAGTGCATTGAGGTGAAAAAAAGTAAAATTAAGAGAAATGAAGTGAGGCTGATTTTCAGTAATTTTGTAAAAACATAGCTGTTGTGTTTTCAGCTGTTAGAAACTTCTACCTATACTAAGACATAATCTTGGGGATATGTACTTACTTGTTATGTATTTCTAATGACAGAATTTTGAGCTATTTTAAGAATTTAAGCTATATTCGAAATTCGAATTTCATTTCAACAACCCATGTTTAGAGATAAAAAATTGTAATTTTCCTGCCGAAATGTTCTTTCAGTTTTTTCAAAGACATACACTTATAAGTTGCCTTTTGTAAAGACAAAGCGCTTATATTGCATAAGTAACCATTAAGCCTTCATATTCTTCCTATTTTCTTCCTTTCTTCTGTACGGTTTTCATAGATTACTTTGACTAATTTGTTTCGAATAATAATATGTTTTGACTGTTTTTTACCCTAATGCCCTGATTTGAACTATTGCTGTTGGTGATCACAAAATTATAGCAAATAGTAAATAAATGTGCTCTAAAATTTCTTGTTTCTGAATTTTTAGTTTTTCTTAAATTAGTCTGACTGTGTAAAAACAAATGACCCGTTGAGGATGGGAACTATTGACCCTATTATTACTTAGGTCTACTAAACATTGCATTACACCAAATACCTAGGCTACAGGCCCTGCAAATTTAAAGTATTCCATCTAAAACACTAATCCTGGTATAGGGCCAAATGGATATTAAGGTCGTTATATGAAAACATCTGGTAGTGATTCAAAAGACAGTTCTATATACCAAAAGTCATAGCCTTAAAGGTTCTCTATATAAGTCGTTGTGAAACATATCACCTCTGGTAGAACTCCATTAGGTAATGCCTAATGCAAAATCTTTAAAATTTTAGATGATAACATTCTTTAAGGTTTTCCTATTTCTAACCAGCGGGTGGATCAAGTAAGATTATAATGATCCCAGGGGCACAATTTGAACAGTCTTGATATACGTTATCAAGACAATGCTACATTTCAAATTTCAGAAGTCTCAGTCTTACAATTTCTGAAGACGATTTTTAAAGAGTTTGAATAAAGAATTCCATGTAAAACATCTGAACAATAGAATGGAGTTAAAATGATCCCGCGGGCAAAGTTTGAATAGTCCTTGCATTGGTTTATTCGACAATGTTTCAAGGAAATATTCAGACTTCAGGGCGTTGTGGTTTCAGTCGAACCCGGGGCGGAAATAAAACAAACAATAAAACACGGGAGAAGTTAGAACACTCCTGGTAACGATTTATTTGATGTAAAGTTTGAACAGTCTTGATTTTAGTCTAATGGACCTTGTTGTATCATATCAGAAGAATAAAAATCCTATACTTTTGGTTTATTCTTCTGTAAAACATTCGACACCTACTATGGAGCAAAGAGTGTTCAAAGTACATAATTTGAATAATCTTAGTGGATTTGTCCCCAATACACGGTATGTAATCGTTCCGGGTAGATGTGGATAATTTTCCCGTTGGCAAACTGATTCAGAGTTTTCAGCACCGGATTGATTAAGGCAAAAATGGAATACACGTCTGATGATCAACAGAAAATTAGAAATAAAAGCATTTACAGCAGTAACTTTTTGAATATATTAGTTGCAGGGAACAGTACAATATCGAAGAAAATAACATACAATTTTATTAGTTATTTTCAGCGTTATTAAAATGTTTATATATTAAAAACCAATTTATATTTAGATCAAGAAGTTGTAAACAGGTGCAATTATTTCCGAAACAATCATTATTATCTTTGGTTCCTTCAATATGGTATGGCTTGGAAAATTAAAAGACACATTCCGCGACACTTAGATGCTCTCATTTAAATAGTGTGTCAGGTAATTAATTTGTAATAGGTCTTGTTATGATGAACATATGTATATTGGGAGCACCTTTTGACAAAAACCAGGCAACGGGTTGATTTCAGGCTTTAAACTGCGGCACCGGCCCGCTGCCCATAATTATAATCATTGAATTCAGATATTTATGCTACTCCCCTACTTGAATATTCTTAACGATGACGAATTTCTCAACTAAAACTGTTATATTTTCAATCAGGAAACGCCCAAGCTCTACACTTCAGCTTCACAAACGAAAAGCAAAAAAAACATTTACTTCAGCGATGACTTAATTATTAGAATGAATATGTAACGATTCACCACAATAACGATTTGCCACAATGACGATTCGCCACAGAAATTCTTAATTCGCCACAAGTCAGTTAAAGATTCGCCACAAAGTAATAACGATTTGCTACAGTTTTCAAACAGTGTTAAGGGTACACATTTTAATCAATTAACGACTCACCACAAAGTAATATAACATAAACTGATGACGTCCCACCGATGGATGACGTATCTACACAGATATATAGAAAGTGAACAATCAATTGACTTTATTAAGTAAAGGGAAATGTCGACTCTTCGATGCATTGATTATATTTTATTTCTATATTCAATTTTTTTTATAAAATAAAACTTTTACTGAATATAACGTTTGGTAATTCTAAATTTGGTCGTGTCTATATTTATTGGAACAAACTGTTATACATATTTCTACAATTATTTTACTAAACAGTCTGCGCTATCATAAGTTCACTCAAGCTGGCCTGTAGACGTGAACATTCGTAACGCATAAAATGTTTGGTAATTCCTTCATTGGTCTTGTCTATAACATTTACTGGAACACATTTCAAATAATAATCACAGGGCTCTCACTAGGATTTTTAAAGTAGAAGTCCAGGACTCCCAAACTGAAAAAGTAGGAGTCCAAAGAAACAAATGTGGAGGCATATGCTTTAACAGCGTAACTAAAACTATTATAAAATCAAAAAATACAATATTTGTTTTCAACTTTATTATAAACACCAGTTTGACCTTATGACCTAGATTTTAAACGAAAATAACCCATATATGGAAAAGTCTTAAAGTTATTAATCCAAACATTCTGACAAAGATTCATGATGATTGGGTGGAAAATGTGGCTTCTAGTCTGTTCAAAATGTTTTTCTTGGATTTGACCTGGTAACCTGGTAACCTAATTTTTGATCCTTAATAACCCATATATGAGAAGAGCCTCGAAGTCTCCAAGGCTTACATTCTGACAATTTTTATTGAAAGGTTTGAAAATGTAGCCTCTTGAATGTTCACATCTTCTATGACCTGACCTGATGACCTAGTTTTTGAACCAAATGACCCATACTTAAACAGATCTTAGAAATCATTTACACAATCATTCTGACAAATTTAAAATATATAGTTTGAACATGTGGCTTCTAGCGTGTTCACAAGGTTTCACTATGATTTGACCTGATGACTTAGATTTTTACCATACATAACCGGTATAATAAAGAAACGTTTAATTTATTTAGACAAATACTCTGACAAAGCTTCACAGTGATCGAATGAGATTTGTAGCCTTTAGAGTTTTCACAAGAAATGTGGCTTAAATCAACTATTTGGCAATTCCCTGGGAATAACTCTAAGACAAATGGTGCAATATGCCTGGTTTTCGAAAAGAACCGATATTTTATAGATATACAAGTTGTTTGCAAGTGTGGTCAAAATCAAATAAAAAATGTGGTTTCTATCGTGTTCGCAAGACATTGTAGACGAACAAACGGACGGACGGGGGAACGACGGACGAAGTGCGATCTTCGTGAGAGGTGAACTAAAAAAGCGTAAGTAAATAATATTTCCAACTTAGTTAATTTATTTTTATAAGGGATGGCAACGAATACTGATTTTGCTAACCGGTTAACGTTTATTCTTTAGAACGGTTAACCGGTTAACAGTTAGAAAAAGTGACTACCACATGATGCCTGCAACTGATTATTATTATGTTAATCACCGTCAGTTATAGGTTGATTACTCTCAATTTGAGCACTTCACCTCGTTGACCTCTGTTACTGGACCGTTCCAAAAATTAACAACATTGCAGCATTATTGCTGCATTATCTCGCAAAAAGCCCGTGCATAAAATTAAGCTTTTATGTAACTTACATATCGGCGGATTTGTAACAAAAATTAATATTCAAGGTCAGCTGACACTTATCGGCCTGTACATGCCTTTATTAATCCGGGGTTTGAAAAGACCCATTGGGTTTAGTAATAAGTATAATGTGTCCTAACATCAGTGCAAATATTGTTCATTTGTTACGATTAGTTATAGACACAGTCTATTACACTAGCAGATCCAGAGGAAGGCGCACGCGGCGCGCGCCCCCTAAAATACTCTGACCATAGGTGTTATTGTAGGTCTATTTAGAATATGTCTTTAAATAATACATACTTCATTGTTCAACATTGAATTGAATAATCAGAGGCACATTTGATATTGCCAAATCAGCATAACCACAACCGTTAAAATGAGGTAGAAAACGGACACAAATTGGGCCGAACATTTTGCGCCCCCTAACCTGAAATCCTGGATTCGCCCCTGTATTATCGTTCTTCGCTGCGCACCCTCTTCTCAATTAATAAGCCGCCATCTTTGACGCAGTCGTTAAGCAAATTGTAATATTATAGCTATACGTGCTAATTTTGAAAAAAAAAATATGGTTGGCTAAAAACATACACATGATATTTATGAAGAATGCAGCGGCCAAACAAAGTAGTTTCGTGGCTGAAACGATTATTCTTACATTAATGCTTGAATGATTACGACCTGTCACACTGGACTGCTGGAGAGATATGTTCTCGACAGTTTAAGATTTTATGTCATTTCTTTCAAAAAATTAAAAAGAATCTTCTCTATCTTGTTGATAATATATAAAACAGCATTATTTTCGAGTAAATCTGTCACAGGAAATGGTAAAATTTCAAATGATTTTCGGGCTGTTTCTATTTTGATCCAATGACCTACTTTCGTTATAAGGGAATCCTGACAACTTTCTTTTTAAAAATAGAAATACCAGTGACAGTTATAATAATCTCATGGAGACATGTGTTCTGTTTCGCTAAACAAATAATGTCAAACTACAAAAAAAAAGGAAAATCTGTAAGATATATGAATTTCTTGAGTTTTTAATACACATTCGGTACTGAAATGAAAACCTTTGAAAAATTGCACACCAAAATGTGTTAACAAAAGTCTGTACTGTTATGCATTTGTTTGTCACATTTCGTAATCCGGTAGGTGCTTTTACTGAGTAATATACACAGAAATGATACTTATTATCAGCTGTAAAATTAAGTGTATATGGGCATTTTACTTTTTTTTTGGTGGGGGTGTCATTTATTTTTTCGGTCAAATGAGCATTGCATATACTTGGCTTTTTTCACCAGTAATGTAGTGGCACATTTATATATTTGTAGACATTGTACTCCATAACAAGTTTCAAACCTGCTTAAGCCATTTTAAATCTTTATAATCGGTTGAAGGAAAAGGATCTCATTAAGTCAAAGATTTCTTACTTGCTAGAGTTAAGTCTAAACCAATGAAGAAAATTCATTCCTTCACATTTTCATTTAATAAACATAACAAAAAATGCTTCAACTTCAACTGACTTTTGGTCGTAATAAGTTGAAGTTGAAGTAATTACCAAAATTTATTAGCAGTGAATTTGAGTGAAAAAAAATGATTAAATGGTTATTTCATTTTGACATCTGAATACTATTTTAAGTGCACTTTTCTACATATAATTTGGTGGAAAGTTATCCACAATATAAACAAGGAAAGAGAACTCCAGTGTTAGCATTAAACGTTCTTATATGGTTATTTTGTTAGATTTGCCAGCCTAAATGTTTGTGTTTTGTCATTTTTTGTTTTGTTTTTGTCGTTTTTTTTTTGTGACAGCGTAATGTTACTTCAAAACTCACAACATTTAACGTTATTAAAGGGTGAGATATTCTTGTATTTCATTCTATTGTCAAACTATATGAAAAATATTATTTGCATTTTGAGTGATGAAATCAGTATTGATGCAGATGACACAAAACATATTTCAACAAGAGTTATATACTTGCTAGTGAAGCTGAAAAAGTGAAGGCGACCATTCCTGAATATTGCAGGGTTTCTGTGTACCCATACTTCACGAAAGAAGGTACATGAATTATTCTAAGCTTTTTGATCTACAAGCAAATAAGGTTTACCCTAAAATCCTAAAAAATCTAATTGTTTGAATTTTAAGGAAGCATCAAATGGGGGACAGTGTGATGTGTGCTATCACTTGTTACAGTATAAATTTTAATAATTTTTTCTCCAAAGCAAAATGCACAATAAAGAAGTTACATGTAGTGTCAACCTTGATCTTGGTGAAACATTTAATACAGGCATGTGTCAGGTCAAACATGGTCATACCAGTGTCATTTCATGTTGAAATATAGATGAACTGATTGTAACATAGCTAACTGAGATAGTTATTTAACAGCATAAATTTGATATTTTTTTTCCACTGTAAATAATTGGACAACATATTAACACAGGCATAAGGACCAAATCTTTTGCAACTCTTACTTCCTTTTCAGCACAGTAAACACTGATGCTAAACATGTCACTGTAATGATATTAGAAGGTAAATATACAAAATTTTAAAGTTCTTAAAATATTTTTCTTTTCAGTTTTATTATTTTACAAAACAAAAATAAGGGGGTATTCTTAGAAATATTCAAACATGTGTTCACAGCTAGAAACAGTTAAAACTAAAAGTTGGATAGTGGTGGCAGAGATCATAGGAAACATCATTTTCAGATAGTGCATATGCACATTTCAAATGTGTTGGTTACTTGATTGCCTGCAAATGTTAACTTTTATTATAACAGATAAAAGTCTAAGGCTAATATACTATATACCTTAATGACTAAAGATTGCAAACAGATAATTATGTCTAATTAAGTTTTTGCTATTTATAGAAATGATTGTTCTATGTCCATTATTTCTCTTTAGGGTGCAGGTCTAAGGGTTTAGTGGATGGCAAATGTCAACTGTTCAAGAACAAGGAAGGCACTTCAACTTGCCGCAAAGAAGTGATGTTCCAGTGATGTTCCAGTGTACTAATGGACATTTGGAAATATTTGTTGTTTTTCAGCAGGTGTTGGAAATAGTTGCCTGCAAATGTATAAGGCTTCAGAAAGTTGATGAAGATGAAACCATAATGTTACTGGTGTCCTTGTTACCTGTAACATTTTCTGCTTATGTTACTTCAGACAGCAAGATCAACAAGACGGCCATGATGGCCCTAAATCGCTCATCTGAGTCTCATTGCTCACGTTACAAATATCGTTATTGGTTTTTATAGGTGCAAGTTTGAAATGCTTTGCAATAAGTTTGAAGAATCTGGGTGTAATGGTACTCATTTTTTTTAGCAGAAATAGTTTTACTCTACAGGTCCCAGTGACTTTAACCATTGACCTACAGACCCAAAAATAATAGGGTTCTTCTAAAATAATTACCCTATAAAGTTTGAAGGTTCTGGGTGTAATGATACTCCAGTTACTGAGAAGAAATAGTTTTCACTCTACAGGTCCCTGTAATCTTGACTTTTGACCTACTGACCCCAAAAATTATAGGGTTCTTTTACTGAGTAAAAACAATTATCTGATGAAGTTTGAAGGCTCTGGGTAAAATGGTTCTCCAGTTACTGAGCAGAAACAGTTTGCACTCTATAGGTCCCTGTGAACTTAACCTTTGACCTATGGACCCTAAAAACAATAGGGTTCTTCTAATACAATTATCCTAGAAGGTTTGAAGGCTCTGGGTATAATGGTACTACAGTTACTATGCAGAAATAGTTTTCACTCTACAGGTCCCTGTGACCCTGATCTTTGACATACTAGCTCCAAAAACAACATTGTTCTTCTACTTAGTAAAAGCAATCATCCTATGAAGTTTGGAGGCTCTGTGCGAAATGGTAATCCTGTTATTGAGTGGAAATGGTTTTCACTCTAGAGGTCCCTCTGACCTTGCCCTTTGACCTACTGACCCAAAATACAAAAGGGATTTTTTGCACTCAATAAGGGCAATAACCCTTTGAAGTTTGAAGGCTTTGGGTCAACTGGTACTCAAGTTATTGAAAGGAAACGAAGTGCGAAAGACAGACAGACAAACAGACACCCATCGACAAGGCAAAAACAATATGTTTCCATCAGAAGGGTAGGGCTGGGGGGAGACATAACAACGAACAATTGAAGGTAAATCCCTTGGTGTTTCAGAGCAGCAGATTTTTTAAGTATTCCCAATATAAATCCTTGTGTAAAATTAAATGACCCCCCGCCGCTGTTTTGACCCCAGATTCATGATCTGAATAAACTTGGTAGAGGTCCACTAGACAATGCTGCCTACCAAATATCTAAACTCTAGGCAATGTGGTTTCTGACAAGAAGATTTTTAAAACTTTTCCTATAAAACTCTATGTAAAATATGTGACCCCTGGGGCGGGGCTTTTTTGACCCAGGGGCCATGATTTGAACAGACTTGGAAGAGGTCCTCTTGACAATGCTACCTACAAAATATCTTAACTCTTAGCCTTTTAGTTTCTGATGTGAAGACTTTTTAAACTTTTTCCTATATAACTCTACAAAGTGACCCCCCGGGGAAGGGCCTATTTTGACCCAGTGGCTATGACTTGAACAAACTTAGTAGAGGTCTACTGGACATTGCTACACACCAAATATCTAAAATCTAGGCCTTGCGGTTTCTGACAAGAAGATTTTTAAAAGTTTTTCCTTTAAACTCTATATAAAACATGTGACCCCGGGGCTGGGCCATTTTTGACCCAGGAGCCATGATTTGAACAAACTTGGTAGAGGTCCACTGGACAATGCTGCACACCAAATATCTAAACTCTAGGCCTTGTAACAACTTTAAACAACTTTTTTGAACAGTCGAACATCTTGTCTTACAGACAGTTTTTGTAAATATTTTATGTCATTGCTTGTTATATTTTTAAATAATTGCTTTGTACGTCTTTTGGTTAATTACTAATAGGTTAAATCAACATGGTTCTATTGTTCATCTGCCCTGTCCCTCTGAGGACCTTGATAGCAACTTATTTATTTGCACAAACCTACCACAGGTTAGCAATGATCCTATTACCTAGTAAATTGTTCCCTTAATTGGGCTAAATATTAGCGGTGCTATCAATTTCTATGAAAACTGTAATTTTTCTTCCTTTTATATCCTCAAGGCTCATCTGCCATTAGACATTTTAGCCATTTGCTAAATTTGTATTAATTTAGCTACAGAAATTATAATTTTGCTACAGGATATCTTGCCTTTGTTTTGCTATTTTAATAAAATCAGAAAATCAAACAAACTTAGCTTAAAGAAATTTTCAACCGGGTTATCTCTGTATCCTCATTTACATTTATGAAAGAGTAATTTTAATGTTTTGAAACACCAATGTATAGTGTAGCTGTCTATGTATATTTGGTAATTTCACATTAAAATTAAGATGATCTCAAACTGTTTTCACATTAAATTGCTTCAAACTGTTTAATAGTACTTTTTTTACATAATTTTTATTGTCGAGCCCGCTTGCGGTGAGCTCGACTTAGTCGCCACTTTTGGCGTATAGTTCAGTGTATGTGTGTCCGTTCATTGGGCTAAATATTAGCAGATAATCCGTCCGGATTTATCCAGTCTATATCTTGCTCATTCTTTGAAGGATTACAAAATAGTTTGGTGCAAATGTTCACCATCATAGGGCTGTATGTTGCACACAAAACCCAGTTCCGCCGCTCAAAGATAAAGGTCACACTTGGGGATCATCGCTAAAACCGTGTCCGGAGCGTAACTTCTAAATGCAAGGAGGGATTTAAATATAACTTGGAACAAATATTTTCCATAGTGCGGCGGAGTGTTGCGCGGAAAATGCAGATGTCTGTGACAAAGGTCAAGGTCACACTTAGGGTCAAATGTCAAATAACAAAAAAAAAACATTCATTTGTGAGTTAAACTTCTATATACATGGATGGATTTTAATTTACCTTAGAAAATTGTTCTCCCTGTTGAGTTGAGTTGAAGGTCAAGGTCACAAGATGTTAAAGGTCAAATGAAAATATTAAAATTTATTTGTTGGCGCTGTATCCTGTTTATGCTTTGAAGTATTATGCTTAGTGGTCAGAGGATTTGAAAAATTGAAGTGCCTGTGGCAAAGGCCAAGGTCACATTTAGGGGTCAAAAGTCAAATAACAAAATGAAACATTCATTTGTGAGTTTAACTTCTATATACATGGATGGATTTTAATTTAACTTAGCACAAATGTTCTCCATGTTGAGTTGAGTTGTCTCGCGCAAAATGAAGGTCAAGGTCAAGGTCACAAGAGGTTAAAGGTCAAATAAAAATATTAAAATTTGTTTGTTGGCGCTGTATCCTGCTTATGCTTCGAAGTATTATGCTTAGTGGTCAGAGGATTTTAAAATTTTTGAGCCCCCTTGTGGTAAGGTCGACTTAGTCGCTGCTATTCACTTTTTGTGGTTTGGTGTATGTGCGTCCGTCAGTCCGTGTGTCTGTCTAGATTTGTCCGCTCTATATCTTGCTCATTATTTGAAGAATTACAAAATAGTTTGATACAAATGTTCACCATGATAGGGTGGTGTGTCACATGCAAAACCCAGGTCCGCCGCTCAAAGATCAAGGTCACTCTTGGAGAGTCAGCTCAATACCTGTGTCCGGAGCGTAACTTCTACATGCGTGGCGGGATTTTAATATAACTTGGGACAGATGTTCTCTATTGCGAGGCGCAGTGTCGCGCAAAAAAATCAGGTGTCTGTGGTAAAGGTCAAGGTCAAATAACAAATTAAAGCATTCATTTGTGAGTATATTTCTTTATACATGGATGGATTTTTATATAAGTTACGACAAATGTTCTCCATAGTGAGTTGAAGTGTCTATGGCAAAGTTCAAGGTCACATTTAGGGGACAAAAGTCAAATAACAAAATAAAACATTCATTTGTGAGTTTAACTTCTATATACATGGATGGATTTTAATTTAATTTAGAAAAATGTTCTCCATAGTGAGTTGAGTTGTCTTGCGCTAATGAAGGTCAAGGTCACAAGAGGTCAAAGATCAAATAAAAATATCAAACTGTTCAAATAGCATGAATTCAGTTTTTTAGGCACAGATGTTCATCATGAGACCTCCTGTCATGCACATGAACCTGGTCACTGGGTCAGAAGTCAAATCATATGTACAATAAATCCAACATTCAGAATATCTGAAATTAAACATTAAGTACTATAAGTCCTTTTGACATCTCATATTTTACACATGAGTGATATCTATTTGATCGTTGCTTTTTCATGAAACTCCCAATTGTTTCAAATGCATAGTACTTGTTTAAATATTTGTTATTTTTTAAGTATTTCTGTATGTGATCTTTGTTCAAATATCTTTTTATTTTTGAATAAATACAATGCTTTGAGTTTGTGTTTCTTTTCTATATTATGAACACGTTGGTGATCTATCTCCGAATAACTTATGTCTAAACAATTGGTACTGTTATAATTATCATATTTGGGCTTATTTTTTGTCGATACCGGTTGCCCATATGACAGGAAACCCCTGAAGTGATTAGTTATTTTATGTTATGGGGGTAGTGCAAGATACAAAAAGCACCCAATTCAGATACACCCCTGGTTCTTTTTCTTGCTCAGTGTACATGGTGTATAGCACTGACACATAAGACCTCGGTTTAAAGTCTCATCCGAAAGACTATTATTAATACAAGTGGAGGAGCGAGGGATCGAACTCAGGACCCTTGCTTTACCAGTCCAGCGTGTTACCAATGGACAACATCCGCTCCTACTTGGTACTGTGCTCATATTCCCTGCCCAATATAGACTCCGATTTCTTAGTGAATTCCTAATCAAAGTGGACCTTACATGTTAATGTTCCTCTATAGTGACTTTCCATCTGTCATTCTCAGTATTGCTATACTACAGCCTAACCACGTTCAGAGGTCCATTACTTCTAGAAGTGTGTATACAAAGTAAATATTAAGTTAACAAACTACTTATATACCTGCCTCAAGTCAACAAAGCTAATTCAAAATATTTGCATGCAGCTCTGTTCGTCGGTCCGCTGTGATACTTTTGTATCACTGTTTTTCCTTTTTTATATATATTTTATATTTTTTCGGGAAATATGAAATGCCATTCGTCCGTCCGTGCGTCTGTGCATCCGTGCGTCCGTCCGTCCGAAACAATTTTGTCCGGAGCATAACTCCAAAACCATTTGAGGGATTTTATTCAAACTTCATATACTGACAGAGCACATGGTAGGTAGTGCAGTGTGCAAGTGCAATAACTCTACCTTGCCCTTTTTTAGAGTTATTCCGCTTTATCAGATTAACTTGATAAATTTTGTCTGGAGCATAACTCCAAAACTGCCAGAGCGATTTTATCCAAACTTCATACACTGACAGAGCACATTGGTAGGTAGTGCAGTGTGCAAGTCTAATAACTCTATCTTGCCTGCTTTCAGAGTTATTCCCCTTCATCAGAATTACTTGATAAATTTTGTCCGGAGCATAACTCCAAAACTACTTGAGGGATTTTATTCAAACTTCATACACTGACAGAGCACATTGGTAGGTAGTGCAGCGTGCAAGTTTAATAACTCTACCTTGCCTATTTTCAGAGTTATTCCCCTTCATCAGAATTACTTGATAAATTTTGTCCGGAGCATAACTCTAAAACTACTTGAGGGATTTTATTCAAACTTCATACACTGACAGAGCACATTGGTAGGTAGTGCAGTGTGCAAGTCCAATAACTCTACCTTGCCTATTTTTTTAGAGTTTTTCACCTGTATCAGAATTACTTGATAAATTTTGTCCGGAGCAAAACTCCAAAACTACTTGAGGGATTTTATTCAAACTTCTTACACTGACAGAGCACATTGGTAGGTAGTGCAGTGTGTAAGAAGAATAACTCTACCTTGCCTACTTTTAGAGTTATTCCCCTTTATCAGAATTACTTGATAAATTTTGTCCGGAGCATAACTCCAAAACTACTTGAGGGATTTTAATCAAATTTCATTCACTGACAGAGCACATTGGTAGGTAGTGCAGTGTGTAAGTCCAATAACTCTACCTTGCCTATTTTTAGAGTTATTCCCCTTTACCAGATTTACTTGTTTACATTTTAAGAATCCCAGCATATACATGTATATCTAATTCTTGAATTCTTGAACTTATTATCCCCCCGTCAAAAGCGGAGGGGATATTAGAAATGGTCTCTGTCCGTCCGTGCGTGCGTCCGTTCCAGTTTTGTCTGGAGCATAACTCCAAAAGTACTTGAGTGATTTTCTGCAAACTTTATATACTGAAAGAGCACATTTGCAGGAGGTCCAGTGTGTAAGAATAATAACTCTATCTTGCCTACTTTTAGATTTATTCCCCTTTATCAGATTTAATTGAAAAACTTTGTCCGAAGCATAACCCCAAAAGTGCTTGAGCGATTTTCTTCAAACTTAATACACTGACATAGCACATTGGTAGGAAGTGCAATTTGCAAGAACAATAACTCTACTTTGCCTATTTTTTGTGGGATTTTCTTCAAACATTATTACATTGAGTGTTTGAAAGTACAACCTTCAGGTAGCTTCTCTCGGCGGGGGATTAACCATGGGTAACATGGCTCTTGTCAATTATTACGTTGTATTAAGATATTAAGTAACTAATAAACATTTTGTCAGCCCTCATTAAATTGAGCTTTTAAGAAATATACTTTCGTAAAACAAACTATGGACCATATAATACACTTTTTACCGTGGGGGTTTCAAGAAATGACTAATGTTCACTTCAAACCTCACCTGACTTAGTGGGTTTATAAAGTATAGAGAAACACAATGTTTTTCTAAGACTGATCATAAAAGCAGCTGTTACCTGTTAATTAATAATCGACATTATGAAAACCTAATGACTGCTGACAAAAGAAAACACAAAATGAAGAGTCAAAAGTGAAAAGAAACGAAATATGATTATAAACATAGTACGAATTTACCCCACCCACTTCATTATGAGAGCATTTTATCAACGTAACCTTCAACATAACACTTCGGGCCTTCAAATCGGCTATAATTTATTCATTCATGTACTATTTTTAACAAATTTTTAAACTGGCAAAATATCAAATGTTTTTGAAAAATTAATATCAAAGAGACCCAGCTTTCATCGATTTACAATGTTGAAAAGCTTTGCTACAATTGCAATTTTACTGCCAAAAACTTGAGAAATAATGGCTTGAGTGGGGTTTGAACACATGCCCTTCAGTAAAAATAACTCAATCCTACACAAATTTATGGAATTGAATACTCCTCAGAGTGGAGGTAGGGTATTAGGAATCTAATACCTTAAAATACTTGTTAACCGGTATTTCAGATAACTTTGGCAAACAAATACAACTTTCAAATTTGGTGACTATCGGACTTTCGCACTGTGATCATGGATTATGTAAATGAATCAAAGTTAAAGCTTTTCTTGCTAAAGGATAGCCTTTATCAAATATACATCCTACCGTGATAATAAAGTACACTGAAAACTCAAAACAAAAACAACAAAAAACCCAGCTGTTTCTGAATTTATGAACAGGTAATGGGAACTAATTGTGGACCCTTGTTGCCTATCTGTTTTTATACTGCCATGAAAGATAATTAAGTTAGCTCTTTCTAGTAAACAGCTGGAGGTATCAAAAATAGATGATAACCATTTTCCATCTCTGGTCAGTAAAATATATGTAGATGAGGTATAATACGGCACTTCTACTCCCTTGTCTATCAGCTAGCTTTTATGGCGACGTGTTCAGGGCCGGATCCAGAAATTTCTGACGAGGGGGGAGGGGGGCTTGGGGGAAGGTACGGTGGCATTTTAGGCATAAAAATATAGTGAAATTTGTGTGAGAATTTAAAAGAAATATACTGGTATTCTTTGAAATGTTCAACTGAAACAAAAAACAAAAAACGATATGGCAAGTTATAACTTTTTTTTATTTTATATTTATAAAGTCCTTTTAATTTATTAATAAATTAATTGGCGTAACAAATAACAATGTCATCACAATTTCATCATAATCATACCATAATCATTCCTCAGAATCATACTTTTTCATTAAAATCATTGAAGAACCAACACAAATTCAATCATCATTATCATCACCATGGTTGTAAGGATTTGATATAGTCCACAAAACAGATCGTCCCATACTTTTTATAAATGGGCAAATTTAAATCAATATAAATGTGAGTCATCTTTGCCAAAAATTAATGATCATTTTAAACATTATAATGCCATTTTTATGGAATCTAAGGTACTACAGGAAACAGTGAAAAATCTGGTTTTCACACTCCACACGGCGGTTACTTCCCTTCCATATCTTTCCAAAGAATGAAAAGGAGGTCACTGCGAGGAGATTGCCTTTTCGCCTCTCAAGGTATGAAACCACCAATTCAGACATTTGAGCTTAAAAAATGCGCGGCTAGAAATAGTTCTCAGTTTTCTTGGCTATTTTTAACATTTTTGCCCTAATCTGTTTATATTTTTTGCTGGCATCATTTTACTTGACTATTTCTGATAGTGTGGTAGCAATTTTATGCTCATATACATTCAGAATAGAATTCGCAATGTGAAATTGTTTCACAAACCCCAACCTGAAAATTAGCTCAATGTTTTTTGTTAATTTTATGGGTAAGTTCAAATGAGCAGAAATATCTTTATTGTTTGTAACACACCTCCCACTTTTCTTGCTATTTTTCATGAGTACAGATATAGATCTACTAAATATGTAACTTAAAGTGATTTAAAAAAGGTTTTGTTATGTTTTACAGCCCTGTGAACTTTATGAATTTTATATAAAATAAAGAAGGAATCTATTTGGTGGTTTCACACCTCAAGGCAACTGATCATGGTCAGCAGACGCTCATTTAACAACTTTATCAAATACGTCAAGGTTAATAAACGCTTAAAAACTATACATCATGATCAATCCGGAGAACTTGCGGATAATCCGTGCCACCGAATATACGGTAAATTGTATAATATACACGGCTATTAAGTTGCGAACTCGTTATCAGTTGTTACACAATATTGCATGACCGTTGCAAAATGAAAGGTTGATTTTTTTTTCTGTTACGAGGAGAAAAGAGCTGAAAAAAATGTTTCAGATTCTTTAAAAATGAGCCATTTTATTTTTTTTTCAACAAACGGGCCAGCTGGGGGGAGGGGGGTTGGGTGGCTTGGGCCCCATAAGTTCCCCCAGTAAATCCGTGCCTGGTGTTAGAGTGTCCGTTTAGCAATCGAAGGTACCAAAGTTCAAACCTAGCTCGGAGCAGGTGGATTTTTCCGGGCTACCTTTGGCGCCCAACATAAATAACTCATGAGTTTCAGTGTGATAGCACCCTTAGAAAGTCCACAGACATTCAGTACTCCAAGAATTCGAGGACGAATTCTAAGAAGAAGAGGATGTATGTAGCAGAGGTATAATACGGCACTTCTACTCTTTTCCCTATCAGCTAACTTTTAAGGCGACGTGGTAGTGTGTCCGCTTAGCAATCGAAGGTACCCGAGTTCAAACCCAGCTCGGGGTCTAGCTTAATAAAGGAAACACTTCAGGCTAGCAAGTTAACTTTTTGATTTTAATCTTTCTATTGAAAGTGGTTTTATTATTACTATATTTCACAGCTTGTTTTGACTTTTGAAACAGGGGTATCAGTACCACAAATTAAGAAAAAAACTTTTCGCAAGTTTTATCGCCGATACCCAGATTTAAGTCAAAAATACAATTGAAGTTTAAAGTCACTATTGGAACAACGTATTTCTCAACTAGTGTCTTTTTTAATAAACTAAAGAAGATAAAAAGCAATATTAATTTCTCGGCGTTATTTGTAAAACACATCTGTAAATTCAAAAAGCGCTCTGTCTGCTTGGTGATTAACCGTTTAAATGTTGATCGCTTTGCTTACATCTTTGTTTGCACGACGGTAGCAGGGGTTTGAGAGTTTATGAAAGTTGCTGGGGAAATCTTTATAAGAAGGTAGAAACGATCCGTCACTTATTTCTGCCATATTGTTCTTGTTGATTTTTCTCAAAATGCTCTTATCTCAGTAAGGTCATGGAGTACCTACCTTTTACACTCTACAATGCCATTAGCTTTTTATGTTTTATATTTTTGTGTGCTTTTGCATGCAACATTTTCTAGCCGATGGGTTGGTTAAAGTTAATTCACTCAGACGACTTGTCCTCGTGCTTATGATAACATGCTCGGACAAGTGTGAGGTTGGTGCACTTTAGAATCTGGTCTAAACCCCCAAGTGGTAAAGTTTTACCACTGAACGTTCCAAGGTGGTTACCCCTCGGGTTCACATTTTCATTAATTGTTTGTGGTGTCCTTTCTTTGGTTGGTCTACAAACTGATTTATGCTGTCGTTTTCTCTGCGTGTGTGGAGGGTGATGGGGGAGGGCGTGTTTTTTGGATGTGTTTTTCCTGATATGCTTTTTCCAACTTTTTGAAATTCATAATCCTACGAGGGTCTATGTAAGACGTCTAAAATCATACTGACTCGTTGGAGATCGAACAGCTTCCCGGACAGGCACGAGCTATGGGATGTTGGAAATAAATAACTCACGTAGACAACCTTCAAAAGAGTTCACATAGTAAATAAGATAATCAAAATCAGTTAATAAAGAGAATGATATTAGATGCCGAGGTATCCTTTGGGTGACCCGTTGACTTCACAGCGTATGACTTGCTGTTCCTGGAAATCAAATATTAACTTAGTATATCATGACCAAGGAGAAGGCTTTGCAAGGAAAGCTCACTTGGCATTCAGCCTGAATTGCACAATTTGAATTCACGTTGAGACTGTTGGGTGCTTTATCAGAAGCGCAAGACAGTTAAGTGGTCTAATTTAAAATTGAAAATTTCTTGCAAACATGACATTATACACACAAATCTCTAATTTGCAATAAAAATATCGCACATCTGACTGGCTTTAGGGACATGATGCTGCATCTTTCCGCCAGCTTAAACTGATAAGGATAGGTCATACATGCATTTTATAAGATCTTTCGTCTTTGCGTCGCAATGACTGCTTATACGGCTCATATGCCACCTTCTGAGACGTTAATTTCGCTACGGCGCTAGATGTAGTCTCACCAGTGCCTTCCAGAATCTTAGGCTCTTGAAACTGACGTTGATTTATTTGATAGACGCGGCAACGATTGACGTTCCTTTTATATGTTGCGGACATGGGATTATTTACCATACTCTCAACAAAATTACTGGATTGAATAATCAAAGCATAACCGCACTGAAGCGGCGGGGTTTAGTCTATCAGGATGAACGGGGATAATATTATGTTTCTTCTATCTTTTGAAGATAGAATAGCACTTTCCATTCTGACTTTC
This sequence comes from Cyclina sinensis, assembly GCA_012932295.1. NCBI lineage: Eukaryota > Metazoa > Mollusca > Bivalvia > Venerida > Veneridae > Cyclina > Cyclina sinensis. Next base: position 59,765,499 of record JAAONU010000011.1, on the reverse strand, counting down.
TTTCTATGAAAACTCCAGTTATGCATCCAGGGACTGAGTTTGCAGACTAAACAATGTGTTCCTGTAGTTCAACAAAATACATTTTGTTAAACTACAAAACAGTATTTGTTTTACCAAGCTTTCATCCGTTGAATTATACAGAATACTCATTGTTCATGTAAACGTCAGCAGAGTAAAAGGTATCCAAACGCTTTGTTACATTACGCGCGCAACTCTACGTTGTCAAACTAGTATGGGTTGACTTCCCATAAACGCGTTTCTGAAAGCCTTAAATGGAAAAGCTCCGCGTAATCCACGCCCACTTCACCATCTTAAACAAACGTCATTTCCCGCTAAGTTTCGATATTTACTGATAGCACCGTGTGCTATCGTCAACCTGAAAGCACCGATTGCTAAACTCCGTGTAGTACGGTGTAAAAGGTATCGTGTACTTTATACTGTTTACATTTGTACATGTCCTGACTTAGAGTTCGAAAAATTTAAAATATACTAACGGAAAAATATAACTGTGCATACTTCAAGGTATAGAATTTTTTTTAATATTAGGAATAGTAACATAAAACTTTGCAAATTAGCCAATCAACGTTTTATTTCTAACAATCAATACAAACACTTCATCATGTTAAACAATTTTTACAGTAACAAGGCGCAGAAGTTGACAGGTATGAAATCTGATTTCACAAGGTCAGTATCGTGTGTGGCCTCCATTGGCGTTCAAGCAAGCAGGGCAGCGACGAGGCATAGAGGCAACTAAGTTGGCGATAACTGCCTGTGGAATGGTGTTCCAGATGTTGACCAATGTCTGCGCTAGTTGGTCCAGCGTGAGAGTTTGGTTACGTCTTTGACGGAGGCGTCTCTTCATCTCATCCCAAACGTGCTCAATTGGTGAAAGATCTGGTGAAACAGCGGGCCAGGGTAAGACACTCACGTTTTGCTGAGCCAGAAACCCGGTAACTACACGTGCTACATGTGGCCGAGCGTTGTCTTGTTGAAACGTCATGTTACGCCCTTGACGTTGAAGAAATGGCAGCACGTGGGGTATGACAATCTCATCTCTGTAACGAACACCCATTAAATTGCCACGGACAATTACAAGCTGGGTCCTGCCTTGAGATGAGATACCTCCCAAAACCATTATCGACCCACCACCACCACCAAAACGTTGACGTTGAAAAACACAGGGATCCAAGTAACGTTCTCCGCGACGCCTGTATACACGAACTCGTCCGTCCGAACTTTCTAAGTGAAACCGCGACTCGTCAGTAAACAGAACATTATTCCAATATGCTCTTTGAAGCCTTAGATACTGTCTGCACCACTGACGTCGACGTTGTCGATGACGTAAGAGAAGAGTAGGACGTATCGCAGGACGTCGTGGAGTAATGCTGTGCTCTCTTAATCGGTTTCTAACAGTTCGTCCACTGATAGGTCTCAAGCCAGGAATTGTTCGTGCTGTTAATGTGGCCGGTTGAAATCGATTCCGTAGGTGTGTAAGCCGGATATAATTGTCTTGACGGATTGACGTCACACGTGGACGCCCTGGACGTGGTAGATCACGGACGTTGCCACGTTGCTGAAATCGTCGCCAAAGTGCTGATATGGTGTTTCGGTGAACACCAAAACGCTGCGCAACCGCATTTTGAGCAATGCCTGCTTGGAGCATACCGACGGCACGTAGGCGATCATTTTCTGAGATGCGTGGCATTGTCTTCAAAGACTTAAAATCCAAATGAAGGTGTTTTTCTGAACTGCTGGGTAGCTCACTATAATTTGACGGTTAAAATAACTCGAAACAGCATGTACGAGGATATTAACATAAAGAAACACGTAAAAAGCGCGACCGTTACGGGCTATAAATTTTGCACGTGCAACTCGCGAAAAGCAGTATTATTGAAACAAGATTACCTTGTGAATTACACAAAAGAAATCTGCTAAAATAATTTTATACCTAATAAAAGATATTAAGTATTTTAGTGTGCACAGTTATATTTTTCCGTCAGTATACAATCTACAGATCACTTTTGCAGCTTGTTATTAGCTTACAAGTAATGATACTATTTTCAAAACTCCGATATACAAATTATTAGTACTGGATGCATCTATCGGATATACATTTAGGTTTTAACGAATGATCTTAGCAAAAACGAAGTATGAATTGACAAACTTGGCAAAGTATAGCCTAGTAACAACGCACTTCTGGGTCCAACCCCAAAGTGCGTTACACAGGTACACATGCAATTTTTAACATCACACAAACGACCTCATTTTGGGGTCATAAAAATTAAGTCAATAAAAATGAATTTTAGTGATATTTTAAAGTAATATCTTGTAAATCATGACAATGGTAAACTAAACAATAAGGAATGAAGTAGGCGAAATGTATTTAGTCGGATGACAATAGCAGATGATGGAATATTTTATTTTATTTTGTTAAATCTAACGTTTGCAATTTGCAATTAATTACATTTTTAGTGAGCTATTCTGATCTCATTTCGTCCGTCGACCGTCGTCGTGCGTTAGTGCATTAACATTTTCCTTTAAACAACATCTCCTCCTAAACGACTGGGCCAAAGTTGATGAAATTTTCTTGGGGTGTTCCTAGCATGAAGCTCTACCAAAATTGTTCAAAGAATTCAATTCCATCAAGAGCTCTGGTTGCTATGGCAACTTAAATGTTAAATTTTGAAAATCTTCTCGTCTGAAACTACAAGGCCCTGAGCCTTAAGATTTTGGTATGTAGCATTGTCCAGTAGACCACTACCACGTTTGTTCAAATTATACCCTGGGGTCAAATTCGGCCCCAACCGGGGGTCAATTGATTTTACATACTATTAGGGAAAACTTTGAAAATCTTCTTGTCTGAAACGACAAGGGCCTGAGCCTTAAGATTTGGTATGTAGCATTGTCAAGTGGACCTCTACCAAGTTTGTTCTAATTATACCCCTGGGATCAAGTTTAGTCCCACCTGTGGGTCATTGGTTTTACAATCATAGGCTTATTTAGTGAAAACTTTGAAAATCTTCTTGTAGAAAAAGAGGTAACATATTCATTCCAGATAATCTGGAAATTTGTCAGAAAGGTACACACGTCTTTATTGACTAGAATGCGTTACACAATAATGCCATCCTCCCTTTTGTGCGCCGTATCCGGGCTGTTTTAACTCTGTACCCAAACCTCTAGTACGCAGTACTAAAAAATATCAATTAGTATTAAGTAGTCGCATAATTACCAGCTGAACTTCATAATAATGTACATTTCCCACTGGGGGATCCAGATGGGGTTGAGGGGTGTCGGACACCCAGGGATTATGAAAATTACGTTTTTAATGGAAAATCAATACAAAATTTACGCTCGATCACCCCTGAAAAATCAAGGCGGACCCCTCTGTAATAAGATTTCCCTTTAAAAGCCTTTCAAACCCCTCCGGAGAATGCTCTAAACGGAGCTTACAAAAATCTTAAGTTTGTTAAAAATAATGTATTTGTAGAGATCATTATTTTTAGTCCGGCTGAGAATCCTGATATTTCACCAGAACCTTGCAATAGAGTATAATTATAGTTCTTTCTCTGCTGAATGCTGTAGAAAAGACTTTCATTGAAAAGAATTCAGCGGGTGCCATCCTGCCAACACTGGGAAAAATGAAACATTTAGGATGGCGCCCAAGATGGATGCCAAATTATAAGAATTCAACATACTGATCAAGATTATAGGTGCATATTTAGATGAAATTCACGTCCATTTATGGCAGAACGTTTTTTTAAACACGTATAGGGTAATTTTTCGGAAAATACGAAATTCATCCCTATCTGATATGGTGGTCATTTCAAAATAGCAGCATTTTTGGTGGTACATAAAACAGACATATTTTGCAAAACCTTACAATAATCCCTAAATTAAAAAGATTTCATTGATTTAGAACATAAAATGTCGCGTGCTTAACGTTTCTATTAAATTTCACTCGTGTCATTTCATTTTTAGTCTCAAGATGGCGTCCAAAATGGCCACAAATTGAAAATAAGTCATTAGTTTAGACTCATTTATTTTACATCGATTGCGATACAAGTTCTTACAACTTAGATTCGTCACGCTCGATGAATTCTTCCTGGTTTCCATACCAGTATTAGAGGAATGTGAAGATCGTGAGAGAATCTCGCCTTTGACGGGATTCAAAAATAATTCATTGTGGACATATTCATGTATATTTAAAAATACTTTAAATTTACTAATGGTAGCAGTTACTTTCATGAAATAACATGATTGATACCTGACAAACGTAACAAGAGGGCCATATGGCCCTGTATCGCTCACCTGATTATGACTGCTTTAACAAAGTTGCTATGGATCTGGTTAATTGACCCCAAATGACTCATATTCTAACTTGACCTAGAAATTATTGAAACAATCTCTCTGACAAATTTAAAGGTTATTTGTACTGAATATGTTACCTCTAGAGTGCTAACAAGGTTTTTTTTCCATATTTGGGCTCTACGACCTAGTGGTTTAACCTAGTGTGTCCAATATTCGAACTTGAGCTAGAAATTATCAAAACAATCTCTCTGACAAATTTCCAGGATATTTGGAGTGAAAAAGTAGCCTCTAGAGTGTAAACAAAGGTTTTTCGATATTTGGCCTCTGTGACTTAGTTTTTGAACCCAGATAAGCAATATCCAAACTTGAGCTATAAATCATCAAAACAACCTTTCTGATAAATTTCCATGAAATTTAGACTGAAAATGAAGCCTCAAGAGTGTTTACAAAGTTTCTCAATATTTGGGCTCTGTGACCTAGTTTTCGACTCCAGGTGACCATTATTCGAACTTGGGCTAGAAACCATAGCATCAAGCTTTCTGAAAAATTTCTAGGTTATTTGGAGTTAAAATGTTACATCTAGAGGGCTAACAAGGTTTTTCCGAAAATGTAACCTCTAGAATGTTAACAAGATTTTTCTATTTTCGGGCTCTGTGACCTCGTTTTTGAATCCAGATGACCAAAATTTAAATTTGTGCTAGAAATCATAGAGACAACCTTTCTGACAAATTTCGAGATTATTTGAGCTGAAAAAGTAACCTCTAGAGTGTTAACAAGAATTTTCTATTTTTGGGCTCTGTAACCTAGTTTTCGAACCTAGATGACCCATATTCGAACTTGACCTAGAAATCATAGAAGCAACCTTTCTCACAAATTTCCAGGTTATTTGGGCTGAAACCTCTAGAGTGTATACAAGGTTTTTCAATATTTTGGCTCTGTGACCTACTTTTTGACCCCAGGTGACCTTTATTTGAACTTTACCTAAAAATTATCAAAGCAACCTTTCTGACAAATTTCCAATTATTTGGGCTAAAAATGTTACCTCTAGAGTGTTAACAAGATTTTTTCTATTTTTGGGCTCTGTGACCTAGTTTTTGAACCCAGATGACTCATATTCGAATTTGAGCTAGAAATCATCAAAACAACCTTTCTGACAAATTTCCAGGTATTTGGACTGAAAAAGTAGCCTCTAGATTGTTAACAAGGTTTTTCTATATTTGGGCTCTGATACCTAGTTTTCGAACCCTTATAACCCATGTTCGAACTCGTCCGAGATATTAATGAGACGAACATCCTGACCAAGTTTCATGAAAATTGAGGTAAAAATGTGACCACTAGAGTGTTAACAAACTAATTGTGGGCGGACGAGGGACGGACGGACGGACGACGGACAAAAGGCGATCACAAAAGCAGCATTTTACAAGATGGCAACCAAATATACATTTACTTAAAGGCATTTACTGATCGAGTGATCATGGTCATTCCCTGTAGATGTAACTTGATTTGCAAACTATATTTTCTTCTAAAATTTTAATGATTATTGAGACTGTAAACGTTTTCATTAGCGATGTCATGTGGTGCAAATATTTGGGAAAATCAAAAAAATATGAAATAGGCTTTAAATGAAGTTACAGCTGTAGCCCTCATGCAACTTTACAATGATGAATGTTACTTCTTACTTACTTGTTACAAGCCATCAGAAATTGAATTGATTGAAAATAAGATGCAATGAGACGATATTAACCGCATTTTATTACATGCGCATCAAGTTACATTTAATAAGCGACGAATACATTTTTTTTTTAGTTTTGAATTACTGCTACACCAGAATTTAAAAGGCACTAAGTAAGAATATTTGATTTTCACAGTGATGTATCTAAGTATCGACCGTCATATTGAACTCGACCTTAAATATTTCAAGGTTGCCGATCGAAAATAAGTCAGTACTCAGTATTGAAACAGAACTCAGTTGACACCTCCAGAACTTTGGAACACAAAGTGCGTTGATATGTAGCATATTAATGCACTCTTGGGTTCATTTCTCGAATTTGATCCCAAAGTGCGTGTGACCCCAAAGTGCGTTGTTATATAGCCTCCACAGAAATAGTGTCTTAAGAACCGGTTTAGTGCAAGTTTACATTATCAATACCTGTTTAATCGAGTGCTTTGTACATATTCTTATTTTTAGCTATGAATACATAATGTTGCAATGTCGAACATTTCAGTCTTTTAAAGTTTTGTGTTTAGAAATGTGTGCAACCATAGAAACAAAGCTTGAATGCAATTGTAAAATGAACTGGTGGGAATGGTTTGCTGTGAACTAACTACGTAAGATGTCAAACTCTAAGACAGAAACGCTGCTTTCCTTAAAGCTGTAAGGGCACCTTTGCTCATAATTATGACCTTCAATATTTTTATTTAACATTTACGTCAAAAGAATGGACCATTTTGTTCACTATTGGCTTACTATTTAACTGATGAAATAGTAACCTACCTTCTTATTTTCCGTTGCCTTTGTTTGATTTTGGATGCCTTAGGTAAACCTGAAAAAAGGAAGATTTTTTTAATGTTTAATAACTTTTAAACAAACAAAAATCAGCTTTGGCTCAAAATATTGACATTTTAAATTTTTACTCCACACAAGTTGAATCATGTATATTTTTAGAACAAAACATTATTTTGTAGATCTTTTTGGATCATTTTATGCGATTCTTGTTAAACATAGATCAACACAAATAGTTCGTTTTGAGCGACCGTAGCCGCATACTATTTTTGAATCATTTATTTGCTAAAGCATTTTTTAAAGTCAGATTGTGATGACCGATAATTAGAATTTCAGTATGAGAACATTTTCTTACAAGCTTCACGGGTCTCCTTCGACACATTTCTGTTAATTATGACCGGACACGAATTAGAGACGCCTGAGAAGCTGTCAGATTTAAAGAAACACCCAAACCTGTGGTTAACGACCACTGTTTTCACCAGTAGTGTACTAATATCATCAGATAATTTGTGTACAAGTTCAGTAATTAAATGACAGAAAAAGTTTCAAACTAGATATTATTCATATACAGATAACCCCTTACACTAAACAACTAATGAGGCAGGGGAAATAAAGGGACATGACAGTGTGAATACGTTCAACTTGACAAGTTTACAAACAGAATCTTAGACAAAAGGAATATAAAGTTTCTCTTCGTTTAAAAAATATGTGCCATGGTAATCAAAGGTCCCACTTAAGTCTTACTCAAGAACAATTTTGGTATTGTTTCACACAAAAACAAATTACCATCAAAATATGTAAGAAAAGTATTTTGAAGCAAATGAGGAATGAGCAACAGATGACGGCGGATTACAGACAGTATTGCTAGAGATTTAAATGATAAGGCTACGTATTTAATAATCTCTGAAGGGAACCTTTAGTAAATTGTCCATGCCAATTGATATGTAAATCTATTTAGATTATAAATATAATACTTCTAAAGACCAGACATTACTTGCATTTATAAGATCCTTACTTTGAACCCCTACATCTGGGTTAAAAGTATGTAGTTTACTCCTGCACAACGGCATACTTATGTCTAGCAATTCAATTGTGCTTAACAAATAGCTTTTTTTCTGTACACAGCTTACAATTAAATTCAGCTGTAACAATACACTAGGATGAACTTTGCACATTAGTTAATTCAGCGTATTGTTTATCTTTCAAGGTATCACTCCGTCTATCGAGAGACTGAACACCGTATGGTACGGAACACAGATAAATATCAGTGTCAATATATGATAAAACTAATAACTGATATGACCAGTCTAAACCATACTGTTAGCACGATATGAAATGGCAATATGATACATAGCTAATTAATTAGCCAAAACATCGAGTTTTCCATGAGAAATCTTTATAATCTTTATATTTTACCCACACATGTCTAGCAGAAACACAAACCAGAAGGACGAAAGGTTAATATTAACCGCCGCTCTAACTTTCAGAATATTACTTAACTTCAAAAAGAAAATCATAATAAACAAATCTTCAAACCTGAATCCTTGCAATATGGGAACGTTTATTAATTAATTGTGACTGTATTCTACGTATCCTACCTTTGTTAAAAGTACGATCATTTTTTCATGTGCAATAAATTTGAAAGATTATTTTGAAAGATACTAACTATCGAAAGATATAAACAAGGGACATTTCAAATGTTTTCATTCAGGTTAAGTGAAACTGAAGCGCAAGTTCTCATAACAAACAAGTCTTGTTAGACTCTATTTGTATGAGATTATGTCGTAAAATTTGATCGGATATATATCCCAAACAAAGGAAATGCTGTTGTTAGATGTGAAATAAAGGTTGCACAGTATACATCAAGGGTAATATTGTTTACTGTCTACTCTATTAAAGTTCATATGACAGAGTTATATATTATCTTTGGACTTGTTGTAAGTCCCTCGTAGTTTGAACTTTGTCTTTCAATTTGTATTGCGGAGACCGTGTGAAGCAACTGTGAGTCAAACCCACTTACTGGTAGCTGACGTATAGGAACTGAAGGTATTATTTTGTATTTGTATCGTTTTGTTGTTGTTTAAATGTGAATACGTTCAATTATAGTCTTTATAGTCAAGTTCGTGTTTTTATCATACCTACGCACTTTTCATGTAAAAAATTAACTGTGAAATTTTTAACATCGCAATTCAAATTCAAAACACTTAGATTACTAGTATATATATTGTAATTAAATTCCATGTGGACCTAGTTATTTTGCATGCGCCTGGATTTAAAGGACAACAGTTGACAAAGGACAACATATTTAATTCATAAGTATTTTATCCATGACTTTTCTATTCCGGTTCAAAGATGTATGTTTCTAGCTGACCAATGACTGTGCAGTGTTTGGGATTCGGCGGACTTTGCCACCAATAAAACGAGATTTTTCTTTATTAAAAAGAAACTTGTTCTTATAAGACCCGATTTAATTCTTGCCTTTCATCAGATATTGAAAAAAGCTTGCATTTACTTTTTTCATTTTGATAAAAACAAAAGATTTTTTTATGAAAAAAAAATATTTCTTTTATGAAATCCATCAATTGCACAATCAAAGCACTGAAAGTGACAGGCAGCGCAAAAGAGAGAAAACCACATTCTCCATTTGACATATTTACTTAACTGATTGTTTTGACACATTAAAAATATAGCACGCGAATCCTCTTATAACTTCTTGTACTATGATTCATGTGTCAGAGCTGTCAGTTTAAAATAATAAACTATATCTAACTGAAACATTATAAAAAATAAGTTCCTGTTATGAAAATAAAATGAAAACGTTGCGTGTTTATCTCTAAAATTCCTGCCAGTTTCAAATTTCCAATGCAAACATTGGTCCTGGATAATGTCAAATTCTTGTCTCTGATTTCTGTACCAGAAACTCCTGATTCTTCCTTAATAACACACAACATAGTCAATAATTATTGCTCTAATTGAATTAAGAGACCTGAATATTCAACCTCAACATTATCTCTAATATCAAATCGTCTGACGAAAGTTATTTATCATGTTTGGGTGATTTTTCAAGCCGAAAAATAGAATCTACAAAAGATTTGATTAATGGCATCCGACAAACTTTCAGTCAGAAATTTCGATACTTCCATACACTCGAACTCATACTAAGACTGCTGCATTGGTCGGTTGTCTGTATATTTAAAAGAAATTTACATATATGGCAATAAAAAGTAATGCCTATAAACTATTCAGTAATACCCCACCTTTGTCTGAAAAGCCAGCCCACAAAATTCATTTAAGAAAAAGTTTTTAGCATGCTGCTTTCTACTTCTGGTGACATAGCCTATTTTACTCGGACAAAAAAATCTACCTATGTCGGTACCATTCATGCCCCACAGAATTATGTTGTTTTCGAAGAAACCCTTTGAAATTTACCAGCGACACAATTTTACAGAGGTCATTTCCACGAATCGCCTAAATGATTTTTTTGGCAGTTTCTTGTGTGTCGTGTATTCACCTAGCAATTTAACGCATCTCTTTGATATTTTTGGTCTTCTAGCTTTTGATTTTCAACGAAATTTTCGGCATAAAACGGATTTGATATACAACACATATAACTATTATTTCGTTGATAGGATTTACGTACACTTGAACATAAAACGCTTTCAAGTCCGAGATATAATGAGGTTACTCGTATCAATATAATCTATTCATAGAAACAACCTTTGGATAAATGATTATTGGCTTTCACCAACGTCGTATTCTGTTTACCCATGCCGCAATCTGTTTATCAGATCCGATACTGCCTGTTCTGTGCTTTTTCTCTATACAGCTGCAATTGATTACTACCAATCGTTTTGAAAATCTATGCTATAAAAGTTCTGGCACACAGGATTTATTATGTGCGCTTATCCGCCGCATAATTGTAGTAATATATATCAATATAATTATGAAGTCTATTTTCATTTTGTTTTATTCCATAAATACCTTGTGCATTTTGTGTTTTCTTGTACTCTTGAATTACATCATACATGTTTTGTGGATTAACTCTTTCCAATAGCTACACAATTGTTTGAACTTCACTGAAATATACAAAGAACCAAACCACAAAGAACTGCGTTCAATTACAGCATTATTTTTAATTTAAAAGCATGAGTTCATGCTTAATGAACACTAAAGTATGCGTAGGATTAAAACTGTACAGGGTGATATATATTTACTTTATAATATCTGTCGCGAAATTACATTATACTAATTTTCTACATCCATCAATGAATTTCTTACTGCACATATTGAAAAATTTATAAATCTTCATAAAAGTGTGGAAAAAGGTTTACATTTAACGAATACGAACATACCGTAATTTCACTATGCACTTGTCTTTCAGTTGACGTTTATATACTGACGGAAAAATATAACTGTGCACACTAAAATACTTAATATCTTTTATTAGGTATAAAATTATTTTAGCAGATTTCTTTTGTGTAATTCACAAGGTAATCTTGTTTCAATAATACTGCTTTTCGCGAGTTGCACGTGCAAAATTTATAGCCCGTAACGGTCGCGCTTTTTACGTGTTTCTTTATGTTAATATCCTCGTACATGCTGTTTCGAGTTATTTTAACCGTCAAATTATAGTGAGCTACCCAGCAGTTCAGAAAAACACCTTCATTTGGATTTTAAGTCTTTGAAGACAATGCCACGCATCTCAGAAAATGATCGCCTACGTGCCGTCGGTATGCTCCAAGCAGGCATTGCTCAAAATGCGGTTGCGCAGCGTTTTGGTGTTCACCGAAACACCATATCAGCACTTTGGCGACGATTTCAGCAACGTGGCAACGTCCGTGATCTACCACGTCCAGGGCGTCCACGTGTGACGTCAATCCGTCAAGACAATTATATCCGGCTTACACACCTACGGAATCGATTTCAACCGGCCACATTAACAGCACGAACAATTCCTGGCTTGAGACCTATCAGTGGACGAACTGTTAGAAACCGATTAAGAGAGCACAGCATTACTCCACGACGTCCTGCGATACGTCCTACTCTTCTCTTACGTCATCGACAACGTCGACGTCAGTGGTGCAGACAGTATCTAAGGCTTCAAAGAGCATATTGGAATAATGTTCTGTTTACTGACGAGTCGCGGTTTCACTTAGAAAGTTCGGACGGACGAGTTCGTGTATACAGGCGTCGCGGAGAACGTTACTTGGATCCCTGTGTTTTTCAACGTCAACGTTTTGGTGGTGGTGGTGGGTCGATAATGGTTTTGGGAGGTATCTCATCTCAAGGCAGGACCCAGCTTGTAATTGTCCGTGGCAATTTAACGGGTGTTCGTTACAGAGATGAGATTGTCATACCCCACGTGCTGCCATTTCTTCAACGTCAAGGGCGTAACATGACGTTTCAACAAGACAACGCTCGGCCACATGTAGCACGTGTAGTTACCGGGTTTCTGGCTCAGCAAAACGTGAGTGTCTTACCCTGGCCCGCTGTTTCACCAGATCTTTCACCAATTGAGCACGTTTGGGATGAGATGAAGAGACGCCTCCGTCAAAGACGTAACCAAACTCTCACGCTGGACCAACTAGCGCAGACATTGGTCAACATCTGGAACACCATTCCACAGGCAGTTATCGCCAACTTAGTTGCCTCTATGCCTCGTCGCTGCCCTGCTTGCTTGAACGCCAATGGAGGCCACACACGATACTGACCTTGTGAAATCAGATTTCATACCTGTCAACTTCTGCGCCTTGTTACTGTAAAAATTGTTTAACATGATGAAGTGTTTGTATTCATTGTTAGAAATAAAACGTTGATTGGCTAATTTGCAAAGTTTTATGTTACTATTCCTAATATTAAAAAAAATTCTATACCTTGAAGTATGCACAGTTATATTTTTCCGTTAGTATATTTTCAACAAATCAACCTGTGCGCAGCATTTCTCTAAGCACAGTTACTTCCCCTTCATGGGCTAGAATAAAAATAGTACAAAACGTAACCTAACCGGTGCGCAAATCATAGATCATGTGATATATATAGCATGTAAGGTGGAGTTTCACCGATTTTCCGCCAATCATTTCATTAATAAATGAATTATTCAAGACGCACATTTATAACATAAACATTTCCATGTGTTCATGCAAATATTTGATATAATACTAATAGCACAATATACAGAGTAGCTAGGACTATTCAGTTAATAGTTTTTCACACTTTGTATCAATTTTCATCTGACTAAAGATTATTTACAAATCATAACCTAATAGAACCACCTAATATATATATTCTTGGAACAAGGGTACAGTTACAGAGAAACATAGTTACTTTAGCTGCTCATAGCTGCGTCACTGTTCCTACGGATGGCCTGTCAGTTTCAGCCGAGGGTATTACACTCCCTGAAGACATTTCTACAGACACACTATCGAGATCACTTAAACGGGATACCCCAAACTTTGTATTGTTTTTCAGTAGAGCCACGAATCTGCCTACATCGCTCCAGGCCGTCTTAACTTTATCATGAAGAGAGGTATTTTCTAAGAGTTTCGCATTGTCATGTGTAAGGACTTTTCTAATACTATATGAAGTACCCTTCAACATCCGGCAAGCTTTCATTATGTCATGTTTGATGTATCTTTGCACAACCTTATAGATCACAGGCCTATTTCCATCCTGTTGAAACTTTCCAATCCTATGAGCAATGTCGATGTCTGTATTGACGGGTTTTATACGTAGTCTATCCTGCATTAACTTCTTAATTTTCTGGTGCGTTTCTTTGTAGGTTTCATTGACATCGTCTTCAATGCCTTAATTACGTATATTGTAACGACGTGTATATTGCTCAAGGTTATTGTTCTTTGCGTCAAGAGATTTTATCTTAATTTCTCGTTAATTTACCTGTTCTTGAAGCAATTCATTTTTTTTCCGCAGTAAATGAATGTTTCCTTCCTCTATCTTATCTGCTTTTACCTCTAAATCTGAGACTTTATTTTTAAGAGCGTGTATAACATCTTCCATGGATTTCATCTTGTCTTTTACCACTTTAACTTCTTTGTTTACACTTTCTAACTCTTCTTGTTCTTGAAGATTAATAACGTTCTCTAACTTCTTGATCTTCTGGTTAAGCATATCCTCTGTGATCATCTCTTTAAATTTTGATTCGATGTATTCTTGCGAGGCAAGATCGTTTAATTTTTCTGAGACACTTTTCAAAATATCATTAAGCTCTTCTGGATATGCATTAGTTATCAGATGTTTGTCTAATGTAGGCTGATTTAAAGTTTCACTCTGTTTACCTTTTGCTTTCGGCGCTGGACTACTAGTAAGGGATGTATCTGCATCCTCTTCGGTTGACTTAACCGGTTCCTTCGCCGGGCCTGATCCTGAAACCGAAGCCCTATCCTTCTTCGGAGGCATTTTGTTTATAATTTGTGTTTATAATTGCAATGTTTATGTTTCTTTATATCCACAAGATATACTCCACCAGATATACTCCGCCAAGTAACTATACACTACACAACAAACAGTCGATTGCCAACTTTAGACCACTATAGTCCAATACAATCTACACATGTAATCCGATAGTCAACGTGAAAAGTCCTCGCGAAAAGCGTACGATATTCTCACCTCATTTTATTTTTCTATAATTTCAACAATTTTATGCATTTCTCAAACATCAAAAAGCCTAAAGGTTCACAGTTTCATATCTCTTATAAATTTATCTTTCTCCGAAGCAATTACTTTCCAAAATTACTCCAATATTTCGATTTATAAACTTTAATTTTATCACTCAGACACGATCACCCGTTTGCCTTCATTTATAACCTTGACCTTTTTCAGTGTAGTGAAATAGTTATTAATACGGAAAATTATAACTTCCTGCGTTAGAAACTCTTTAAGTGCTACTGCTGGTTAACAACGTTGACTGGTAAACCACTAGCATTCAGGTGATTGTTTTTTATATGTTCGGGTCCTAAGCCCTGATCAACTAGATACGGCATTTGAAAGTATTACAGGTTTTCGGATAGCCAAGGTATACGCTTCCTCAGCAGCTATGTGAATACACTAACGTTACTTCACTCCGCTTCTTTAATAAGAGTAGATTTATGATATTGACCTTTACAATGAACTATTCAGCAACCAATGAAAGTGCATTGATATCCCCACAACCGAAAAATCTTGAAACCATTTTTCATTGGTAGAAAAGATCATGTGATTGCAAAAAATATAAATAGACAGGTGTTTCTGACAATTTTATAAACACATTTCAACTACGCGTTTACGTTTACATCTTAATACAGCAATTAAACATCTGAAAACAACCATACGATCGTGATTTTAATCGTTTTGATATTGTTACTGGTTTATTTTCGTTTGCATATTCAAAAACGCTTTGAAAAGGGAAATACAATAGTAAAATGCAAACATGCATTGTTTGATTACATTTTTGAATGTCAAATTATGTATGTTGTACGACTCGATGTAAGCTAGTCACTGATTGGCTGAAAAGTAACTGTGGATTTCCCTGTCTAAAAATAAAAATGTCGTTCTGAAAATTGAATTTTAGCAGAGGTAAGAAAGTGAAACATTCTACCAATGCGCAGGAGAGTAGTCAAAGTATTTCAGATAGTTCGTACTTAAATCGTCAACAGTTTTAAAATGTAAGAAAAACTGTTGAAAAAAAAACAATAACTCGGTCAATATTTTATTTCAAGGACATCCAAATTTAAGTCTGTTAGTACCGTTTAAATAAATAGCGAAACAAAAAATGTTCGTGAAAGGAAACCTACTGTTTACGAACAAAGCTCAGTATTATTATTTCTTTTTAATGAAAATTTGTATTCCATTTTGTAAAGTACTTGAGACAGCTTGTGACTTTTGCATATCAATAAACTTTATTTATCTGTCCGCCTCGATCCGCTCTCGTAAATAACCTACTGTTCACGAAATAGCTCTGTATGATTTATTTATTTATTGAAATTCATATTCCATCTTACAGAGTAATGAGACACAATTACAATGAAATAAACAATAATTTGGGGCTTGGAACTGGCTTTGATATGCCTTCAAAATTACAGAATCCGAACAACATCAGTGCTTTCAGCACTTTGATTATGAACGTAATTGCAAACTTTGTGTAGTATACGTAAATTGACAAGTTGAATCCTCTTTACATGTACACAACGATAGAAGAGACCGTAAATGACTGAAGTTTGTTCTACCTTGCATTCCACCTCACAGTGTATTGTGTGTTCGTTTAGGGTTCATGTGTGGTACATGTGTGATAGACGGGACCTTATTCAAAGTACCAAATCTAGTATAAAAAGGTTCAAATACCCGTCCAGGCAGTGCCCCGAGATCGTATAGTGGATTTCTTACTTCAAGATTTTACATGCGGAAAGATGAGTTTCAAAATACAACAAGCAGTTGCATATCACTTTATATACATGAACACCGTGTCTTTTCACATTTTATTATAAAAAATTGCATAAAGGGTAGAGTCATGTATATCTTTATTATCTATAAACGTCTTTTACTCTTAATTACTTTAATAGTAAACTTTAGTACTCCTATATTTCAAACTATAGACATGCATGTACAAAAAGATATGCTTTCGGGGTAAGTCGAACTTAGTCTTTATAACTCTTAACATTCATCATACAAGCATAATAAAATTCAATACATAATTAGTGTACGAAATATTCGTCACTTTTAATATATTGATATGAGGACGTAAACGTAACGTAATACAACATTGTTGAAACATCCAACGTAACATATATAAATACATAGCTAGTATATTCTTACGCGCAATGGTGCATTGATGAAATATATACAAAGTTCACGCGTGAATGAACAAATTTTGGGGAATATATTTCTTTCGGTTTAATTTATCTGTCTCTTCTGGAACGCGGTACATAAGGAATTGTAACAGGGCGAGTTGCTGACGCGTGGCTTTCTGTTTCGACAGACCCGTGGTGCTGGTCAATGATGTTGTCTGCTGCAGTGAGTGTTTGCTGATGTCTATTGTCGTCTTCTACAAGTAAAGGATACTGCGCGGAGCTGGTATTAGGATTGGTTGGAGCTTGCTGTTCAACCGGAAGTTTGACACACGGTTTTAAATGATCTACGTGAATGTTCACTGCATCGCCTCTATTGATTTTCTGAATTTAGTATACTAGATCAGTTATCTTTTTGATAACTCTGTAAGGTCCCACCCAGCTCAAACCGAACTTTTGGTTAGGTTTCGGAGGATAATACCTCCAGACATAATCCCCCGGTTTAAATGAACGGGGTTTCAAATTTCTTTCATAGTGTGATTTCTGTCTACGGGCTGATTGTCCCAATGAATTGTACGCAAATTCAAAAGCTTTTTTTGGATGCATGCCGAACCCATTCCACATATTGCCATGTACACTGTATATTTCCTTCCCCAGGAGGACTTCCGGTCATGGGGTCAATAGGGTATTTTATTTCCCGGTTTAACATGAGTAAGTTTGGTGTACAGCCTATACTTCTTTGTACTGTCGCCCGATAGCTTGCCATCACTTAAGGCAAATGATCGTCTCAATCATCACGAGATTCGTTTACAAATCTAGATAACATGGAAATTATACTTTCGTTCATTCTTTCTATAAATCCGTTACTTTTAGGATTTTACGGACATGTTTTTGATTTATCTACATTGAGTAGTTTGCATACACTTGTAAAAAACTCTGACCTGAACTCGGGTGCTAGGTCAGTATGCAGCTGAGTTGCACATCCAAACCTCAGCGATATCTCTGTTACAAGCTTATCGGCCACTGTTAACGCAGGGTGATCTTTCAAGGGAAAAGCTTCCACCCATTTGGTGAAATAATCACCAATGACCAGAATATATTCGTTACCATTTCTGGTTTTGACTGCTGGTCCCAATATGTCCAAGGCTAAAACGGACATGGGTTGATAGACATAGAACTGTTCGAGTGGGTTCCTGCTTAATCCGGGTCCGGGTTTCGAACGTGCGCAAAGTTCACAATCTTTGCACAACCTTGCGATATCGTCTTTCCTTCCGACCCAATAAAAGCGTTATTTAATGGCGCTTACGGTGCGATCTCTTCCTAAATGTCCAGCGTACCTCTGCTCATGCAAGTGTTTAAATATTGTTTTCCTTATCTCGTAAGGTGCTAATAATTTCCATACCACCCTGCCGGAGTTATCTTATATAAAAGCTCATTTTTCAAGGAAATGACTTCCCACTGATGCCAAAGTCTGAAACCATTCGGCATTTTTTTCTGTATTTCATTTTTGGTAGGTTTAAGTTTGAACAAGGTTTTTAGTCTATATAATTCGTTAGTAACTAGGTCATTCTGTTGTATTTCAAACAGTTGCTCTGAGGTCCATATCTGCAGCCAATTGGGTATTTCCGGTGAATCGGAACCTTCTGCGTTTTTTCGTTCAGCTATACTATGAACTGGGTTTGACTCTTGGTATTCTGTGGCTGTATTGTTTTGTGAAGGTTCAAGAACTAATACTAAGGGATACACCTCTTCGCTGCTTACTTCATTTGAGATTGTCACCAGTGTCGGTCCTGATCTTCCGTAGTCATCCGAAAGTCAGTGCAAACTAATCTTTGACATTTTTGTGCTGGGAGACGGCTAACGACGTCTGCATTTGTATGTAATCTTCCTTTTCTGTACCGTATCTCGTATCCAAAAACTCCTAACATTGCAATCCATCTCGCTAATATGCCTTGTAGTTCTTTGAAACTACTGAGCCATTTGATAGACGCATGGTCAACTCATGGTCTAATATTTAAATAAACTACATGAAAAGATACAAATAATCGTTTCTGTAATGTGTTTGGATAACCAAACTACGCGGAGCGATTACTCGCTGTTAGTCCGCCTCGACTAAGCTAATTTTTCACATTATATACCGTGCGCACGAGCCAGTGCACGACGATTGCCTTATCTTACCCAACACATTTTCTCTATAGACTTGTTATGTGCGTAACCAAGGAAATACGCCCGAAGTTTCACGAATACATTTCAGACGTTTCCGTAACTGCACGTAAAAACGGGAATTAATTAGAGAAAAGTAATCGGGCAGATAACACAGGCTACTACACATGCAAAGGCATGCCAGAAAGGCTTTCTGCTCATTTTTAAAGCCGTGGGCTCGATTCCCAGCTGAAAATATCTTTTACTTTGAATGACATAATCTAACTCTGTTTTTCTCGAGACACTTGAAACTAAGAACTCAGTTTTGACACAACTTAGTAACATACTGAACTATTTGATTGCTTTCGATAGAGGAGGTTTCTGAAATTACAATGTATACCGCGTGAGAGATAAAAATGTAGTTATTCTTCAAGTAGCATTAGCGCGCTCTTAAAAATACCTTTTCTCAAGTCAACGAGAATAGTGAAAGAAGTTAACAGGGCATTTTCGAAGTCTGGATCTTCACCAGGGGTTTCTTCCTACCAACCCACTGTTGTTCATATCCCATCAACAGTGAGTAGTCACAAGTATCGAAGCCACAGGTTAACTTACATAGATCAGGTTGATTGCGGTTGGAGAATACATGCTATGGTTATTAATGTCCTCCATGTCTTCCCCTTCAAAATAGGGGAGGTTCTAGATTTATGCTCCCTTAGTAAGGTGGTGGGGAGTCATTGTCGAGTACAAACAATAGACTAAGACACAGCTTTTTTGTGAGTTTGTCATTTCTTCTGTTCGGCTCTGCTCCGGCAGGGCTTTTGATTTAGCCCATACCGTTCCACTGCAGGTTGCTTCTCAGCGTGAAGCTCATGCTAAAAGCTTTTGAATTTCTATAGTTCAGCAACCATACACCGATATTCCACACAAGACACCTGTCCGTCGGCGAGAGCTCTGCTGATGGTGTTAAATATTGAATTAAGCTGAAATACGGGGCATAGTCTTCACAATTCCGTACTTTGCGGCAAGTCAGCGGCTGACAAACTTTACAATTATGCCAAGACCCGCATGCTCTAAAACAATGAGGGAACAGCGATAAAAAGTACAAAAAGTACAAAAGTAGCTACCACCAACTATGTCAATACCTGCGTTAACATACACAAGAGTCGTTCCAGCGCCATCTCTGGCAATCAATCTTTTTTTTAACTAAGCATAGTCAGTCAGACCTTAGTAGGAGGACCGTATGCTGGGTTTTTGAACCCTACTCTTACCGCCGAATATACTTATGCTAGCATTGAGCTTCTTTAAAAATAACGCTGGAAGGTAAAATGTAGTAATTTCCATTAAAGGTCAATTTCAATTAGGAGGGTGACCATTCAAACAACACCGAACCCAGACGTACTGCGTGATTGAAAGGCAATTACGTCGCCTATGTCGACATTAATTGATGTTTTACTTCTATGAGCCATATAGAAGTCAGAAGTGGATTTACTTATCTCGTAGCCCATTCTTAACTCTCTATTGTAATTCCTACGACAACATTCTCCGATACTTCTTTCTAGTGGTTTGTGGCAGAAAGGGATATGGATTTGATACCCCCGTTTGTCATTATGACGTAGCCGAATTTCTATGAGCTATATCCTAAATCAAAAGACCAAGCGAAATCACCTTAATGTTTAATTTCGTTTACTCCTGGAAATATAGTGAACTATTGAGATTTTTGAGATTGTCGCTCAGTATACTAAGGTTAGCCGTAACAGCATCAGCCCTTTTACCAATATATTCGCGTTTAGCGTAGTCAGACATCTTGCAGAGAAGAAAATATGCTAGGATTCTGACCCCTACCTCAAGCAGATTGAAGACAAAAGGTCTATCCAAACAGAAACGGATTTGGTGACTTGCATATCGAAAACAACGTGAGATTTACCAAGCAGTAATTTTGGCACGACCGTAACATCATCAGCCAGAACGCTGTAGGGGTGTTAACCTGTAACGTGTTGCCGTCCCATGAAAGCTTTGTAGACCAAACAAGAGCGTCGCCACCGACTGCGGAGGAACGACCTAGCACGAAGCAGATATCCAACGAGTAGCATGCTGCGGGCGGCGCTAACGAAGAAGATAAATAAGATAAAAAGCGCTCGTAGATGGAGAAGATAGAATCGCGGTAAGGCTACTGCCCTATAGTTTGTGCTTCATTAGCCACATTCTTGTCTCAATAAATAGCAACCCAATATAGCGATACAAAATACTCATGTATCTACTGCGATCCAGCATACCACCTTTAGGTGGATGAAAGTAGAATCGAAACGATGCTCCCTGTGATGTCCGGAAGGGCCGCCGCGTTCTTGCCTGCAAGCTTTGCACAGAAACTGTTTAGGGCTTTCATTTTTTTTTACCCACTTTTTAACCCGCGTTTGTTATTCAGATACAACTGGTTTTTGCAGTGTAGTGTCCTCTGACCTTTACCCGTCATGGCAAGAAAAAGAGTACTGATCGCCATTTCAATCGCTTTGAGGATAGAGGCAATTAAGATTCTCTGTACAAGGTCAGGGTGCATTCAATCAGCGCGATATCTTTTCGCAGATGTTCCCCAAATTGTTCCGTTTTCGAATAATTTAAGATCTTATGGCTTCTTTTCGCGGTCCCCGCCTCTAGGCTAGAGAACGTTCGACTTCCAGTTCACGCAGACGCTCGATTATCTGGAGCTTAAGAGCTTGGTCTTCGGTCTCCCCAAGCATCTTTTGTTCTTGAGCAGTATGATGGTCCAGTTCTGTTAATTTAGCAAGGGTTTTATTAATTCTCCTCGCTTGGACGTTACTCTTTGTCCAATCCTCTGATCTCTCTTTTAGAAGCAGAAAGACCGATCTGACAATCGGCGAATTGTCAATTGTCGTTTAAGCGGTCGCCTTCATTCCGGACAGCGTACTGGTTCTATCGTTGTCCACTATGGTCTTGAAGAGATCGCTAATCTTAAGATCGATGCCTGGCTGTTTTTTGTCGATAAAACTTGATCTCTAAACAAATGAGACGTAAAAACGTGAAAAGATGAAGGAAAAAAGAAAAAAGAATGGTAATATCCTGAATGCATGAATGCAGATGTTAAATTTAATAGAAGCATAAAAAAGACTTAGTCTTCATAGAAATAATACCATGAAAGAAAATTTGTTAAAGTCTGCTAAAATGTGAACTTTTTGCTTTGTAAATTTGTACTATATAAAAGGAAGTTTATGAAAAAAGTAAAACAAATATGCCATCATCTGCACCAAAATATTACTTATATTAATAAGTGTTAAATGACACATTGTAAAAACTGCTGTTGATTTTAAAGGTGGCAACGAAATGTACATCATTGTTTTGACCAGTAAATTATTTCTTGTTTCGGAGCAACCTTTAGTGCGTTGTTAAAGAAAAAAAGCAAGTAAATGCATCATCTAATTCTATTATCCCCTGGCGAAAGCTGAGGAATATAGATTTGGCGTTGTCCTTCTGGCGTTTCGTCCTTCCGTCACACTTTGATAGGAACATAACTCTAAAACTATTTAATAAATAAACCGAAAACTTCGTAATGTGGTTCAATTTTATTGAGTAGAATTGCAGTATATGAAACTAAAACTCTTTACTTCATAATTCTTTGGTTATTCCCCTTTGTTATTGTTCCTGGTTTAAGTTATAAACTTAATATGTGAATAGAAGTGCAGTGCAAAGAAACTGTAACTCTTCACTTCATAATTTTTGAGTTATTCCTCTTTGCTATGTTTCCTATTTAATGTTTGTTTTGACCATAACTCTAAAAGTGTATTTGAGGTATCAAAAATAAACTTCAAAGGTTCATAGATGTCATTAAGGAGTCATGCAGTGCACAAGAACTGTTACTCTTCACTTAATATTTTTTAGTTATTCCCCTTTGCTATTTTTCCTATTTAATTTGTATTTGGACCATAACTCTAAAAGTATTTGTGGTATCAAAATTAAACTTCAAAGGAGCATGGGCATCATTACTGTTACTCTTCACTTGATATATTTTGAGTTATTGCAATTTGATAATTTGTATTACTTATATTGTTTGGAATGTAACTAGAAAAGTATTAAAGGTATCAACATGAAACTTCATAGTGCAAAGATGTCATTGAGGAGACGTGTAATGTTTAAAAATAGAAACTGTTCACTCCACAATTTCGTAGATTTTAAGGAATTGCTTTAAAGATTTTATGAAGACTATGAAGCTTAAGAACAGGACAAGTATCATATTGTAACATTTCATCGTGCTATAAACATGGCTTTATGATATAACAGTAGTATGAATTGTAGTTCTGTACTTTGAATTGTAGTGCAGTTATAGCTATCCATATGATTAAACATAGTTACCTTGTCTATGTTTGAAAAAAACATCGATTTATTAAGGTCAATGAGTCGACGTTGGCTGCGTCATGCAAACACTTTAATGTAGTTGATTCCTTATAAACCATTAGGCTTAGAGTTTTTATAATGGCTGTGCAGCTTTGTCTAGTGGACCTCTATCAAGCTGTCGATATTGGCCCTGCCTTGGGACTTATATATATTTTTATAGGAAAATCTTTGAAAATGTTCTTCTCTAAAACTGCTTGACAAAGAACTCTGTAATTTGATGTGAGACATCCTCTAGAAGACCTCCACCAAGGTTATTCATATTGTGTCCCTGGGGTCTAAATTAGCCCCACCCAGGGGTCACTTGGTTTTGTATCAATTTTGTTGGTAAAAACTTATAATGGGAAAGCACAAAGCCTAGAACTTATTTGTTCAATTATATGGGATGGTTAGTACTTTCCTCCCTCTATTGTCAGCCGCTCCCTCCACTTTTTTAATTTTCTTTTTTTTTCTTTTTTTATTATCCTTCACCAAAAGCGGAAAGATTTAGGTTTGGCATTTGTCGACCGGCTGTTTGTTCTTCCGTCCGTCTGTCCGTCACACCTTTTTTGGAACATTACTAAAAAAACTATTAAGTTAAAAACAAAACTGCAAAGTGATAATTGAATTGAATTGAAGTGCAATGCATTGACGATGTACATCGTCACTCTATAATTTTGTAGTATTCCCCTTTGTGTTCTTTATTACATTAAATGTTTGTTTCCATCATGTCTCAACAAATATTTTAGGTATAAATATTAAACATCATAGGTGCATAGATGTCATTAAGGAGTCGTGCATTTCATAAGAACAGTTACTCTTCACTTGATAACTTTTAAATTATTGCCCTTTGTTAGTTTCGTACTTATATTTTGTTCGCAGCATAACTCAGAAAGTATTTAAGGTATTAACAGGAAACTTCATAGGTCCATAGTTGTCAATAAGAAGTGGGTTATAGATTTTTCGTTGTCCGTCAGCTGTTTGTTCTGTCCGACTAACACTCTTTTTATTTGGAATATAACTCAATGGCTATTTAAGCTATAAACCTTAAACTTTATATGTGGTTAGATCTCATTGAGTAAAAGTGCAGTGCATAGGAACATAACACTTCATTTGTTAAGACCACAAATTGCTGTTGTTTCGCTGCTTTTTGGAAATGTTTTATCATCATTTCTTTAAAACTACATCATAATATAAAAGCTGTTTCTGCTTGACACTTTTCAGTTTTTATGGACATTGATTAATAATAGATCAAGATACCAAAACTATTTGTCCCTAAAATTCCAAGGTCAAAGATCTATATAAACTTAAAAGCCCCATTCCAGTTATTTGTATTATCATTCGGTGGGTGATATCAATTCAAAGAATTAAAAAAAATAATCCTCTGTTAATAAATCAGAATTTCTTAATACCATTAAAGGTTTACTACATTATTCTTGGATCGTTTTGAAAGGTGATGCAATGCCAATTTGAAATAAAGATCGTGTCAATAAGTTAAACTCCCATGAAAAAATAAGGAAAGATTGACGCTTAAATTCTTTGATAACACTATATTGTCGATACTTTTTCATACATGTGAGAACTTTGGTAACTCAAAACTGGATTTTCAGCTTGAAAACTGGATTTTTTTTATCGACTCATTTTCGGAAAAAGAAAGGCAAGAAAAACATCAAAGAAAACTAATAAATTAAGTATTTATTGTTCTTATTTAATGCATAAAGGTTGTACCACTTGCAAAAGGCATAATATGTTCTCTTAGCACCATTTCCTGCCTATTTACATATATTCAGATTTCCATTGATTGAATTGTGTTTTTGTCTTTTGAATTTTAGCTTTTGGACCCGAGTCCTTCCACAAGGCTCTCACTAGGGTCAAAAGTTTGGGAGAAGTGACTTCTCCCTAACGCAAGATTTGGGAGGTCAGAACTTGAGAAAACTCCTGGGAGAAGTTAGTACTGGCAATGCCAGTTCCCTTAAAGACTGACAATGGCAGAAAGCAAATATGTGGAGTGACTTTTATTCAACTTACTATTAAAAACTAATGTATCTGTAGCATCAAAATTTAGTGACTTTTTTGTGCAAAGTCTGGGAGATGTTTCCACTTTCACCAGAATATTGTTTTTTTTTTTTTGCAAAATTACAAACAATTTTAAGATAAAATTATGTTGATTCATTATAGTCGTTGCCTTCAAAAGTAACTACATTCAAGTCTTAGAGAAAAAGGAAACTTTTTCAATGAAAAACTAGTACTTATAATCAAATCATGGCCACTTATCTTAATCAATCAACTGAATGTTGTTAGTTTGCCATTAAAGAGTCTCCAAGACACTGATTTCTATAAATATCAAAATACGGCGGGGTCGAGAAAATATACGACAAACGGAATTTATCCGAGATTTTCACTCGCTGCTTTCTGTTACGAACTAAATATTTGCTGATATTTGTTTCTTTCAATTTGTAAAGCTTGTCTTAAATCTACTTGACCTTCTAAATAAATCCAAGAAATAAAACAAAAATACCAAGAAGTATTATAGCCATTTTCTTACATTGTTTAAAGGGTTAGAATAACATTGGTAAAGCATTGATGTTTAACCGTTTGCCTTAAAATTAAGCATTTAATTAATTTGTTAAGACATAATTTGCTTGACTTATATGATTTGTAGAGCCCTGTGGTACACAAATATTTTCTACTCGGTGTACATCCCCAATCGAATAATATTGAGCCAATTCAAAACCTGTTGATGGCTATTGTGTTTATTGTGTTTCGAGTGTCAACACAGAATTAAATCAATGAAAGTAGTAAAATGCGCTCTGATTGGTCAATGCTTTGAAGGTAGTATGTATCGACTGCCGTTTCCGAGTATAAGCTCCGCCCATAACCGGAGCTGAGCAAGCTATTGACGTCAGCAGATGAAAGTATTTTTTCTTCTGGATTTTAGTATCGGGGATTTTGAATTAATATCGGGACAGCTAAAACTGATGTTGAATAACGGTTTCTTTTTAAAATCCCGCCGGGATATCACATGTATGCTTTTTAATGGTGGAGAGTTTTGAGGATATTCTGTCAATTTACTCAAAAAATACATACGATTGTATGGAGCATACGCTGCTTGTAAACAGTTCTTACTAAAGAAAACGGTGACCGTGGGAGATTTCTATAGCTATCAACAAGAGACTAATAAGTTACTTCTACACTCTTGTTGCAAATAATAACAAGTAAATTCGTTGAATTGATATCCCCCGCCGAATAATACAAATAACTGGAATGAAGCTGTTAAATTTACATAGATCTTTGACCTTGGAATTTGAGTGACAGATCAATCCGGGGTATAATAAATTACCGTTACTTTTATGTAGATATATGTTCAGCGTATGAAAGTGGAAAGGAATGATTGTTATACATTAAGTCTATTATTAGAGAGTGTTGCCTGAGATATATTTGGATAATCCAAAACCCCCAGATCTTAAAACAACAACTTTTATGTACTGTCGAAAAGATACAGAGATTGCACAGTAGTGTAAATTCGCACTCATACATGTAAACTATAGGATTGATTAAACTGAACACAAATATAGCATAACTGGTACTGCCTTTTCATCACATTTTACGACAATATATCTGTAACTGCAGACCTCTTAATGTTTGGTATTCTTGGTGCTATTCTCTGATGTATTGAGCATTGGGCTTTCGAGGTTTGTAATCAGAGCCCCAAAGTCGGCATTTATAAAAAAGGGCCGACAGTTGTTTGTCCTGATTTTGAAAGCCATTGTATTTTTACCCTTTTTAACAGCATCTCCACCCCAACAATAGATATGAAGACAGCGTTTGTAGTAGAGCCTACCCTTTTCTTTATTCTGCAAATACATAGTACTTGGAAGAATGTTGAATGAAGCGCCCATCTGAGGAAGTGACAGCTGTCTTCTTGTTCATCAGAGCTGCTGGTAGTTTTATATACAAGCCGCCTCTCAGTTGCCGCATCCTAGCGATTTTTAGTCAAAGAGTCAATACCTACTCAAAGCCATGTTGGATCACATTTTCCAGCAACTCACTATCAACTCTTGGATTTCACTAACCTGCAGAACAGTCGTAGTAGTTGTTTCGGAGCTTAAGTTTGATAACGAATGGCTCTCGGATTTCTTCCCATATTTTCTCATTTATTTGTTGAAGCACTTCTATAAAATATTTCACATTTCACACTTTTACAATATTTTCACATCATTGCTCGAGGGATGATCTTCATGACGTTTGGTAAAAGACCAATTCGTTGGGCTGTTCCATTCATGGAGTCTCCGATCGCTGGAATTGCATTCTGCGGGAGGTAAAGGGTCGAATTTCTCTAAGATGGCCTTCTTTTTTCTCTCCTTACGTCTTGGTGACGGACGTGGAGGTTTGTCTTTCTGTCTGTCTGTTTCTCTCTCTCTCTCTCTCAAAAATCTCTCTACTTATTTACCAGGCCTTAACATTCCCATTCATATTCCCTAAGGCCTGATAAAATGAAAATCTGTTGATAACCCCCTTTCAACATTTTATGCAGAGCCTCGTGCAGCTGATCTTCTTACGTCGAACAAGGTAAATTTTGCAATTGTCATAAGAACAGCTGCGTCACAGAGTCTAAAACGAGCCACTGGCATGTGTATTTTCCTCAATGTACTTCATGTATAGATATATCAACGGGTTTCTTTAAAATAAAAAAAGTACAAAGTTGTAGACGCCAAATTACCTAGATACAGATAACAGTCGCATTTTCGTTTGCTGTTGCTGAGAAGAGTTGGGCAGTTTTTGACAAGCTCTTCACCACAGCCCTTACAAAACTATTTCCTTATGGCTTTGACACAATGAGTTTTACGACCTTCCTCGTGTTAATTTAGACTGTATTGCCTCTACAACTTTTGCCATACAAAACCCTATCAACATTTGATATAAACATGGCCACCACAAGCGGGGGTTATTTTACTTATTGGTATACATGCCAAAATCAAAAATTTTAGAAACCACTGGCTTGATTTCCAAATAATTAAGTAAAAATATACCTTTGGTGACCCTTAATTTAAATTGTGAAATTCATTTTGATCCATAAGAAAACTTGTCTGCAAGTGGTTTTTAACCTGGCTAAAACATCTTTATAATGCTATTTAAAACTAGAAATGTGCCCATAGGACACAGATGCCCCCACTCAACCTAGCTACTCATATAGCTAGCAATATGGCCACGAGATAGTCATACACGCTGAATCATTGATAAGATTGGTTAAACAAAATGACAACTATATGAAACCTGTTGTGGTGTAAAGACTCAAAATACTGTCTCCAACACTGTGACCAATGGATGAATATTATCCTTCACAATTCTATTGACGTTCTTGGAGTTTGCAGATGGTAAACAGGTGTTTTCATGTCTAATTTTACTAAGTTCCTAAGTTATATGTTCTGTAAGTCAGGCTGTATTTGTCCATTGTCATCTAAATACCAAACAATTTTAAGCAATTGTTGGAACAAAATTTCACCATTTCCATACTTAAATGTTGAATTCTGCTTAAGCTGGTGCTAACGGGCGTAGACGGTAACTTGCATTTTTCATTACTGTCCATGGACATGCTCAATCAAACTGAGTGTGCAATTTGACTTTGGAACAGCGTTAAACTCACTAAGAAGAAGGAAAACTTTTAAGTATCAAACTGAAGGGCAACATTGCTGTTGTCTGAGAAGTAGGTTGACAGGCAGGATAATCTGTGTTGTAGAAAATTATTCTGTATGTAGACAAGGTCAAGCGTAGAACTACCTCTGTGAGTTCGGAGCTGCACACACTTGGAATAGTTATTCAATTTCTGTGAAAGTCTTGTATAATTTGTAGAATTAAAAGCTAAGTTGAAATCTCCAAGCAGTACATCTAGAGAAGTTTGGTCTGCAATATGTGTTAGATCATTAATAAAGTCTGTAATGTTCGTAAATGGAGATCTATAGAGAAGACAGAATGACCTTGGACAGAGCTCTGATGAGATGGTAACTGACACTTGTTCCATACTGGAAGTTGTCACTGGCAACTTATCTCGTGTGTAGAACAACAAACCATGGCAGTTGTCTTCCCGTGACATAGGGAAACATAACAAGCTCCACCCAACACGTTGATGGTACTGTACTTGATTCTCATAGACATTTGCTTCAGTCAGACACAGTATGTCAACCCTGCTCAGAACTGGGTGACTCTAGCTCCAGCGCTTTTGCAGTTACAGGCGACACAAGTTAAAAATTGCAAATTTTGAGTATGTAACGGGCCATAGCTCCAACAATTCCGAATAAATCTATACAGCAAATCCCTGGTGCACAACTTTAAATGCTGATCAACATTCCTGTAAAGTTTCTTGACTGCATTTGCAGCACTTTTGCAGGTACAGTCGACACCAGTGGAAAATTACTATTTTTGACAAAGTAACGTAACAGTTCCAATTAAATTTATACGGAAAACCCTAGGTGCACAACTTCACATGCTGATCAACACACCTGTAAAGTTTCTTGACTCCAGCTCCAGCGCTTTTTGAGCTACAGGCGACACAACTTTTTGGGACGGACGGACGGACGGACAAGGGCAAATTTATATGCCCTCCACCTAGAGTGGGGGCATACAAATGAAAATGTTGGGTATTTTCTTGTGCGTGTTTCCAGATGTGTAGTTAATGGTATTATCTTGTTGACTTGTCTCGTTTTTGCTGTTTTAGAACAGTTCTTCTGTTCTTAATTTATACCACGTAAATCTTACGTTTATCCTATGTAGATACAGTAGTACATCCTATGATTTACAGTCATTACACACTAAACCCAATGTTCTCAAATATAGAAGTCTGAGGGCGCTGACCTGTTCCTAGACAGTGATCCTGATGACCACCAACATCTAATCAATTGTTCAAAGGCCCATTTCCAACGTTCCCATTAAAAATAAAACAAACCCAAATTTTTTGTGTGAAAAGTTGCTAACAGGCAGACAACCACTGTAGGCAAAAAAATACCCTGCTTGTCAGAAGTATCTAGAATTGTGTTACATGAACAATAAGCAGACAATACCCCTTAGAACTTTCCCATTTTAATACAGGACATATGTAAAAAGAAAACATTGCATATAATGTGCATATACATGCACGATTAATAAGTTGAAATAAATAACTCATTACGACAAAGTGGTAACCTAATGATATCAACAAAAAATCTTCTAAAGACTTGAATTTGGTAATTAAAAAATTGTAAAAGGGACCCTTAAACCTGAGACGAAAATACACATTAAAATTACGCAGCTTTACATCATAAGAAAAAAAGGCTTTAATCACAATACTGTTTTACTTAAGACCAGTAAAGCACATCGCCATTACGCAATATGAAATCATCAAACAAAATTGTCTTTACAGTTGAACCGTGCAGTTTAATTAATTGATTAAGGTAGACTTACCTTCGCAGAAGAATTGATCTTGCGTACAAGATGTTCAATGTTTGGAAGGAATCAGAAGTAAGGTTTGGTGTGGGCGGGTGTGTGAGCCCTAAGGTAGTTTTGTGTTGGACGAAATTATGATCAACCTTCGTCATCCCTTCTACGAAGGTAACTATAGCTTAATATATAAACTTTCTTAATGGCCCCTCAGATTCCTTAGTGATGATTTCTTACGAATAATAATAATAGAATACAAAACCCGTGCAACATAATTATTCTCATATCTCAGTCTGATACTTATCGTTGTATTCATACATATATCTGTGTGTGTATCTAACTGCATCTTTTCTTATTTAGTTAAGATACTTAACTGCATTACCTTGTCATTTGATTTGATCGCTTTTCAGTTAATGTGACACCATGGTAAAACGTATAAAATACTGAAGCTGACCTTGTTCTAAGTGGCTTGAAAGTTTCAGCTATACCGGCTTTTAACATAACAAGTTTAACCCATCGGCTAACAGTTTATTTTGATACCTGTTTGTGCGGTTTTACTGTAGAGAAAAGTAAGGTTAATCGTAAAGGTAAAGGTTTCTTATTTAACGTGGAAAGTCAACGAAAGTCCCCAGCTGTTGTTGATGGAAAAACTTATTTCCAGAAGATCCCAAACGTCTAGGCCGATACTACTGAAATCAGTACCCGGTTAGGTTAACACCCAGCCCACGGAAGCCAGTCGGTAACTCAGTCGCTACCCGGAATCTAACCCAGGTCTCTAGCTTCGTAGCGCAATGCACAAACCACTCGGTCACCGGGTTTAATCATTTCTGAGAGTTTTAGTTCGGTCTATATAAATTTTGATCATATTGACAATGAAAAGTTTAGTATTAGCTGGGCATGATTGTAAAAATAAAAGGTTTTTGATGAAAACCTGTTCTAGTCTGTTTGAAAACACTAGAAATTTGTATCAGTATTTTGTCATTCAGTAATTCACTATCTGAAAGTTTCATCACATGTAGGGTTTGGCATCTTTGGACAGACACAAGTAGGAAAAACATGCATAGTTTACATTATAATGATAACAAAGATGGCGTGTTCTAAATAATGTAACACAGTTTTGACTTCCCACATTGTCTTATATTTTGGCAGTGATGGTTTTTCATTGAAAAGCCTTTCCATGAATATTGTAATTAATTCGCTTTCATGAGTGTTTACACTTCATGTGATTCTCTCAAAATAGCTTACTGCTGAACGTGCACTGTTTATTACCGTCTAACTCAACCCATTCGGATAAAGATGAGTGAGAAATTGTATTGCTGTCGGTATAGAGGAAATCAGAGGATTATTTTTCCAATGACAGTCAGAAAGCCATTTCTTAATATATGTTTCGTACTGTTTCCGTGTGCTATTTTGCAAGGAGTTAATGATCTCGAGCTGTCTCTAGCGTCTACGGAATTTCCAAGGTTTTGTAAAGCTTTCAGGATATATAAAAGAGCTGCTAACCTCATTTTTGTTAGTTGGTGTTTTTGTTCTGGTTTGTGCACTAATTTAAGCAAGTCCTATTTTTGGATGAAACAATTACCCCGAATAAGTAGAATTAGATTTGGCCACGCTTGGGTAGGCTAAATTGGTGCGGTCAGTATGGGACTGCAACTGTTTTCCTCTACTTTCTGCAGAATACGGGCTATCATGAAAGAGATGATGCTAAATAGAGCCAGTAATGATATAAGTATTTTTTGACCTGTACTTCTTGCCTATCAGGGGTCACATAATTATAATATGATTGTTCTACATAAACGTATGTCCGTTTTAACAATTAAGGAGTTAGTAGTTTCGGCTAAGCGCCAAATGATGTATATCGTTGTATCCATTTCAACTACAACCAATATAGGGGAGTGCTTTAATGCCGGCATATAACATATCACAGCAGAAAGTGGTATCAAGAATGCTGGAATTGTCCTACATGCAACGGCGTATATCCATCGTTTTAGAATATTTTTCTGATCTTCTAAGTATGTTTAGATTGATCAATATTGTTTGACAAAGTAACCGTAATGATAATAGTGAAATATCAATCGCGGTGTAAAGTGTATATGAAATAATAATCAACTCATCATTATGGAACAGAATTACTGCATTTATTCCATCTTGCTTGGTGACATTAGAACTGGCATAATACTTGATTCAATCTTGTTTTATGGCTTTGAAAACCTGTCTTTTGCTGAATAACATCATGCTTTATGGTAACTGAATTCGCTATCACCTCATTGCAATACCAATAACCTCAATACGATACCAATAACAGAGTATTCACTTTTCGGTAAGCACTAAGCAGTACGCATAATGCAATTTGCAATATTTGTGTTCATATTATGACAACAGACGGTGCTTTTTCGGTACATTTTGTTATTTTCCGGATGGTCTTGCTATTTTGCGACCAAATTTTTGCGAAGTTGTGATGTTTATTTCGATACTTTGTTTGCATACCAAAGATTTCGACTAAATCAGAAAAGGAATATCCTTAAAGCTACAACCTTGAGAACGATTTTAATTTAGTGTTTATTTTTCGAGCATCGTCAGTAACCCAGGTTATTTATCATACCGGATAAATAAGGTACAATGACGTTTATACGGAATGTGTACCGTGGGCTCCGACGATGCTAAATAGTTGGATTAATGACAACGCTCGACAAGAAATAAACAAAACAAAAAACTCCAAATGACCAACATGCAAAAGCACTTATCCCTAAATAGTTTGAATAGAGCATGAAAAACGTTGGATGATACATTAAGCTACATAACATCACATTTTAATTATTCCAACAAAGTACAAAAGAAGATGAAATAGTACAAAGCAAGATTGAATGAAGAGTTATGCAAGTTCAAAGGTCAACAATCAATGATAGAATGATAGAATTAAGCATAACGCAAGTTCCAATGAAATATAGCAACATGGAATCAAGCATAATGCAAGTTCCAATGTCATCAAGCAAGATGAAATCAAGCATAATGCAAGTTTCAGTGCTATAAAGCAATATGGAATCAAGCATAATGTAAGTACCAATTTCATCAAGCAGGATGGAATCAAGCATAATGTAAGTACCAATGTCACCAAACAAGATGTAATAAATGCAGTAATTCTGTTCCATACATCATCCCGTTGCTTATTTGATAACCAAATGATTTATTCCAATATATTATAGTACTGTATAGAGATAAACACTTTCACACATCAGTTGTGTTTGCCTCGTTATGAACACTTTCGGTCGCTGCGACAGTAATCTTTTTGGCCCTTAAGGGATTTTATATGTTAGATGAAATTAACATTCTGACAGTTTGATTATATTTTTTTACAAGTTTGAAAATCCTGTGGCAATTTATGATCCAAATCTGGCTAATATCAAGAGTCCAACTACGTTAATACTAAATAGCACATCATTTGTTACGCAAAAATAAATCTTCAAAGAAAGCTTTCTTACTGTAATGTACAGACAGTGCAACTGACGTATTAGAACTTTCTATTTGTGTTTCTGCTGTTTGTTAACTGGGATATTGTTTTTCACTTAATAATTTTTAACTGCCTTGTTCTGGTAAAAACATAAGAGACCATCCGTACAGACTGTGTTTAGAATCGCAAACAGAAAACCCATTCACTTTGGCATTCTACTCGTTGAAACCATTTACAATCAAGTCGAAATATTAACACTTCAATAAGTAACACCCACGTGAAATCATGAATTGTAAATACAACATAGCATGAAGTCCACACGTGATTATAAGGCGAAATAAGAATACACTTAGAAAACCATCATTCAAATGAAATCATATCACTTGTGTATATTAACTCGTTTTCTATTTACTTTGCAAGATGTTTTATCAGGAAGTTCCATGCACAATAAGTAATATAGATTCTAGTCACTTTACCAATTTATCCATCTGTAAGAAAAGAAGAAAAACGCTCGCGTAATAATAGTAAAATATTGCTTAACATTTGCTTCGTAGCTCGATGTCTTGATAAAAATTTAGTATTTTGTAAATTATATAATTATATAGTTAAAATAGAACAGATCAATTAATCGATAGTTGAGCAAATATCCATCACACTCCCACTACCTTAAATCTTATTTTTCCCCATGGATGACAGTTTACACTACAATGCTTAAATTTCATTAAGGGGTCCACTTGTAAAATTCACACTAACATCAATGTTTTTCTGTCTGTGTTTTTCATGAAGATTAAAATTAAACTCTTATAACAACACCACTTACACAATCTTTATTCACCAAGGTAGTTTAATATTTGGTTTCTGTACAAGTAAAATCAATACATTAAAACTGATTTAAAACAAACAAAACTTATATTAGATTTATGACATATTTTGTATATATACGGGGAGAATATCTTGAGTCCTGTATTATTCGATATAAGGAATACTATATTGGAGTGATATACGAACTTGCAAGCACACTCTCTTATTTCATTTGTATACGAAATTATTCAGTGGTATTCTTTAATCCGACTAGCCATTCCACATAATATTAAAGGGCCCTCGATCGCTGTTTTGAACTGTTTCTTTAATAATAAGTAACAAAGACAACAATGAAAGCCAATTTGGTGACGTCCGTTCAGATTCAGACTTATTCAAAATAATTAAATGCTTATATAATTATCACTACTTTTTCAAATTTACAGAGATATTTTTTATTTGTTGACTTCTCAATCTGTAGTTTTCTAGGGATATTCTTTCTTAAACTTAATAATCTCTTAATTATTTTACATATTTCCATATTTTTAAGTATACGGAATGCCCTATTCGGGTAACATTTATATAAAATTGTAATGTTGTAGACAAATAAAGGGTTCCACGATTTATGAATTTATAGAATGCCAGATTTTTGCAGTATACTGACTCCCGTATTTCAGTATATACGAAGAGAAAATTGATTCTTGTTTCCTTTACTTCTAAATACAGGGAAATCTGTATTTTAGCAGTAAACGACTGTTCATACACATGTAGTCTTTTTATGTATTTGTAAGAACACGGGATGTGGTATTTTAGTCATATATGGACTTATTATGGATTTCCCGTATTTTAGAAAAATATGAACACTGTACATCTAGTTTTCCGTATTTTGTAAGAAAACGGAACATCGTAGTTTGGTCATATACGTATTTGCTGAATATACGACCCTAAACACCTTCGTATTTTATGTTTTCTGTATTCTTACCCGTATATTAAAGATATACAAAATTCCGTACACTCTCGTATATCCACTTTTTTGTCAGAGTATTATGCCCCTTGTTAATTTTATTATCAGAATGTCCAATCATAACTCGAAAACTACTAAAGGGATTAAGTTAATATATATCACAATAAAAGTGAAGAATACACAGGAGCTATTACTCTGCCTTGTCCAAATTATCTCCTTTTGTTACAGAAAAATACAGACGTATTACATGATGTAGAAGTTTCTAAATTTAAATTTTACCATAAATGACAAGCATATTTTAACATACAGTTAAGGCCATAATCATTCTTTTCCCGTTGCTTTGTAAGTGACGACATATTTTTTTTAAATGGAGAAAACTTCCGCCAGGTAGATTTTCTTTTGACAAGTAGTACAGCAATTCTTGAAATCGTAAGTTCTGGCTATTTTCAATGAATTGTTCAATTGACCTAATCGAAAACATGTTTGCGTTGTTTAGAATGAGATAGCACAGGGCAATATCTGTTCAATACTTCTTATAATTTATTTACTAAGCATGGACTCTTTATAATGGAGTGAAACAAAAATCCTGACTATACAAATATGAACATGATATATTTTTTTAGAATCGACGCGTTCTTCCTGGTAGACAAAGAAAGTCAAACACTAAATAAGGAGAAGCTCGGAGCGATGTCCAAAGTCAGTTGTCATTCTTATAGCGTAGTATGTTCAGAAATTCATAAGACAACCACGCGATAGGCAATAGTTAGATAATAATAACTGTGTGTGAGAGCACGTGGCTCTCACCAGTTAAGCAAGCCTAAATATGTAATTTATAATCCTCCCACTTGACAGAATATATCTTCACATAGAACAATTATCTAGCTATCAGCTACGTCACTTTATTATCCTCTAGTCTTGGAGACACTCTAGTGTACTTTTCCGGAAGTACAGGGGGCACTATGGACCCCTGCTTTTGGATGAAAAAACAACAACAACAAAAACAAAACAACAACAAACAAAAAAAAACACCTTATATGACAGTTGTAAGGCAACTTCCTTTGAAGTGACATGGTTGACCCTGAAATAGGCCGTTATTTTGAAATCGTTTACTGTAGTTTACTGGCGTTGATACTTCTTAAAATGTGACAGAAAGTTCGAGCAGTGGTTCACCAACCCGTTGATCAATTGCTCCGTTGCCTGATCCCTTTGCTCAGTTTCAGCCAGTACTTGAGCAGTTTGAATAGCGGCGAAGATTTTATCCCGTCTTTCGTTTATTGTTTGTTGGCATTCTTCAATATCTGTAATAACCTGGTGTGCCCCCTCTGCTCGGCTCTACCGACCAAGGCTTGGACTTCCTGGAGTTTGTTCAGTATACTTTCCATGTTGACGTGGAATGTCAGAATGAAGTCAAAGGCAGCGTGCGTGCAGTATGCAGTTCGGCCTGATTAACTTTCTTTACACGACGTCGTAAAAAAAAAGAACCAATCACGACAAAAGGCGTTGAACCAATCCGCGTCAGTGTCAAAGAGTGATGTTCAGCGGTGTTCGACGTAGACTTATTTTTGAAAAAGTGATTTTGTTTCGAAATGAAAAAGTTAGCCCTGAAAAGGACCGTGTTTCCTGGTGTTTACTTATCTTTCTTGGATTTTTAGTGTTGTTGTTGTTGTAAGCAATATTCTTTCTATAGATGACATGGCTTCTTTTTTACCGTGAGTGTTACTACTACTGCTACTTGTACTGCTGATTCTGAAAAGGGTATCAGTCCTTTTTCTTTAAGTCATCTTGGTCTGAGTGTTTCTGTCAGAATTGCGTTTTTTTTTTGGTCATTTTTAATTCGATGGATATCACCATCTTCTTTGTCGTCATGTTCAGAACCAAGAACAGTGCGACAGTTTGCACCGAAGAAGAAGAGGACGAGTAAGAAAAGCACCCAGAAAAAAACCCACCCAGAAGAAAAATACAAAAAAGAGAAACGCAAAGAGGAACTTAAAGAAACCCCTCATCCGAAAGATTGATGATCGATTTATTACCCGACGTCGTCCCAAGTAAACCAAGCAATTTTACTATAACTACCGACGTCACCAATATATGTTGCAACGCCTCTGCACAGAACACCATTTGCTTCTTCTGACATGGTCCTCCTTAGAATCTTCCTTATCCGGCCTACGCACACCTAAGCCCCGATGGACACAGAGGTCATCTCAAGTCTCCATAAGCACATCACGTCCCCGAACAGCTTTAGTTTCATCTGAATCTAGCTCGATTTTCAACTCTGAACCATGCAGTCAACCATTTGAGACAATCGGGACCGATCATTGTTTCAGGCATTGTCTCCACATTGAAAGCGAGACACAGCTCAGTATGGACTTAATTTCAACAACAGCTTTAGTGCAAATTGGCCAGATAAACAAAGACGCAAAAAAGCGCAAAAAAACCCAAAAAGCAAAAAAAAAAAAAAAATAAATAAAATAAAAACAGAAAAAAAAAACAAAAAAAACACGGTGTTGGATTTCGGACAAGCACCTCCGCTGTTTCGAAAGATGATTATGAAAGAAGCCTTAAAGGTGATGCAACTGCATTACCATATGCTGCCAGAACATCTAAAATGCAAAGTTTCTCTTTCAGATGCCCAGTCACGTCGGTTGCGTCCGGGTGTTAGCAGAAAAAGTATCGATACAGAAGAAAAAGTGCAGAACCATCAAGGAGGATTGTTTCCCCTGCTTCTTGGTATGCCCGCTTTGACACCGGTGTTGACAGAACACATGCGTAAAATATAAAGATGGCAATGTTTCCTTAAAAATGTTAAAAGAATTGCAGCGCTTGGAAACAGAACACCAACCACGATCCCACCAAGTCCTAAGGTCGAAAAAACTGTCGACTTACAGAAAAATATGGAGTCTGTATAACAGAAGGAGGACCTGCCGGAGTCACAGAAGACTCAGCTGTATGGGGAAGCATCACATAAATTCCAGATGACCAACAAAAAAGCCATGTAATCGTAGCCGAGTACGCAACTGCCTGCACTTACACAGCCAACAGCTATTTAGAGGAAAAAACCCTCGTGGTTCAAGACTGCTTCGTAGACAGCGTTCCAGTCACGATGCGTCGTAAAGCCAAACTACATTTACATCTGCAGGAGGGACATCTAAACATACGATGGAACCGCCAAGGGGTTGTCGAATACCAAAGCAAACCAGTGCCCGGGTCCAATGTGATTGTATTAATCAATTACGTCATTCGTCATCGTAAAGGTTCATAACCGAGAAGATCAGAATAGTTTGCCCAGGGACTCAAAGATGTCAATGTGCCTCAAGAAGTCGTGGGCAACAAGCAGCACTGGACCTATTTGCAAAAGTCGGAAGAACATTTACAAGAAGGAAACGACTTTTTCGAAACCAGTGCTTATCATCTTCCCGATAGGCCACCGTCCTCTTTCAAGCAAACCCATAAAAAAACTTGCCGCTCCTTCCACTTCTATCACGTCCAATAAATCTTATTAAAAAAAGGGGATCGGTTTCGTCATATCTATGATGATCACCCAGCGGTTTTCTCGGGGTGGGTGCCTTACATTGAATCAAATTAAATCCTGGTTACAGCGAAAGGAATCGTACACCCTGCATAAATCCATACGTCGAAAATTTGGAAGAATAAAGACAGTGTTGGGAGGAATCAACCATTAGTAGCAGGCGGAATTGGTAGACTTACAGACGCCAAAGAACAACAATGATCAGTATGGACATTTGCTTGGTGTTTTTAAAAAAACAAAAACATTCATTTTTTCTCCATGGATAATCTAGAGACGAAAGCAAACATCGTTGAGCGATTTCAACGCACCTTAAAAACAGATGTGGAAAAACACTCACCAAATCCAGATGATACATTGACGTGCTAGACAATTAAGTTTAGACGTACAAGCTACACCGAAGCATTCAGACTGCAACGGCCCTGGTCACTCGATAACAAGAACCAGTCATTGCCCAACATCTTGATGGGGCCCGTCAGAAATCCCGCTCACTGCCTGTGTAAGTCGGAGATATAGTGCGATTCAACAAGACCAAACGGGCATTTGACAAAGGATATCTGCCCGATTGGATCACCGAGTACCTGCAAATTGCTCACCTTCGCCGCAGCCTCCTATCTACGGTGCAACTCAAACATCTGACCGGGGTACGTATCGAAGGTTCTTTCTACCTGTCTGAAATTCAATTAGTAAAAAGACTCAGACATCTACAACATTGAGTCAGTTCTAGCTCAACTCTCGAGGAAGACAAACGAAAAAACTATTAAGAAAATCAAAGTGCATTGGAAAAGCTATCATAAGAAATTTGAAATTTGTTGGATACCGGACAGCTTTTTGGAATGAAAGACAGACGTCACCTCTAGACCATGTGAAACACAACATAAACGGCAAGCGTGTAATAACCTTTCTATCAGAAATTGCGGGAGCCGAATAACAAAATCACCTAGCTCTTACAAACTATCGTGATCTATACCATCATCGCTGCAACGATCATTTATCTGAGTTTGCAAGCACCAGCCAAGGAATTGTGGCTTGTGTTGATAAGTAGCTCATATGGCTACATTCCACCTACACCGGGTTGAAATCTATCAAACCAGCTCCACTGCCGTCACGATGAATTTGATTTCCATCATGCTGCTCAGTGACAGTTCTTTCGTCATCTACACGGACAGTACACATTGCTGTTTTCGGACAAAACTACCGAAGCTTATAAAGATTTACAATGAAGAATTGGAATTGGCACTGGTTGAGTTGATCCTTCCATTCCAGATCGTCAATGTGAAAGAAAAAGAAAGCTTTTTTAAAGAGATATACAGGCAAAAGTTTTATGCTTTCTTTCTCGTTCCTTCTATGAATATTCTATAAATGTGATCGGAATAAATACAATGATCTATCCCTGTAACAAAGATTTCCTCTTTTTAAATGAAAAACCGTGTGGTTTCCTAGGTCTAGATAGAAAATGTAGATTTCTCGCTAAATTTTCGCAGTGAAAGAATGGACGGTTGAATTACCTGACAAGTAATCTATGGCAAACACAACCCAAGAGAAACGACGATTGGTTGTTTTTGACACGTGACCTATTTAAAAATAACTCGGTGATTTCGTTCACGTTTTACTTTTTGTTAAAGAACGTTCAAATATTTACGTTCAAGCCCTCATTTCACTTCAAACATACTGGACATTTAAAGTACTTCATATTGAACGTGATTTGAGCAAATAATATCAGTTTTATTTTTATGGGCACTTATTTGCCTGTGTATCCCTTTAAGTGGCGACGACCGACAAAAAACTGAGCAAAGAGATCGACTGGATGATTTCGTCTGGATGTAAAGTAGCACCAAAATGAGGTCTATGCATCCCCATCGGTGCAGACGCCAGTCCAGAACACCTGCATAAAAAAATCAATAGGGTAGTGCAAAAGAATCCCGGGGAGTTTTTTAGTACGAATAACAACGTGCTCCATATAGGGTATTCAAACACAAGCAAGAGGGGGCATTTTGGAGCACCATGGAGAACAGTATCTGAATCACGTTTCATCCAAACATGATAGTGATAGTAGGAGCTTCACCGACACTGCCAGAGATTTCCCCTCTGACTAATAGCCGTTTCCCTACGGAGAGGATTTGAATGCCGGATTCCATAATTTGTTCCTTGGACGTGGCCAATTACAAACTTTTAGGAAACAGCAAAGCTTCCATTTCACTTGCTATACCATTCATCTTTCCCCAGACGGAGACGCATAATCAAATTCACGAATAATTCCTGGATCTGCACGCGTCAATACGAACAAGGCCTGGGGAATATGTACTAATCGGCCGCGTAGAAGGCCAAACATTTGGTGACCCATATGATCAAATAGGCTTTACAGGCCCTCAAAAATAAAGTACTCAAGCAAGGCACGGCGGTGGCTTCTGACCTAATGTCAGGTCAGTCAGCCAAACAAGTGATGAAGAAACGGGCTGCACAAGCTTTGCAATCGGTACCACCAACCATAACAGCGATGGAATAAGGGCAATGTACGAAACATTACCGTATTTCAGCACTAAATAATTCTTCTCCGATCGAGTACTGCATTATTTCATTCCTCCACAGACAAAATTGAGAGACTTGGGTCAGTCTTATCTGAACCTGAAAATCAAAGTCACGAAATCCGATAACGCCGAGATGGAAGCAGTTACGGAAACCTCAGTGGTGTACAACCTCTTCCATAAGCATTGACCTGTACCTGAACAACACTTTGATGATAAAAACATTGTCACGCACAACATGAAAATTCTTATCGTCCAAGTTCAAATGAAATTGTTCTGAAAACCAGCCAGGTAAAGATCGAATATTAAAGATCATCTCTTTTACGGACTGTTGCCGAAGCGTCTGTTTCTCGACATGATGCGAAAAACTCGCATGAATGGAAAATCTACCAGCAAGTCGTTTGACTTTGAACATTTCAACCTGTGCAAGTTGACGTGTCAATGGAAAAGCCTCCACAACAAACCTTTTCAGCCGGACTTTGCCAGCCGAGAATATCTGCGCTCCTAGATGTCACTCAACCAAGCCACCGAAGCAATGGGGGCAGAATCGGCCCACGTTTGGAGATTTTGATAATCAGATCGAAATCAACAGCCTTAGCGAAATTATCACTAACTATTTGAAAAGAATGGAAGAGGGACCCGAAAGGTTGGACGAGAGAACCGAGATCATGAGCAAAACTCTCCAGGACGACTTGGTAGGCAAACTTCAAAGGCTTATCTATAACCAAGTCCATAAAAACTGTTTTGGTAAACATCTACTTAAGCGAGGCTCTCAAGACGATGGATCTCAGCAAAGTACTATATCAGTGGTATGCCAATATGGAAAAGATAAACCTTACTCCAGAAGAAAAGCTCTTCGCTCGTCGTCTGATGTCAGATATAAAGCCTGGCTTTATTGCCAGCATTCAGATGAGCAGTGGTAATGTTAGTGGGCAGAACGTATTAAACAAACCTATTCATACCCCTGGATAAGCTGGTATCCCGATATGAAAAAATATGAAGCTTACACCTAACGAAGAGGACTTCACCAGTTGTCTGCTGCCAAACATGAACATCACGATTGACGAGAGAACCGAGGCTACACGGTCAGCTCTCGACCACTATGTTTTGAAAGTACCCCAAACACTCATCTTCGATCAAGTCCATTGAGAATGTCAAGGATGCAAAGTCAATCATGCTAGCCAGACCAGACACGTTTCTGCCTCTACACAACTTCTGATGAAAGAATCGACCTCTAAGGTAAGCAAAAACATAGCAATATTTCATCAATAGAATTAATCTTGACTGTGGCCATATTCAACCTTTCTTTTATCGGCCTTGCAGGCAATAGGCAATGAATGCGACGCAGCTTCAGCACGGAAACAGCACCCGGTGTGGCGTGTACTGACTCTACGCCTTACACTGTCTAGCTCCAAAGATCAAAATTTACACACACGTCTTTCGATTTCGACTCGAATCTTTTTTTCGGATTCAAAACGACAAATACATGGAACAGTGGTTCAAAGAAAACTATGGACATTCTATCAAGAAGTTAGAACATTACCTATCAAAACCTTAACATTGTCAGTGTTGTACAGCGACTACGAACAGACTCTGTTAAAACTGTTAGCTTAATACAGAAATTAAAGTTGTTCTTCATTATTCGTGGTTTATAGTTCATTTTTCTCGATAACAGTTTTTTGTTCAATAAATATAAATAAACATACAAGGTGTTCGTTGTTTTTTCATTCATAATCAGTGGTCTATAGTGCAATCCGTAAATGTGCCCCTGACAGGAGGTTCTACAGTGCCCATCCCCGTATTTTAGAAACCCTTTCCCATTCCCCCTCTATTTCTTATGTGACTTCAACTGTGTTAACAAGGATTTACTTTGATTTAAGCCAGTAACCTAGTTTTTGATCTCTGAAAATCAATGTATTAACTTCACCTAAAAGTAATAAAGAAAAACATTTTACTAGATGTAGTAATATCTGAAATAAAAAATGTGGCTTGTAGAGTGTTAACAAGATTTTCTTTAGATCTAGCCTGATGGAAATGTTTCTAATTTTACATTACCTATTTTCGGTCTTGTCCGAGTTATCATCATAATTAATATTCTGAAAAGTTTCATTAGGGCTTGATCAATTTTGGTATCATGAATTTTGATATGTAAAAGGTTGGCGACGGATGGCAGACAGAACACCCTGTGTATCACTTATTAAAAGTGAGCTACTAACTGGCAGGGAACAACTTACAGTCATACGGACACTTTACAGGATTATATGTATTGATTAATTTGATTAAATAATATTAATATGATGTCGTGTATTGCTTTTTCTGTTTCAGTGGTCCGCTATCATGAGTGTTTTGCCTGAAATTCAGACGAAACTTAATGGGAAACTATTCCGATTACTTTATGATGGAGAAGAAGATGGAATGAATGCAAAAACCTTTCATGAGAGATGCGATGGAAAAGGACCAACTCTTACTATCCTTCATGGAAAACATAATACATGGTTTGGTGGTTACACGGAAGCAAGCTGGTCTCCCGGCAAAAATCTGGCAAAAGAAGATAAGAAAGCATTCCTGTTTTACAAGTTTGAAGATGACAAGTCTAAATGTAAATTCCTTACGATTAAAGGAAAATACGCATCTGCAGCAATAACATGCTCTCCAAAACTAGGACCGACATTTGGATATAGCAAGTTCAATTACTTTTACGATCTGCAAACATTCAAAGATGGAGATAAAAAAATGGAGTTTAAAGACGGACTAGTCACTTTAAATGGCAAGCTTAAATTCGGTAAATCATATGAGCTAGAAGACAAAAACACAATAGATGAA
Source organism: Cyclina sinensis (assembly GCA_012932295.1). Classification (NCBI taxonomy): domain Eukaryota; kingdom Metazoa; phylum Mollusca; class Bivalvia; order Venerida; family Veneridae; genus Cyclina; species Cyclina sinensis. The sequence continues at coordinate 59,720,899 of JAAONU010000011.1, read as the reverse complement.
TTGGATAATATAAATTCTGGAACTTTAATTGTGAAGAAAATACAGGTGTTTCAAGTTGTTGGTGAGTTAGTTTTATTTTATCTTTATAAAAGGTTATTGCAGTTATCATTATATGAAGAACATCATAGCATTTGGTATATAAGTTTACATACAAAATAGTAATTTAAATTAGTGCCGATTCTTGTGAAAGAATACCTGAAGCAAATATATACTAAAGTCCCAATTTCGTTTATTTTCGTTCTTCTTTACTTCGATACAGTCAATTATTATATTAAGCATTTCGTACGTATTGAACAATATAATTTGTGATTCTGAAGTTTTGAAAGTTAAACTAATTTTAGTTGAATACAACATTGGTTTTAATGAAATATTGACAGCAGTAAGGTCATACTCGGATGTTCGTGTCAGTGTAAAGGGAAACAAGCAATTTCCTGCCAAATAAAACAAGTAACTGGAATGAAGCTGTCAAGTATTGTGGATTTTGAGTTTGAGTGACATCGGTTTGCTATCATTATCTATAATGAAACAATGCCCATAAATATTTAGCTGCGCTAGCAAAATTTGCTGTTATAGTGAACGACGATGTTTTAAGAAAATGATGTCAAAACATTAGAAAGTTGTGTAATGCTGTTGCGTCATTCGTTACAAGAATATTACGAAGAATTGCAGTTACAATAAAGAGTAGTAAGACCTGCAATTTGTATCAAGTATCAAATTATTGAATCCATTTAGACAGGGACACACACACACACACACACACATATATATATATATATATATATATATATATATATATATATATATATATATATACTGATATACTGATATACTTCTACATATATAAACAACGACAAAAAAAACGTCAATGGCAATTGCACATTTGAACGGAAAGGGTTTAAGATGATTAACCTGAGAATGAAGAAGTCGTTTTATTATGTGAATATTTTCCTTAGAGATCGGACAACATTTTCGTGTCTCAAGTTTTATATATATATCTATTAAGTGGAAATGTTATCACTTCATTGCATCTTCTCAATATATTCTTCATGAAATCATTCACTGCTTTCTTTTTCCAAAACAGTTTGCATCTCGAATGTCAAATATATCTGTGTACACTGTTTCAATGTCGTTTTGGATGACAATCTTGTTTCAGGCCTGTATACCGAGTTTGTTATGTAATAAGAAAAACACAACAGTTTTTTGAATACTTTTTTGTTCAGTTTATACGTTTTATACACTTCAATTTAGCTTAGCTGATCACAATTTGTTCACTGTTAGCTGGTGTAATAAATCTAATAGTCCCTACCGCTCCTTCCATAACATGCTTTCCCTGACGATGACTATATAATTCTTGAAAATGACTAACAAGCTATGAAGAAACTTGACCTTTGTTGTATAAAACTATAGGGTTGGTGAGCACCTGCGGCAATATGCTTTGGTTAAGATGTTCTTCCATCCGTACAATTATATCCTTATCGAGATATAGATTCAAAGAACAAAGAACAACATGTTTCGACTTACTCGGCCTGAAGCTTAGAGATTCTTTATCTCTTCCGCTTAGGCTCCTTCCTGTGCAGCCTTCAAGATTAACTGTCCACAGCTTTCAGAGAAACTGTAAAAGTATTTTCTGATTTGTCTTGGATGGCAAGTTTACTCGCTTAGAAGTTCCTGAAATTTCAAGAAGTCTAAATGTTTGACTTCTCTTGAGTACACGTACAATCAATTGTTCAGCATTGCTCAGCATGGTTGTTATCTTAAAAACTTTCGACATGAATTCCACAAACTGTTTGGCTTTCGTAGCATTCCTATTCAAACTTCAAAGCTCTCTTCAGAGTTATCTCTCGGTTGTTTTGCAACTTCTGTCTTTCTGTTTAAAATTGAAGCGGGGCGACACATAAATCTTGTTTATCTGATTTTTATTAAGTGTCTATAATAGTCAAAAACTCTCGGTCTTCTGGTGAGAAGCCATATTTATTGAGTACAGTGGTCCAGAATTATGGAAGGATTATCTTTTCTTCCAGTAACTGGTTTTTAAGGTTCATGTCCTACAAGTAGTTAATATCTCACAAAATCTTTCAAGTACTTCTCTTCTCTCGGTCTTAAGTTTATTTGATTTGATTTAAGCTGATTCTGAAATTCGTTTAGATCTGGTTTTGTTTTATTTCATTGCTTATGGCTCGATCTTTTCCATGTTTTCTGACTGTAGTTCGTGGTAGTGATTTGTCCCGAACCTGGACGTTTACTCTGTTGTTTCAACTTCTCTCCATGTTCTTAAGTTTATTTGATTTGATTTAAGCTGATTCTTAAATTCATTTAGATCTGGTTTTGTTTTATTTCATTGCTTATGGCTAGATCTTTTCCATGTTTTCTGACTGTATTTCATGGTAGTGATTTGTCCCGAACCTGGACGTTTACTCCTGTTTTTCTTATGTGATCACGGTTTCGTTAATATACAGGATTTTCCTCGTTCACAACTATATATTTCCTGTAAGTAATTCGTTCCTTCACTTTGCCAGATATCGACGTGTAATTGTGTTCAAAATACAGATTGTCTCCATTTTCAAGATTTCGAAGTTTTTTTATTGTATGATTTCCGAATTTGTTTCTTTCTCGCCTCTCGCTTTGGATTTAGAGTAGCTGTCTTCTCTGAAATTGGAATAAGAGTTATTGGAGGTCATAAAACAACATTTCATAAGGACTTAGACCTGTGTCTGGCCTTGGTATGTTTCAGAGTCCTTGAAGAAATTCGTAGGGATCAGTCTTTATTTCGATACTTTTGATCAGCATTTGTTTCGCAATTATAACTCCAGCCTCTGCTTTCCCGTTTGAAGTTGGGTTGTTTGGTGAGGTTATGTGGTGGCAAATTTGCCATTTTGAGGTAAGTTCTTTGAGTTCACTTCCAAATCTACTGTTTCTTGAGTTTTTCAGTCACTTGTTTAGATGTTGTTGTTGTCAGATAACGGTTTCATTAATATATTCTGTAGTGGTTTATGATCGTTCTGCACAATCACTTTTTCTGCCGTATGTATAATGGTCAAATCGTGCACGTCCAAACAGGGTCGACATCATGTCTTTCTCTGTTTGAGCCAATTTTCTTTCAGCATGTGTCAAAGACCTTGACGAACTTTGGAGAACAAGGCCGTTTCTCGAATCAAAGTACACTAATACCGGAGCTTTTGTCAATTGATCCTTGACACTTTGAAATGCCACATTATAGTGTTCATTCCAAATTAAATAAACGTCTTTTCTGGTAAGTGTTATAAGCGGCTCCAGAGTATCAGATAGGTCAGGTAAAGATCTGGTTATGTATTATACATTACCATATAGACGTTTCACTCCAGTGACATATCCAGGAGTTTACATTTTAAATATTGTTTCAATCTGGTAAAGTAATTATGTCAGTAATTTTGTGACCATGAAACGTTTTTTTTCCCATGTGATTTTGTCTTCATTTAGCACAAGGTGTTATTGATCGCAACGCGCATATAATTTATCAAACTTTTCTTGATTATCTTTCTTTGCCGCCTCTTCAGATTCTCCACATCCGACAACAATTACGTCATCTGCAATAGCGAAAACTCCTTCAAGTCCGTTGATATCTTCACACAACTTTCTCTGAAATATCTCGCTAAAGACGTTCAATCCAAAAGGTAGTCGTTTCCATTGATACCTCCCAAATGGTGTGAGCATAGTAGTAAATTTACTTGACTCTTCGTCTAGTCTCACATAATTAAATGCCTCTTTGACATCTGGTTTGTAAAAAGTTTTGCAATGTGGAGTTCTGGTAGGATGTCGTCAAAAGTTGGTAGCTTGTGTCTTTCCCTCACTAACTGACTGGGGGTCTACAAACACACACACGCCCACGTACGCACGCACGCAGACACATCAACACACACGTAGATTTCCATTTTGTTTCTTTTCTATCGCCATTTGGCTTTCCCATTTTATTGGTTCTGTAACTACTGAGGCTTTATACCAAACCCTAATTTTAACCCTACGTCTGCTTTGACCGCATTGGGTATGTTTTGGGCTAGCAAAGCTTTAGGCATTTCTAAATCTTCCACTGTTAAGGTCACTTCACTTAGATCTCCTAGGTCTTTCTCATCTGTCCAGATAAAGTTCTGTGTGTCAATGTTCACCAAGTTGAGATTTTGAACTGTCTGCAATCCAAGTAGATATTCAAAGTTTACTTTATTTTCCTCCCCTGTGCAGAAAATTTTGACACATTACAATGCCTGACCCAATGGGTAAACAATTGATTTATTCCACATCTTGAGTTTTGTAATTTTCTTTATCCTTCGACTTTTCCGCACAAATTTTCTTTTATTTTGTTGATTTCTGCACCAGTATCTATGTCGAAGTCAATTTCACAGTCATTCACAACCATTTAAGCTTTTACTGTTGACTTCATGAAGCCAGGATTCGACAGCATGAGTTTTTTTTTATCTTTCACTTTAAAATGGTTTCTTCCACCACATCCGTCCATATTCGCCCAAGCATTTCTTGTTGTCCAGCTCATGTTTGTATCCACAAAATTTGCATGTAAATTTGTCTTTGTACATTGTTCTTTGACTTTGTGTTTTCATAACTGACTTTGGTCTAGCACCATGGTGTGATTTTGTAGGCTTGGGTGTATGTTTTTCTTTTCTTTTTTTTATTCATGCGTACTGGGAGTTCTTCTCCACGTATTTCTCGCTCATGCTTATCTGATTTTTCATATGCTCGACATATTTGTATACATTTGATTAGATCAAGCTTATCCTCCCTTAGCAACAGTTCCTGACATTTTCCACTTGCAGTTAAAACGAATTTGTCTCTAATCATGCGGATAAATGAATCTTGGAAGTTGTATGACTCTACTCTTTTTATCAATTCAGTTAAAAAACTTACAAATGTAGGGTTTACATCTATGCTCGTCTTCCAAATTCGGTGCACTTAAAGACTTCGATCTTTCTCGGGTTGCAGTATTTCTCTTATTTTCATAGAGTTATCTGGTTTTAAATTATCACTATCCGTGTCCCATTGAAATTGGTCACACATTTCAATAACTTTTGGACCTGCGCAATGTAAAATTATGTTTGTCTAGATTTTGGGATCATTTTTTCCTGATGCGACTATTGTTGTCAGATATATTTCCATTTGACGTTTCCATTTTCGGTAGCTCTCAGAAATATTGACTTGTAGGCTTGAATTATTACTCAGCCATTGTCTGGTATTGTACAGGAACTTATCAAAATGTTTTTTTTTCGCAACCGTTGTGCTTAGTGGAATCACTTTAGTAACGAGTTACTAAAATTTTGATCGAAAATTTTGAACGCGAAAATGTCACAACTAGATCTGGTGATTTCGTTATTTCTGTTGGCGTTTCAAGTCCGTATACACTCCAGGCGCAAACTACATCGATATCGTTGTTTCGTATTCCTTGCACCTCCGTCCTGTTATTGGCTATGCTTATTAGATGGATATTATGGGAAATGTCATTAAATACCAAACACGTTTTCAGAACAGATGCATGCATAGGTAATATGCAACTAAATCACGAGAAGTGTACAATGGTTAAATGTTACAATCATCAATGAAACATATGTTCTTGGTCTATTAACTTCAATGCATAAACTTGCAGGAAATTTTGTGTCTGTGTTTTCCCAAAGGCATTTATGCTACTTTTTTGAAATCTCTACTCTGAATGGAATAACATTCCGTGGCATTTTTGGTACTGTGTACATATCTGACCCGGTAGTGATTCAAGTAAGCTTGATAGATTTAACTTTTTCAAGACCAATGTGAATCAGTAAGTTCCGAAATAGAGTTTTGCTGGCATTCTTCATCTGTATCTGTTGACAGACATGGTAAGTGACTTCGATAACCTCATATTCTAGTTTAACGCAATTTGACGTCAGAAGAGCTCCGTAAGCAGGGCACTGGTATATTTCCATGAGTCAGCAAATTGTTCTGTAAAATAGAAACCTGTTATAACAATTGTGTTATAACCATTTTGTAGCACGCATTCTTTCATTCCGTTTAAAATAAATTTCAGTTATCTTTCAGTTTATATGTCAAAATTAAACAAGCATTCGTGAATTATTTTTTTATCATACCTCCTATTTCATTTTTAACATCTGTCATTTAACTCGTACGCGTCTATTTGAATTATCTATATGACGTGATTTAGCGTGCAGGGAAAGATTCAGATTTACAGTATGAAATATGAACATTTAAATCTTAATCCGATTATATGTGTACAATTTCTCAAAAGACGGTTAGAAATCAGCAAAGGAATGTGACGACTGATGCGCATTCTTGCCAGACCCATTATATGTGATGGAACTTGTTTGATATCATGGTTAGCGTTTATGACCAGTCTTGATCAGTCTTCGAAATATGTTGTACTCTCGCACGTCAACAAATTGCTTCAAATTATTTTACCTACCGTACTAATAGTTGATAATTGATGAGACTGCAGAAATTTCATTTGCATTAAGCTCTACAGTGCGTGTTGAAAAGCCTATTCTAAGATAATTTCAGATTGCTACGGATTAAAAAAGAAAATGTCGTCTGAACCCAAAAAATAAGTTTAATTTGTAATATTGTACTACGGACCTCTCCTTAGGATTTTTTTCAAATAATGCCCCTGTGTTATTACTGGCCACCCCTGAGTGGTCACATCCTTTACTGAAAAAACTTTTTACGAAAACTATATTAAAACCTTAGAATAACCACAAGACAAAGAGATGTGAGATTTGGCAATTTTGCATTTTGTAGTGGCCTCTATCAATTAAAAATAAATAATTATAAAATTCCTCACCAAATAAGGTCTGGTGTTTTAAACAAAATTATGCCTAAAGATTGTACCACCAATCTGAAATCACATGGTCTAAGCTTTGACATTTTGTATAAAACTTTGTTAAATGAACATCTACCAAAAAACTGTTCAAATTATGCACCTGGACACATTGTAACAGCTGCCGGGGTCACATGTTTTACAAAGAAATAAGGAAAGCTTTTAAAAACCCTTTTATCTGAAACCACGAAACCAATAGCTCTGACACGTTATCAAAACTTGGTGCCAATAGTCTAATTGCTTTATCTGCCCGGAGTTCTCAGGTCTAAACTGGATCCTAATTATCAATATAGGTCGGTGTCAGTCTCAAATGTAGACTATTTTTCTTAGTATGCACTTTTCTTTTAAGATAAGTTAATATGTATTTTATTTTACAGATTTGGAAGTATCTAGTCTTTGGGGGAAGAAGCTAACGGTAATATTTTGCTATATTTACCCCTTTACAAGCATAGTTTCAGTCATTTCTAATTTTGTTTAAATTCCATAAATTTTCACACATTTTCTCTGTTATATATCTGCTTGCCGTGAAAACAAACATGATTCTTCGAATATCGAAAGGGCTGTTCTAAAGAACTGGGGAGATCGAAACTACGTTTAAAAATACAATTAGAAATTTGATTAAATAACCGTAGTGGGGGCTCTATTTATATTTTATTATAGGTTGCGTAAAAACGTGTTTTAAAATGTTTGTTTGCGATTGGGGGAGAGGGTGGGGATAGAAATGTTTAATAACATATTTTTATTCTCAAATTTGTAATTTAGGCTTCCTATTGTGAGTGTTGTTGAAGAAAATATTTTCATTTTCATTCCGGTGTACATTAATAAATCTTAAAATTAATCGTTAACTTGTACGAAAGTCTTAACTCGCACCGACAGTGTTATATTAAGGTGTCGCACTTCATCTTGTGCCCTATAAAGTTCACAAAGGAAATATGTGCATTATGGAAAAAAAGGACTTTTACTAAAAGGCATTTTTGTCTGCTGGAAAGTTCATTTGATGATTTAGATATCTAAAGACAATATGCTTAACATTTAAGAAGAATCTAAAGTATATTTATTGTTCTAGCTGCCCTAGTAATGGGAATTGTTATGCATCTGTTTGCAAATTTTAAAAAATTAAGTTTAAAAAAGGTTTTTCTACAAGAATACAGATATATAGTGTAAATACGAAATAAACGTACAATCGGATGTTCGACAATAAAATAAAATCATGACAAACAGTTCTGTTTGGTCATGGCGAATTTATGTTAAATGCACTCGACGATTTATTGGGTTTATGCGCTTTAAAACTACAATAATGGTTTGGCTTTGTGCACGTTTAAACAGACATGAGTATTTAAGAACAATATGATATTGTATGAAATATATTTTGAGAATTTAATATTGTTAAGTGGAAAACAAACATACTAAGAAACGAACAAAAACATACACACAAACAAACACACACAAACAACAGACAAATAAAAACACATTTCTCGTTGTCCCTATTTCTAAAATGTTCTTGAAATTTCTCAAAGGTTCACTACTTACTACATATCCGAGATATTGTTTCTAATTCCATAAATTGAACTTTATGGTCAAGGTACCCTGAATGCCATAGGAAAGTTCTTGACATCATTGAGGATACCGGAATAGATGTCATTTGAGCGGTAAATACTTTAGTTTTGTATTATTTCAAGTAAATTATTTTAATAAACATTTATCTAAACTGAAATCATATATAACATTATAGGATGAAAGAGCCAATGAAATAAGAACAAGTATTGAAAGTTTGCAACCACCTAAGGAGCTCCCTATGTCTTACTACAATATACTGCTCATTGGGATGATAAATGCCGGCAAGTCGAGCTTTGTGAATACCTTAGCGACCGTTTTCCATCGTTCAGTCAGGCACTGTGCCATTGCAAGAGACTTTGGATCCAGTGTAACAAACGAGGTAGGTCTACGCCATTTCTTTGCTTTTATTGTACCTTTAGATAAATTTCGTTGGTTTTTTGTTACCTTTTTTATTGAACCGGTCACGAAATGCACAACACACAATATGGAATGACCATAAAACACCATTCTGAAATGTGAACGAGATTATGTATTAACATTATACTACCAGTTTTGTCCAAAATTATTGAAAGGCATGTTTCTAATCATATGAAAGATTATCTCGAATCAAAAGAATTAATATACATACACCAGTCTTGTTTTAGAAGTAATCATTCTTGCGAAACAGGTCTTACATCGATTATGGATAAATGGATAACTGCTATAAATGACGGTAAGAAAGTTGGTACTGTATTTCTGGACTTTTCCAAAGCGTTTGACATAGTTAACCATAACAACCTTCTTATGAAACTAAACTTATTCAATTTCAGTTCATCAGCTATTTCATGGTTTCATTCATATCTCTCAAACAGACAACAAAAAGTTAATATAAATGGGAAACTGTCAACAGCAGGCTGTATAAAATCTGGTGTTCCTCAGGGTTCAATTCTTGGGCCAATTCTTTTCTTATTATACATAAATGATCTGCCAGGAAATGTAAGAGACACCATTGTTGACATATTTGCTGATGACATAACTCTGACCGCAATTGGTTCTGACTCAAGTGAAGTGACTTCAAATTTACAACTAGCACTCAATAATGTTTTAACCTGGTGTGAACATAATTCTATGAAGATAAATTCCAAAAAAAACAAAGTCATGGCCATCTCAACAAGTGCAAACATTGAAACTCACAATCATGAATTAACTTTATGTAATGAAACTCTGACTACAACCACATCGGAAAAACTGTTAGGGGTAAATGTTGACAAAAATCTTAACTGGAAATTACAGGTAGAACAAACTATAAAAAAATGCAATTCAAGTTTATATCTGCTACAGCGAATTTAAATATTCTTGGAACTGCCAGTTAGAAAAATGTTCTACAATGCTTACATTCTTCCACACCTAGACTACTGTTGTTCTATCTGGGGTATTTGGAATGCTGAAAAACTAAGCGCAATTATAAAGTTTCAAAAAAGGGCAGCCAGAATCATCCTCGATCAAGATTTTGATACACCTTCGGATGAATTATTTAAATTACTAGGGTGGATGAAATTTCCTGAAAAAGTTACATATAAAAAGGCTATTCTCATGTTTAAATCTCTAAATAATGCGTGTCCAGAATATTTTCAAAATAAGTTCACTTACTGTAGTGACACTCATACCAGATATCTAAGGTCAACAAAGTGTAATTTGCTCAAAGTTCCCAAACCAAGATTAGAATTTTACAGAAAATCATTGGATTACTCAGAGGCAACAATCTGGAATAGCCTGCCTGTTGATGTGAGAAATGCAAACAGTCTTCCAGCTTTTAAAAGGAAGTACATGGCATACTGGAAACGGTCACTACATTAACTACTGTTGTAAATATATGCACGTTTCAATTGCTTTATCTCTATATCAAATGATCGTTATGTTATGTTTGAAAATTTTGATGCCGTACAATGTTAAGTTTGTAAATATTTGTATATACTTTTGAGAGGCTCAAAGGGAAGATTGGAATTATCCAAATGTGTTGCCTCTATAAATAAATTATTATTATTATTATTATTATTATTATTATTATTCGAACACCAACAATGTAACGATTGGTTAGAATTTAAGAAAAAAACATCATCATAATATCAAGCCTATGTTATGCAAGTCGGTCAATATAAAGGTTAGAAAAGGTTCATGCGTTTGTATTTTTATTGATAATCTATGTCATTCAGTTTTAAAATATCCATTTAAATTGCCGATAGGTAAATGCCTACGTACTTAGGACAGAACAAGGAGCAAACTTATGCATTCGTCTTTTCGACATCAGAGGGTTTGAGGATAAAAGGGGTTATGACCAAGAACTTACTCTCCTCCTTGACGGAAGGTTGCCAGTCGGTTATAAGGTTGGTATTTCCAACAAGTATACAAGTGAGATATATTGAGATTGTGGTCATTGCATAGTTGGCATGTCATCTTTGCACTTATTTATACGGCTATATTCTTTTTGAGTTATTGAAATGGTTACATATATTAAGACATGTGTCAACATTTTAACATGAAATAACCTGCACTTGCTAACGATTTATATGTCTCTGGAGAAAGGCTAATATTTATCTAACAGTCCGCCCGTCCGTACATCATCTAGTTCGTGTCCGCACAACAGGTGCGCGATGACGTAGAATCCTACGACTGTTCCATGAACGAGTTGTGTAGCTCGTATGGTATTTGCTCCATTTACTGACCTGTAAGTAAAAAAAGTACTGTGATCAAAACATGTAACTTAAACATTTCTTTACTTTGTACAAAAGCTTTGTAAAATCAATTTCAACTTCTGAAATGTTCTTTAAATAAAACATTTGTTCCTCTTAGAAATTAAATTAGAAAATTATTTGAATTACTTAATGTTGTATAGTTTTTGAAAACCTCATTGATATAATGTCAAATTCAGACCTGGTACGGGGCATTTTGAAGGATGGCTGAAAAAGGTTTCCATTTTCCATGAAATAGTGATCAGTTTTAACCTTCTTTAGCTAGATACCAGCACGCCAGAGACAAATCCAAAAACAGAACTGAATTTCATTTACTTTTTAATGTATCTCACGGATGTAAGGGTTTAAGCGCCACTTTTGCCCTAAATTGAGAAAAATTGCACTTTCTTACGGAGGATACAGATCTAGTACTGTTCCTCTCTAAGAACGATAATTTGGTAACATGCCCGTCTGTAACCAAATCAAACGAAAGAAGAATTGCGGCTTACAATGTCCCATTTTGTAGGCACTAGTTTTTACAGGACAATTCCTCTTTTGAGAAGAAACGTCATTTTGAAAAGCTTGTAAAAGGGAACCATAGTGAAACTTCAAACGATTTAAAAAAATGTTCTTTTACCAATCAACACTGTATAGTGTAGTTAAATGATGTATCAATCACCAAGTATATACAGAGAAGAGCGAATAAGTGTTAATACAGGAATATTTCTATGTTTCTGTTTTACAGTCTTGACGCTAACAAGTAACTTTGAAATTATTGTGGCCTTTAAAATAATATGCATGTTGCATAAGAAGATGGAATTAGATCTCTGAGACAGAAAGAAGATCGAAATTTGTTTTTGCAGTTTATTTTGTTCAGACAGAAGAAATGATATTTTCATTCATTTTTATCCCTTCCCTGAGGAAAGTCAGAGTACACCCACTACGACGTCGTTATTTTTCCTATATAAAAACAAAGGGACATATCTATGCTGATAAAAATCAACTTCGATCATAAAATCGACGAACATACTATATAAAATAGACGTCGCTATTGTTTGCAGAATTATATCAATAAAAAAAATCAAAAGAAAAATAATTTTAAAATAGACGACGCTACTACGTATTATTAACTTTGAGCAAAAGATTGAACTTCGTTGTTATCATCAACTTAGTTCGTAAATTCGCCAACCTTAAAAAGTAATTTAGACGACATCATTGCCATTAATTTCGAACATTAACTCAACGTTCTTATTATGAACTTCGTTCTTAAAATCGACTACGTTATATACTTTTGACGACCAAAAAGCGCATCATAATTGAAGATAAACGCTTAGCTCTACTCAGCGACGTTTTTATTAACAACTGTGCGTTGAACCCCCCTTTTTTCTTATTGCCGCACGAACCCGACAAAATATATTTTGTCATTTGAAAGAATTTTTCATAATGATTATTTATCAGTTTATTTCTTGTTGATACGATTTTTCAAACGTTTGAAATTTTTATTATTGCATTTTTTTAAGAAACACAATTACATGTTTTGACGCGATTTGTGTCTATTCTTATTCTATCCGGCTCGTGCTGTTACTTTATATATATTACAAAAAAAAGAAAACTTAATTTTGCTTGAATATAGAAAATAAAAATGTTTTCCCGAAGAATATCTCAGAAAGTATTTATCACATCATGTTACAACTGTTTACTTCCTATGTCTGCCCTTAAATAGCATTTAATTTCTACCAAATCCATGAAAATGTACTTGATATTAAATGAATCATAATCCGATGTCAATGTATTACACACAACTCTAAGTAAAACGAGAAATCTGGAAGAGTTATAAGCATTCTTTATTAGTCTAAGGCAATTTCTTTTAATACATCAAATTCTTTGCATTATTAATTCCTTCATTTTGTAGAGAATGAAGACTATTATAGTTTAAAAAATTCTATCATTTGGTTTGAAGAAGAATTATGAAATCCCATTTCGAGGGTGTCCGGTTCCCTAAGAGCGAGCCGGGATGACCTGGTTTCCCAAGGGTTGAGGTTTCCTAATCCTTTATCAAACTCTTTGATTGATTCTTTCCACACGAACCTGTACTTAAAATGAAATAACTATGATAAATATTTTTTAGTTGTAACTACTTTTTATGGGCACTGACACAATTTGCTGCTTCACAACTTCGTTATGAATTCACAAAGTTTACAGGTTGCGTCTGACTCGTTCTAATATGCAATGGAAATGGATTTAAAACAGATTCATTAAACAGGAAGCAATGAATTATTACAAAAACGCGAACATAGCAATGCAAAGTGTCAATTACAGAGAGCTTTTACGGGAAATGTGGCAAATGTGACATTGTGTTTTTATGCCCCCACAAAGTGGGGAGCATATAGTTTTTTTCTAGTAACACAATGGATTTTTCATGATTGTTAATTTTTGTAAGTCTTATTCAAGACGTGGCATTTTTGTTTGCTCTAGATGCATATTCATATTTAGAATTCGTGTCTGTATATTTGAGTGACTGCGTACAACGTGCAAAGTCAGGTTTGCTTCAATATCAAAGGAACTACCGCCCGCGCAGTGTGAGATAATTTTCAAGCACTGATATTTTTACTGATGTTTACAGATTGTTCTATATGGTAAGGGAGAATTGAAGTTTATAATCGATTTTTATAGGGTATGCTCTTTTTATCTTTGGTAAGAAACATAATTGTGTGACGTCTACCAAGTTTTACATAAAGTATATTAAGAAAAAAAATCCTTAATTTTTTTTCTAGTATGGAACAAAAAGGTCCTGAGTTTTAAAACCTCAGGGCCCGGTGCAAAGGCATCTAGTGTGTAACGTTGACAGTAGAATTCGACTGATGTTGTTCAAATATTAGTTCATTTGATCATTACTGGCTCCGACCATGTGGTCATTGATTTTTACAAATATTTGGTATATTGTGTAATTAAGCAGACCTATATCAAGATAAATGGAATTATGCTCTTTGCCCTGGTTTTACCTGATTACATTGTTTTATATAGGAAAAGCGTCTCATCTTAAACGATTACCCTCAGAACTTAGATATTTATTGTGTAGCATTGTCAACTAGAAACATACCAAGTTGTTTAAATTATTTTCATGAGGTTACGATAAGCCCTGCCCAAGGGTCACTTGTTTTTGCATAGACATATACAGGAAAACTTGTTTACTTCTCTGAAACCAGTGTCTAGATGATTAAGTGAGTCTTATGTGGATTGTCGTATAAACTATGATAAGATTGTTCAAATGATGAAGCTAAGATCCTAATGTAAAGAGAAAACGGAAAGAAAAGAAAATAAAAAAAAAACTTTTCCTAAGACTCTACACAGATTAAAGCCTAGCAATTTTGTTTGAGGCATTATGTTGTGGTCTTCCATAACAGTTAATATTATCGCCCTAGAGTTAATATGTACTCGGACCCAAAGCTTACATGTTTGTTATATAGAAATATTAAAAAATATCTAAATGATGCTACATTATTGTGTAAGGAACTTTTTTGCCATCATTTTTACCTTGGCTTTAATGTGACATTGACCCTTACATGGACCTTTCAGCGTACAACCTCGTTTTTGCAGCTGCATCATAGAAATTTAAACCATTCATTTATGATGAATTCATTTTTGACCTCAGCTGGCCTTGAACTGCTGACATATTTTCTGTTGCTTTTTAGCTGAATTTATTAAACTTGAATCACATGTGCAATTTTGCATAGGGATTTCAACTTTAACATTGGTTAACATATACGTTGATCTATTTCCTCATTTTCCCAGCATAAGCATTAAATTATAAATGGATTGTAAAATAGTGTTTGCATATGTCAGTATTTTACTTTGTTAACGAAGACGTGACCTACATGCCTCATTTAACCTTGGTATTTAGCGAAAACTATACGGAGGTTAGCGATATAGGGCCATCATGGGCCTCTTGTCTTTATTTTCAATTGATGGCTAAACAAATAGAACTGTTTGAAATATATCCTAGATGTTGTCGATATCTGTTGGAAAAACCTGTATCTGTTTCTTCAAATATTAATAGATATACATATTCAGGTAGACAATTAAACGTGAGCCAAATAATGACAAATTTCATGACTGCTTTATTTTTTTTAAAATCCATTCTGTTTAACGTATAAAATGGAGTTCGGCTTCACGATGCATAAAGAAACCAAAATCAAGTCTAAGTAAAGAGTCAAGTTAGTTGTCTGTTTCAACGAAGCACAAATAGCGCAATTAGTTATGAAGTCTTTTTTGAAAGTTTGGTCTTGACAAGTTAGCTTTTCAAAAGGCATATGAAGTTCAAGAAATACTTAAATATTATTAATGACAAAGTTTTCAGAAAAAGCAAACATGTGTAGGATAATTCGTAAGTTCATGTAGCATGTGACAACATATAGATATATTTATGAAAGTCAATAGTGCATTCTCTGGAAGGCAACGTCTGTTTGGAGTGAGTCGAAGATCAAGTGTCCTTAAGTTTACACAAAGTTATGTAAAAGAAAGAGAAACGATTTTTGTTCCGGCTTTGGGAAAACGAACAGCTAATACGTTTTTATATTCTAAAAAAGTGCAACTCTTATAGCATGTGCATTTTATAGTCAAACTGACACATCCTATTAAACATTATAGTTATTTAGCTGATCGTAACAGCTTTCTGTTCAAGCAGTTGTGACCCTTGTCATTTCATATATAGTCATGTAGTACAAAAAATATCTTTTAAATTTTTCTCAGACAGGTTATAATGATACTTGAACTGTCAAACGGCATATGCAGTTATGAGAAAATACTGGATTTAGCATTTCGCCTTTTCTTTTGTGCAATTTGGAATTGCCATGTGTTCGTAATACAAACAAAAAAAACAAACAAACAAACAAAAACACACACAAAAAACAGTACTGTTGAAATGCAACTCAATATGCAGTTTTTGAAGACTTTGGTTCAAACTTATAAGAAAATATGACGAAGGCCCACAACTACTTGAGGTTATGTATAAATACACACAGAATAAGTAGTAAAACATCTTGTTAACGCAACCCATTACAGTGCGTAACGTTAAGGCTTGCACTTCATTTTAACCCTTATTGCGACAATATATAAACTATAAACCAATATAAAAGAACCATGCTTGACCGAATGCATAAATGTTTAATAATAAGTTTTGCGCTGTTTATTTTTCTTTTTCCAGGTTTAACGTGATAAATGCGAACATATGGATACATAAACGCATGTCATGGTCGCTAATTTAATGTATGTTGTGTGTGTTGTTGCGGCGTTATCAAGGAATACGTAAAGTTGTTTACTTTTCAAACTAAAAGTCTTAGTTATGCCAGGAAGAGGGCATGTTTTGAAAAGATTATATTTTTATTTATATAAAATTGAACATTCAAGAAAAATCTTCTTTAAAAACCTTAAACGATTTTTTTAAAGTTCAAAGATCAACCACCAGAGACGATTGAGGAAAGCCTTGCGGATGGACACTTAAGTAATGAGATCCATCTGGTTTGCTTCGTGACGGGAACATATGATGAAAATTCTTTCAGTCAGGCTCTTCATAAGAATATTAAAGATATACAAAAAGCCATTAACCAGAAAGGTAGGTTAAACAAACGATCTCTTCGTTATTGTATGTTGCATTTTTTACCAAAAATATGCAATCTGTTATTGTCCAGTTAACACGAAGAGCTTTCGAAAAAGCACTTATGAATGTCCTGTTGGTTGATGATGGTTAATTATGATGATGGTGATGACAAGTATGTATTGCTACAAGGATTTTTGACTGGTCCTATGACAAAATTTACACAATGGTGAGCTACGTCGAGCCTGATTCACGAGGGATATGAATTGGTTTTGGTCATAAATTAAGATGTATGGAAATCTTCGCAAGTGTAATGCTGAATAAGCGATAACTAGCTAACAGTTTGTCTAATACTAGTTACGTAAATTTGTTGACGAGAAAAAAAATCCCACTTATAAGTTCAAATCGACAATTTAAGATTTTGAAGATCTTAACAAATGTATTTTGTCTGCCATGGATAGATGGCGTTAAACAACGTACAGATCTTGAACACTTTTATTTAAAAGAACAATTATATTCTGAGGAGTATGAGGTAAATGACTTCGATACAATAAGGCAATTTAAATCTTCATTTAACAAAATTACTGCAAACCTGTTTTTTTTCTATGTTTGTTCTTTTAATTGTTTGAACATAATGAGTCGATACTTTTGGCAACTGAACTAAGTTTGGCCTTTTACTTTTGTCATATTTTGGCCTTTTGGTCCCTTAAAAAATAATGTTTTGTTGGATATTTGTTTCTGTAGGTATTGCTTTTCTGAAAATCTTTATGTAGCCTTGATAATTTACTATACAAGTTTTTTGGCAGAAATTAATTACGGTAATGTCTTGTATGTTAAGCACTTCTTTATGAAAACATTTAAAATCATTTCTTTTAATGTCTCGTCAATACACTGAAGGGGTTCAAAAGTTATATCCTGTAAAAAATCTGACGGACAGACACATGACGAATGGATGCATAAACGCATGTCATGGTCACTAATTTAATGTATGTTGTGTGTGTTGTTGTTATTTATTTTGCCGAATTTATTGTGTGAAATTTTTTTTTTTCAGAATTGAAACATGAAAAATGTAGAAAAAAAAACAAGAATCAAAACCAAAAAAAAAAAAAATAAAGTTAATTAGAAAAAGACTTAAAACCCATCAACTCACAATAAAGCATGAATTTTATGGGAAAAAATGTTTTGGGTTTTGATATAAAGTGAAGATTTTTTTCGACATGAAAATGTGCACTAGTTTCTTATTACAAACCGATAGCGAAAGACTGACTCATAGGCTCAATGGCTATAGGCTCGTATGAAATAAAGGAATATCAAAAATATGGTCAACTTTGACAATTTCAAGCTGATACTGGAATAAACAGTGCATGAATAAAATTCAATTGATCGCTTCATCGGACATCATACCATGTATCGTGCAACATGCTGTGTAGTTGCAAGTTTGTAACGTGATCATTAACATTGTTTTAATAGCATATTTCGAAGGAGATCTAAGAAATTAAGTGAAAGCGGAAAACGCTTTGTATTTCCTGAATCGTTTATTAGTTGACGATGACAAAAAAATAAATGGTTCTATTTATTACACATAATTGGACTTGTATTTTTTAAAAGGTTTACCAATGGTTGCCGTCGTAACAAAACTTGATGAAGCATATCCTGAAATACAGAAAGATGCAAGCAAAGTGTTCAACAGTTTTCAAGTTTTCGAAGCTTTGCAGAAAATGGCAAAGCTTCTTGGTATACAACAGAATCACACCTTTGCTGTCGTGAACTATGTCGGGGAGGAAATACAGGATAAAGAAAAGGATAGATTGGCTCTGCAAGCACTACACACCATGGTCAATTTAATACGTGAATATTTACAGAAGTTTATAGGTACATGCATCTACTTAGTGGTTGAGTACACCTTCTCCAGACATTATATATATGTATAGATATATTCTAGGGATAAGGACCGAAGATTGAGCTATGTAGAACGACGTTTAATTACAATTAGCTTTTTTTTGTTTTTCTATGAACTGTTCATTTTGTTTTGCATTAATGCGCCTTTAACTCTAGACAAAAGATACATTCAAGTTTCAGAATAAAGTCAACACTTAGATCCGGTTCTTCACACCGCTCCTACTTTGAAGGACAGAAATGTTGCTATTATGTCGGTTAAGGTATACTTTTAACTCAACATTATAACGCAAAACTATAAATCTAAATATTCTATTTTCAGACGCGGCAAATAAACCTGACAACTGGTGGAATCGGGCAAAGAAGTTACATGTGGGGGTAAGGTATACACTTATTTCCTTTTGGACTACATATTTCTCCAATAAATAAGCTGTTGATCCGTTTGCATAAGCTTTACTTCTTTTATACCGATTTTTTTAAGTATGAATATAGATTGGTTTTACTAGAATTGTTGATCTCTGTCTTTAACGTTTACAAACATTAGTTTATGAATAAATCAGATTGTAATGAACACTACGTTTACAAGTCACAGTACTTAACAGTATTCAACATTTTTTTTCTGGATTTTTATGCCCCCACAAAGTGGGGTGCATATAGCGTTGCACTTGTCCGTCCGTCCGTACGTCCCGAAATCTTGTGAACGCAACTCCTCTTAAACCGGATGGCAGATTTTGCTTAAACTTCCAGGGATGAACAATCTTAATGTGTAGATGGTAGTAAAGGAAGGAATTTTCGCTGCAACCAAATTTAACAGAATTATGGCCCTTTGTTGATTTTTTCACTAGAAATTTTGTGAATGCAGCTCCTCTTAAACCGGATGGCAGGTTTTGCTTAAACTTTCAGGGATGAACAACCTTAATGTGTAGATGGTAGTAAAGGAAGGAATTTTTGCTGCGACCAAATTTAACAGAATTATGGCCCTTTGTTGATTTTTTCACTATATACCATATAGAAATTTTGTGAATGCAACTCCTCTTAAACCGGATGGCAGATTTTGCTTAAACTTTCAGGGATGGACAACTTTAATGTGTAGATGGAAGTAAAGGAAGGAATTTTTGCTGCGACCAAATTTAACAGAAGTATGGCCCTTTGTTGATTTTTTCACTATATACCATACAGAAATTTTGTGAACGCAACTCCTCTTAAACCGGATGGAAGATTTTGCTTTAACTTCCAGGGATGAACAACCTTAATGTGTAGATGGTAGTAAAGGAAGGAATTTTTGCTGCGACCAAATTTAACAGAATTATGGCCCTTTGTTGATTTTTTCACTATATACCATATAGAAATTTTGTGAATGCAACTCCTCTTAAACCGGATGGCAGATTTTGCTTAAACTTTCAGGGATGGACAACTTTAATGTGTAGATGGTAGTAAAGGAAGGAATTTTTGCTGTGACCGTATTTAACAGAATTATGGCCCTTTGTTGATTTTTTCACTATATACCATATAAATAATTGAACATATAAATTTTACATTTGTAATTTAATTTAACATGTACATAAGGTTACCTATAGATCATTTTAGGTATATGTACAGAAAAAATCTTACATACAGGATATACATGCTCTTGTTTATGAGCACTTATGCATAGTGGGGGCATCCGTGTCCTATGGACACAGTTCTAGTTTTTTTATAGTTGATAACTGGTTTTAGAGATTCAGTATCGTTCTATTAAAATTCTTACATTTGCTCCGAGTCATATGAACAACAAGATACCAGATGAGCATTTATCAACTATTGTTATTGCCAATTGTAAGTATCTTGGCTGTTTATTTAAAATGGCTTGGACTTGTGAAGTTGCAGTCTCAAAAAAAGACACGTATCTCTTTCTCAAATGCCTTTTTCTTAGTATGATTTATATCAATATTATCTGACTGTGCATCAGAATGTGCCTTTAAACGCTGTGATAGATTTTACTGTGACCCAAATATTTCAACTCTTTCCTTTTATTCGACTCATTTCTTTTATTAATATGGATACTAAACTGTTTAAATCTCTGTTCTGTGTCTTATTCAGTTAACCTAATAGTGGCCAAGCAAGGAAACAAAGCAAGGACCTGAATTCTAGAAATTATATAATTATGACTTAATTCTAGATGTACTGAAGCTGAATATCAACCGCCTCCGAAAATATCATATTATATGTCATATACTAAAACTCGAAATTTCAGACAATATAGGATCAAATATCAAAAGCTGTAGCAAAAAGGTAGTTTTAAGTAATTCTAGAATTTTGAAGATATTATCATACATTTTTCATATCAAAGGAAGATCATTATGTCAGAATTATCACATGATAATATATGTCATAATACTGACTAAAACAACTACAGCGTCTAATGTTTTCGTCAGAACCTCAAAAAGCCTCTAAAACTTAATTAATCAGTAAAAGAAAACATATTTTCAGTACGCTAAACAAAATCTGCTCTTTATTTGAAGACAAAAATCAATGCGTTTTACTGAACTAGGATTTTTATGCTCTTCAAAGGGAGAGCAAATATACTAAAAAAAGTTAAGCAATTTTTAAATACCAGTATTCGTTTTGGTTTATTATGTACAAAAACGAGTCGCAAAAATATTGTTTATGTACGGCTACATGTGCGTTTACCTGTATTAAGCCGGTCAATATTGAAAATGTTCATGTATAATACGCCATTTCCCCTGCAGAATAAGATTACGTCTAAGTTACTGATTTTGTGCACGAAACCTAATAACTGGTTTCAGTAAGTTTTTAAATCGGTAGCGGTAGACACGGGCTGACATTAGAGCAACGTTCACTTGCGGTAGGTATGTTGGATGGCCGAATGGCCAAACAAGACGTTGCTCAGCAGTTTGGTGTTTCTGCTAGAACTGTGTCACGTCTGAAAAGTCGTTCCGAACAAACTGGACAAGTGAGAGACCGCCCGCGCTCGGGCAGGCCTCGTAAAACGACGCCATTGGAAGATAAATACGTTTAGTGACGTCACGCCGGAATCGTATTATGTCGGCGCCAAAACTTGTCGAACACCTACACAGCACATCAAGTATCAGGGTTTGTGAGCAAACAATTCGGACTCAACTCCATAACAGAGGTTTTAAAGGCAGACGTCCGTACAAAGATGTGGTACTGACGTCACAACATGCACGTGCTTTACTGAACTGGGCTACCACTCACCGTAACTGGACACTTAGACAGTGGAATAACATGTTATTGACAGTTGAATCCAGATTTTGTGTGTGATTTTCAGATGGTAGGGAGTGTGTATAGTGGGCTTAGGGAGAACGTTTTATCGTTGCTAACGTACAGAAAGTGGACATGTTTGGCGGCGGATCTTTGATGGTCTGGGGCGGGATGTGCAAGAACGGAAGAAGTGAACTTGTTATTGTTAACGGTTTGTTAACAGCTGCGAGATATTGCGACCAAATCGTTCTCCTGTATATTGTTCCATTTCTCCAGTAACGCTAAAAATAACGTTAATAACGTACGTCAACTTGAGGTGGCATTGCGACAGGAATGGGCCAATATCCCCGTAGAGGCTGTGAACAAGTTGGTGAATGGCATGCGGAAGCGCTGTATAGCTGTAATTGAAAGTGCTGGTTACCATACTCGATACTAACATTTTCTGATTTTAAGGCCATGACATTAGCCTCTCTTAGACGATTCTTGCACTAAAGCCTAACGTTTGTTTCACCTATAGAATGAAATTTCTGTAATTCATAAATTGTTTTGTGCATTCTGTATGTTAATTTTACTGTTGTACAATGAAAAACAAATATATTAACCAAACTAAATAGAAATTTCTAAACTGTTTAACTAGTACAGTTGGCGACTTGTTTGATAACTAGTATAGTTGGCGACTTGTTCGACTGTCCGTCTTTTTCTGGAGTATAACTCAAACACAATTGAAGGAATTACTGTAAACTTCGTAAGTTCATAGAAGATTCTGAGAGTAAGTGCAGTGCAGAAGAACCGTAACACATCTTGTCTAGTTTTGTCATTATCTCCTCTTATTACATTTAGCTTGTCCAGGAAATATTGGTAAACAATTGGAAGTCGTTTTGTTGATATTTAGCAGATTGATAGGGGAGTAGCAGGAAGTTTAGTATTAAAATAACATAGCTCTAGCTGCCTTATTTCTGAGTTATTTCACTTATTAGTTTCTTTAATTTGCTTGTCCAAAGCATAACCCTTAAATTATAAGTTTAGTTTATTGATAAAGAGTGTTTACAATAAGTGCAGTGTTGAAAACCCGATACTCTGTCCTCTGTCTTGCCACTTTTTCAGTTATCTCCCTTTAATACATTTTTAATGCTTGTCCGATTTTGCCCGAAGTATAATTCAAATCTCAATGAAGGAATTTACTTTTGAATTCATAAGATGATAGAGAACATTAACTGTGAGTGCAGTGCAAAAGAAGAATAACTCATCTTGTCTAGTTTTCTCATTAACACCACTTAGTAAATTTAACTTGTCCGGGGCATTACTCTGAAACTATTACAGGCAGTTGATATTGTGCAGTTTGATAGAAGAGAGTGGTAGGATGTGCAGTGTTTAAGAACAATAACTCAAGCTGCCCCTATTTTTTTAGTTAATTTCCCTTCATATTTTTCGTTAATGTCAAAATGCTTGTCCGGAGCATATTTCTAAAATTATGAAACGGATCGGGACCACAAGGCCTACTGCTTAGATATTTTGCAGGGAATGTAATCTAGAAGTACACTACCAAAATTGTACAAATTACACCCCTTGACTGAAAATTTAGCCCACGACAGGTGTCCTATTTTTGACAAAAATGTTAGAAAACCGTAGGCCTTACTTTATAAATATTTTATGTAGCATTTTATAGCAGACTTTTACAAATATTGTTCAAATTATTTTCCTAGGATCAAAATTGACTCCGCCATGGGAGCAGGGTTAATTGTTTACCATAATGTTGTATATGGAAATCTTTGAAAATTTTCCTGTCTGAAACTTCATGCTCGAATGATAAGATATTTTGTAGGTAGCATTGTTCAGTAGGCCTTCACCAGGTTTGAACAGATAATGTCCCTGGGTCAAAATTGGTCCAGGGGTCTTATCTATTTTTAAACAATTTCTTTTAAAAATATCTTCTTAATAAATCGTTGCATGTAGAACTTAGATATTTTGTATAAAACACATCTTACTTCACCTACATACTTCACCTTTACAAAAAATGTTTTCAAATAACTTCCTTATGGTTAAAATTAAACCCCGCCTAGGAAATATAGAAATGTATAGAAAAGCAAATAGTTATCTTTTCTTACCTTGACCTATTGATTTACTTCTTTCTTCTAAAGCTACAGTATGGAAATTAGAACTAAACTTATTACTTTGCATGTAGATTTCAACTTTGCTTTTAGCAGACAAGACCATGACCTACTCACACACATTTTTGTTTTTGCACGTACAGTATGGAAATTCGAATTTAACTTATAATTTTGCAGCTGGATTACACCTTTGACCTTAGCTTACATTGACCTGGACCTAGTGACCATCTTTCTTGTTTTTGAATTATGGAAATTTGAAATATTCTTATAATTTTGCATGTAGTTTTCGACGTAACCTTTCTCGACATTGACTTTGACTTACTGACCTACTTTCTTGGTTTTGCAGCTACAGGATGGAAATTTGAATAATAATTGTGCATGCAAATTTTTCCTTTGACCTTAACTGACATTGACTTTATTCTTCTGACATACTTACTGAGTGTGAAGCTGTGTGCATGAAATATGGACCAGATTTACAATTTTGCATGTAGATTTAACTTCATTATTGGGTACACTTTCTTTCATAAGCTTTACTTTTTAAAGTTGTCACTCAGCAAATAAGTGCATCATGATCCTCAGGTTTAATGTATATTTCGGGAGCATAACTCCTAAAGTAATCAAAGGTTTTAGTTGATATTCCACCTTTCTTTACTATTTTTATGAAGATTGTTCGGAGAATTACTTAAGACTGTTCAACATATATGCTTGATATTCAAAACAATAGACAGATAAAGTGAAAGAAGATGCAGCGTTTAAGAATTACAACACTACCTGGCCATGTCTATTGAATATCTTCCTTTCTTGTACCTGTAAGTCGGTCCACCTCTTGTTTCGGCTGTAACTTTGTTATGCATTAAGGGATTTTAAAAAAAGCTGGCAAAAATTTGAAACACATTAGGATGATGTGTTGCAAATAACTCTCAGCTGCATACCTGCAAAAGTCAAGGTCACTCCTAGAGGTTGTCCATATTTCGAATCCAATCACTGTAACTTCATCATTCATCAAGTGATTTTAAAATAATTTGACTACATGATAACGATGTGTCACGTTAAGCCATTTTGATAGAAATATTATAGAAAATTCTGTGAAGAAGCGTGGTATACGTGGTAAAACGTTGTTTAAATCAAGTTGACAAAATATGTTCATGTATTCAACATGTTCAGCGTAAAATTGGAACGTATTAAAAGATCTAAAAAAAAGTTTCAGAACTACCTAATTTTAAAGAAGGGATGATAACAGTTTGATAATGTCCACGAATTTTGACACAACAAGGAATTCGTAAAATTATCATTGAGGCATAGAATCCATTAATTGGTAACTTAAAAGATTGTTTCGTCGTATTTGTATTAGTTCGGGAATCTTACTAACGACATTATTAACGATCTTAGGGAAATGAGCGAACTGTGTGTTATTATCAGCCACCAAATTAGGAAAATTGGATTACAAAATCAACAATTTAACGCAATGCAATAACTTTTAAGAAAAAAAATAAGTATGTAACTTCGTTGAAAAGATAATCAAATAAGTATATGTGTAATCCAATTAAAAGGGTTCCAGAATCTTAAAAAGTACTTCTTACAATTTGATAATGATCACTTGTCAGACTTAAACACCAGCGTAACAGTATAAAAGGGACCAAGAGTAATAAAATGTCTACTTTTCGTTTACACACAGGCTAGTTGAAAGCTCAGAAATTGAAATAAAGTCTGAATTTTCTCTTTTTTTTTAGTGAATCTTTTCTTTGAAATTTATTACACTGATAATATAACACTTAAAATGCCAGTTGTATGTTGCATATAATCATGCTTCTCAAACAAAAAATAATGTCTGCTAGAAAATTCAAATTTTCTTGTAACTGATAAACCAAGCCCACTTTGAGGTCATGAACTTCAAACAGCCAATAAAATACTACTGTCTCACTGAGTGTTTACATACTATCCATGACAGTTGGCGGGAGAAATAAGGTGTTTTCACACTATATTTTAAAGTTTATACTGGTCAATGATGCACTATTACTTACATAGTCATTAGTAAAACTGATTTAGTACTAAGTCTTTTCCCAATAATGACCCATACATTGGATTTTATCTGGATTTAAAAGTCATTGTCTAAATATCAATAACACACACTTTGGCATTACCTCACGCCTGTGCAAATTTAACTTCCTATATCCTGGACCTTTCTTTTGTGCTATATAACGTTCATCATTCCATACATTTCTGTGATGCATTATTGTCCAAAACCTCCTTTACTTTTCCTTTGCAAAGCATAGTTTTTTTGCAGTAGGTGATATAGTTTCTCCTTGCCACCGAAGCTGCCTGTTCCTTTCATTTGTTATACGTGGTTGCAAAAACAGCACTAACATTTCTCACTTGTGTTATCCTATTCAATTATAAACTCAGGATAATACTGCTGGTCAACTTGTTGTTGTTGTTCTAAATGTTCTTTATTTAAATTAACTTTGTTGATGTTGAACTATAATCCTTTATATCTTTATCTGTTTTCCATTCCCATTCATAGTGATTAAATAATTGCTATTGTTTTCAACTGTAATTCTTACATTTACAGTGTTTCTTTCATATTTTACCATCGATGTTCATTTCGAAATATGTATATGTATTTCTTTAGAATATATTCTAGCATAAAAACGCTTGTTTTTGCCCGTAGTGCCTATGTTTTTTACGAGAGCAAAAAGGTGTGTTAACAAGGAAGTTCTAGCGCTCACGCGCTGTTATTACCCGTTTTCAGTTATGCGCGTTACAAGGCCTTTGTAAATAATGGACTCTGATCCGTCTTTTTGCCCCAAATCGGCAGTTTATGTAACTGTGCAGGTCGGAACGTAGACGAAACATTAATGAGGTGTATACTATCAATCGTAAATCCACATGAAATCCTTCCAAATATTTTTTTAATCGACAGTTTTTAAGTTTCAAGATGGCCGCTCGACAGGTTGAAACATGTTGACGTGTCTCCCTGGAATGCATATTTAAAACACGTATCCATAACAACCTAAAGGCGACTGTACTTTTTTTTCGTAAACATGTCTTTTCTAGATCATTTTATGCTAGAATAGCGTTAAAGCCATTTTTTGTGTCATAACATCTGCAGAATCCCTCGGAATATGTTGGTGCCCGAGCACCAACCATCCCTCGGGATTTTGCAGAACTTATAACACAAAAAACGTGCGTTAAAACTTTATAGTAAATGATTAGTTTGCTATGTTAATAATTCCATTTAAATTTAACTGCTATCTCTGGAAGTGAAGTAAATGAATTTGAAGCACATGACTAGATAATTCCAGATTTTGCACATTATCAGTTTTTGTGATAGTCATGATTGCATCTCTGTAGTTCAGCTTTGACAGTTAATTAGCAACAAATAGAAGTCCAGAAACTTGAAAGCTGTATATGAAAGTGATTCATATCTAGGTTTACAAACAGTGAGCTTACTCAATTTGTAGAAAAATGTTAGATTATTTGCCCAGCTTCTATATAGACCATATTACATAGAAAAATAGATAAATTATTTTTACACTCTGAAATAAGACTGAACAACATAAATTTGTAAACATCATGATATATGAAGTCAACTGTTTTTTATAAACCAAGTTCATGTGAATCTTCCTAAGAATAATTGGTAGTTATATCATTTTCTGTGTAGCCTCTTGCAAAAAGATGGACAGGAGAGCATAACTAATTTCAAAACTCAGTTACCTGAAGATGTAAATGTAAGAAAGAAATATTTAAGCTAAAATGCCATTTGTAAGTTAATTCATTTATTTTATATCACATTAATTTCTTGTACAAAAGGTAAATTATTCAAATAGTCTCTTTGAAAACATAAATTATAAACTAATAAATATGTCAGTGATGAACAATGCATGAAGAAATTACACTATTATCTTTGGATTAAATATAAGAGCTAACAATTATTAATTTGCATGTGACACTTTTTAAAATGACAAAATAAAAAAATAGAGATGCAACCAATCAACTAAAAACTTTCAAGTTAGTCGAATGAACCTCTCTCGTGGCAATATAGAAGCAACTGTAAAACCTATGAGAATGTACAAATTACACGAAGAAAAAAAAAGAAAACATCATTAAGTAATATGATAAGATGATGCTAAGTGATGATTAATGCACATCATTGCAATTTTTCCATTTTTATCTTCATATAAAATATTAGTTCAATAAACTTTTATTTCAAGCACAAAAGCTGTATATGGATTAAGAAATATATATTTATGATAATCTATTATTTATGATGATGATGAAATGTCTATGTTACCATGAGTAGGTTCCCTTTTGATGAAATTTCACATTAAAAAACTTGAAAAATATGTATTTTTTAATGCTGAATAGTTTAATGTTCTGTGTCAACTTTTGTGACAATGCAACCTTTGTTACCATTACATAAATATATGATTTTTATCAAAGATAAATATAATATGTCAATATTAGTTGCTTTATATGATGTTTGTGACATTCGAGCATATTGTTAAAGCATAATTGTTTAACTATTGAAAAAATATGATAATGACCTATTAAATCATGTTGCAAGCGATAATTATGACAATAAGTGACTACTGTATAAATAGCTGTTGATTTAAAACAAAAACGTTTGATTGAAAATAATAAACTGCTGTTTTATAAACTTTTGAATCAATGTTGTTCTTCTTTCCTGTAAACTAAACCTTCGTTATATTTTTGCTCGTCTGTTTTAAATAGATGATGCACGTCTATGTGATCAGTAAATATACATATGGATGTAGGATATTCATCTACGAATGTCTGCAGACGTGTCAAGTATTCAAATATAAACGACACCATCTCTAATTAAAATTATATTTGTTTATAACACAGTGTTTAATTTGCTGCCGTATCATATGTGTAATGTTTAATTCATATCAATTTTATACACTCGATTACGAAAGACAAGTACAATGTATTCGAAAAGGCAATTTAAGTGGTTTTTAGTTTAATGAAAACTGTTTTGACGTCTCATTAGTTTACAAAATTACCGTCAATCTGTCAATCATTTTTGAAATGCAAAAATGGGTCAAATTGACGAAACTTTCGATTTTCACTTTTTACATTTCTGAAATCTATAACATGTTAAGGAAACTCAGAAAATTTAAGGAGGACATCTTCAAAACGCTCAAACTTATGCCAATTTTTAAGCTGAAGCATCAATACATTCAAAATTTGTGACGTCATGTTGACATCGTTTTCAATCTATGGCGTTATTGTTTGGATAGTTAAATAAACAGGTAATAAAAGCTTTAATATTTGACACAGAAAAAAAACTTCTGCTGTAAGCTTTCTATTTTATCTTAAAAGTATTTCTACATGTCTTGTACAATCCTAACTTACGTTACCAAATGTGTTGCCTAATAACAAAATAAATTTTTGATATTTACCACGTTTTGCAGGTTTCAATGTCAAATATCTTTTATTAAAAAATACTGTAAATGATTACATTTACCACATTTTCTTGAAACCGAATGTTCCGGGTTTTTTCAAGAGTTAATATGCAAAAAATTTGGTAGTTCGAAAATTCCAATGTTTTTTGTTTGTTTGTTTTTGTTTTATTTTTATGAAAGGTCTACACACATTCATTGATAGCAATTAAAACAGTTTTGACATAAAGAGGAAGACTAAAAGCAAATTGATTTACAACTTTTATATTTTTGTGTAACAAAGTTGGTATAGACCTAAGTAATTGTATGCAGTCAAAGTTTCCTTTCAGATTAACATAAAATAAAAAAAGTTCATAGTATGTTTCCAAGCAACTAGAGAATATCATACAAGGCTCAATCTTTGTTTAAAATACCTAGACTATGAGGCAGTATATTTTGTTCAAAATACTTAAAGATAGTATGTATGAATTTTATCACTTGGGAACACGAAGTTACATTTCACAGAATGCATAAAAAATTCAGCTTCTGCTTATTGTACACAATATTTTTAAAAGGAAACAGAAAAATAAAAACATGAAAATAAAATTCAGTTCAAATTTAAATACATGTAGTTAAAAAGTGATCCTCTAGAACAATTACAAATTTCAGGGTTGCTAAAGATCACATCTTGTGTTAAATAATTCCTCTAGATTGTGATTTCATCCAGAGGTTACGACAAACTTGGATAGTTGCCACTAAACAGCTATTCTTAAAACAAAAATCGTTGCTGAGGAACCACTGTTTTTCATGTCATTTTCTTTTTCTGTACGGAAAATTGCCAGTATTACATTCCTATATGTACAATTGGAGCGGGGTTAGTGTTATCCAGTATTATGTAATTCTATGTTTTGATTGGCTGTTAGAAGATCCGATTATTGCCGAAGCATTACGTACTTTTACGATGTACTACCTGTTGAATCAATTTGCAAAGTTGTGTTATTCCGGAAATCCTCGGACAGAATCACGTGACTGTCTGATAATATTGTGTAAGAACATTGAATGTTATTGTCTTGAAATCTATATATAGTAACAAGTAACTGATAAGATATACAGGTAACTTTTTGAAGGTTGGCAAAAATATGGCGGTTGATAAAAATGCAAAACATAGTAATTTTGTAATTACAGTAGTTGTTACAAAGTCATTTTTCATCGAACAATTCAATATTTTATATCATTTAAAAGGTCTGTAAACTCATATTTCACATATTTAAGAAATAATTGTCAAAACTATTCACTTTCTTGTTTGTAAATGGTTAAACTTAGTGCATCTAAGCCGTAAGAAAATTGCTGAAACGACATGTATAAATTAGTTTGGTTTCTTTTCTAAAAGTAAAAATTCAAAATCTGCTTATATTTTCAAAATATGCATTTAAAGAGCTTTCAAATGATGAAAAATGATACAATCTTAATGTTTAATGTTTACAAATAATAAAATTCGGCTCACAAAGAAAAAAAGATATCTAAAGTTAAAAACTCTGTCTGGTTCCCGGTCGTACTTTGCTACGACAGTGACTGTATCTCACCTGGTCTTTAATATGTTGAACTATATCAAAGTAATCAAAGCATGGTCATAGTTTATTATCATAATTGATATTACAAGTATATTTGTTATTCTACTCAAGCATGTTTGTTATTTTGTTCAAGCATGTTATTCCATGAAATTCATGTTATTTTGTTACTTAACAAAACAAACAATGTTTCAGTATTATAATTATCACCATTAACATCAAGAGATGGAAATAATAGGTTGAACAAATATGTTGTTGTTGTTCTTCAAAAACTGTGCATTACCTAAGTTATAATTTGTCTGATCAGACAGGTCTTCAATTTAAAGATATATATTAAATTTCTTTTTATTTGCATCTGCAAACAAAATAGAGTGCTGTAGCTTAAGGTTCCTTAAAAATACAGTAAAAACCCGCACACTCATATGGACTCAAGTCCATTTGAATTTTCCTTGTTATTGTTAAATTTGGTTTTGCAAACTTTACATACTGATTTATTCCTTAAAATACAAGTATAGTTTTAAAATGCACTTAACAATCTCAGTGATTCGGAATCAATAACAAATCAGATTGATATACATACAAGAGGAGTATGTAGTACATCATTAACATATTTAGAAGAAAAATATCATAATTACACAATGGCCATTCCTGTAAGAAAAAAAAAACATCTTCCCCCAGAATTGCAAAATGAAGAAAATTTCTGTATTTATTATGGTTGTGGAATTCTTGTATATCATTTATTGATTTTCTTGTCAAATAAACTTCTAAAGGGGGTTGGTCTCTTTTGAAAGTGCTTTCTTGGGGTGGAATGATGTTTTTCTGGAAAGGCCCTTGGTCTTTTGCTTATTATTGAAATATTAAACATATAACCATCAAGAACATCTTGTTTTATAATCATCTTGAAGGCAGTGTGTGATATTCAAACCACCATTCTCACGTGAAAACAGAATTTTCATCACTAAGCTTCTGAATAACATTTACATGCAATTTCATTTTACACTCAAATGTTTCTTCCTTCGTCTGTTTACAGAAAAACAAATATCCCAAAATTCCTTTCTACCTTGTTTCTATTTAAGGGTACAATCCTATCATCAAATTCAGGCTCCTTCAATCCTAAAAATATAATGACATTTTGATGAATGGCAGCTTGTAAATATTTTTACATCATAGTTCTACTGAAAATTTATTGTTTCACTTACAAAAAGGAAGTTTTATACCGCTTTACATTTATGGATCTGTAAAAGCAATTGGTGATTTGATTATTTTTCTCTTTTTTTTTCAGTCTTTGTAATCTACAAAGCAATCTTCTACTCTTACCTGCAGAAGTGTCGTCTTTTCTGGCTGTGCCATAGTTTTGTTTCTTTCACTTACCAGTGAACTATATCACATTTTTTTCTGTGAATAAAAACAAATATAATTTGCAATTTTAAATGATAAAGATTTTTATTTATGCTGGTAATGCATATATAAACATAATTATGGTATAGTTTTCTTCATGGGACATTCCTGTTATTACAACTTTAAAGAATACTGAAATTTTTTCCAATTATCCTTTCTTGTAGACGTCATATTTATTGAAATTCAGACAAAAGGTATAGTTTATAGAATACTGACACAGATCATCATTACATACCTAAACAAATATGGTAAAATTAAAGTCTAATGATAATCTTGCACATGTTCAGATAAAAACAACTATTATGTAGTACTTGTATTCTATTCTATATATCTCAACACCTTTACATTGTTGGTTGATAAAATAGTATGCATGCAGAATTCTTTCATGTTTAATGGAATAGAAATACCTTGTTGTTCACAATGCCAGTTTCTAAATATATTGATAACATGAGCTTTTTACTCTACTCTAGAATCTTACTCTAGGTCTGGCAGAGTCTATGTTTTATTCTAGCTGTCTCTCTTGAGTCACATACTGACAATCAAAAGTAGTTATTTTTCTGGATGTTCTTGTCTGAAATTCAATTCTATGATAGTCTGGAACCCCAGAGAAAAACGAGCTTCATTTAATTTTACAATGATGGATAAAACTGGATGATCCCCTGGTCATCTTTCTTGAACCCCTAATAAGTTCCATAACAACTAGAGTATATGTATATCTTGATAATCCTCTAGTCATTTTACGCGATCCCCTCATATGACTTTGTTTCTACGGGCTTTGTGATTAAATTACTACGCAAACTAAGCGAGAAATATTGATATATGTGACGGTTTTATCACGAACATTTTAAAATCTATTTCCATTCTTATACGAACGTATTTCTAAAAGGGGCGCAAGTACGTCCACTACACAACAGAATAGATAGGTTATGTCATCCTCCTTTCATTTCTCAATGATTTATCTTTATTGTATTTCTTCGGGCAAAAAACACAGGCCCTTTTATATCTGAATTCAACTATGAAAGGCTTCCCAGCTGGCACAGTTCCAGGCATATCTTTATATCACATTCTATAGAGTTTTTAGGGGTTAAGAAAAAAAACATTTTTATAAATTTAAGAATCTGATTCGCTTGCATAGATGAAATATAATATATATATTTATACCCCCGTTACTGTTGTTCTTCGTACAATTAAGCCTCTAAATTTATGTGACACATGGGACAGTCTTTCAAGGTATTTATCTGTGCTGATTGATATATTTTGACTCCATAGAAAACTATAAATTTTGAATAAAGAAGTTGTTAGAACAGCTCTGAAGGGCGGTACCTTTTAACAATGATGACAAATGGACTGATTCCTCGATGAATTAATAGTTATTCAGTCTATTTTAATCAGGATGATAACGCTCTATCAGAAATTAGTACTTGATTTTTACTTCGTATTTGATTTATAGGCGGAGCTGAATATGCTTAGTGTACACTCACGCGTTCCCCCTTCCTGTCTACCCATTAAAATGACGTCAGTGGGTCAGGTAAAATATTGATTTCTTGTGAAACTTTATTAAAGGTGCAGTGCAACCAAATTAGAATCAAGAGGGATAGATTCGTGCAGTAAGAGCATTTCCTTGTAAATAAAACCATTTAAACCATTTTTAAATCGGTGTTTTCGTGTGACAACAGATCAGTTTTATAACAAAAATGGCGGCAATCTTTCTACCTACCTTTTGTTTATTTTTTGTCTTCTGGAGACACTCTGTAGCTCCTGAAGCTAATATAGTCCCCTTCAACTTCTTTTTTGAGAAATGTTCTGCGTCTCCGATTTAATCAGTGCAGGAATTTACAGCAGTTAGTACACTTCAGACACTTCAAAGCGCCTGGAAATCCACAATTTATCCAGTCTTGATTTGAAAGAGTCCACTGTACCACTTGAAACAATGTCTTTTGGTAAATTATTCCAGACCGATATGGTGCGGTGCCCAAAAAAATTTAAATTTAATGATTTCTTGGCTTTAGGTTTATAAAGTTTTGAGTTATGACCCCTAGTACCACTGTTTCCAGCAAAACTGAAGGAGTGCTGACATTTACAGTGTCAATTCCATGTATAATTTTAAATATTTGAATCATGCCAAACCGTTTCCTCCGGTAATCCAATGAAGGCAAGTTCAATTTCCTTAACCTCTCTTGGCAGGATAACCCTCTAATATCAGGAACCAAAGCTGTAGCACGTCTCTGTACATTTTCAGTTAATTGCTTGCATTTCTTTGTAACAGGACAGTAGACCAAATTTCCATAGTCAATATCAAACCAAACAGTGCTTTATACAGTGTTAAGAACAGAGATTTACTTATAAATGAAAATGTCCTCTTTATTAAACCAGTGATCCTGTTTACTTTATAAACTGTGCTATTTATATGCTGCTCAAAGTTCAGCTTAAATGTAAATAGAATTCCCAGGTCTTTTTTCTGAATCATCCCTTGTCAACAATTGGGATGTTCCATTGTCATCAGGCATGTGATAATCTTTGTGGATCTTCATGTCGATACGATATACTTGGACTTTATAAAAGCGTTAGATAGTGTTCCACATCGTCGTTTACTCCAGAAAGTTGAGGCTTATGGCATATCTGGTAATTAAGTTGGTTAAACAGTTCCTATATGGCCGCCAACAGCGGGTTGTCTTAAATTGACATAAATCTGACTGGAAAGCAGTTGTGTCAGGATCAATATTGGGCCCGGTTTTGTTCATTATATTGGTAAATGATCTGCCGGAAGTAGTAGGATCAGTGTGTAAAATGTTTGCTGACGATTGCAAATTATATCGTTATATCACCGCACAGCAAGCGCAAGATGATCTCCAGGATGATATAAATTGTTTATGTAAATGGAGTAAGGACTGGCTTTTGTAATTCAATATCGAGAAATGCAAAGTTGCTTCCTATGGGAATGGAAAGAAAATAATTCTCTACAACTTGTTTTGAAGGGCCGCAATCATATATTTTAGGTGGATACTTTCTGAGGGAGAGCTATTGTTCAATTAAGAGTGCTTTAAACGCAGCCTTCCATGCTGGGTATTTGATTGAGACTCCACAAACAAGATCGGCTCTGCTGGAGGCAACCCAGTGATATTTATCTGATCTACAAGAGACTGAGTAAGCTCTGTTACGGTCTAGTGCACACCTTCCGATAATTGTATAAATAGTATTTATAAAATAGTATTTATTAAATACAACGTCTCTGTGAAGTTAGCGGACTAGCAGACTAACTTCAGCAGACTAACTTAAGCAGACAAACTTCAGCAGACTAGCAGACTAACTTCAACAGACTAGCACACTAGCAGACTAACTTCAGCAGACTAGCAGACTTGTGTCCAAGATGTTTTAAGTAATTCATAAAAGTTTTACTGTGTTTTAAAAACTCGCATTACCGTGAAGTTAGCAGCCTGATAGCCTAGCAGCTTGAAGTTAGCAGCCTTGCAGCCTGAAATTAGCAGCCTAGCAGCCTGAAACAACGAAATCTGAAAACGCGCAAAAGCGTTTCAAAATTACTCTAACAACCATAAAAAATGTTTTATGAATTTGAAATAAACGAAAAAAAACCCAATCATTTGATTTTTTTGATAAAAACTTTAATCGCCTGAACATGCATAAAAATCGTTAAAACCGAAATAAAGTCTCAATTGTTTTATTCATTGTACTTCCTTCAAAGGAAAACTTCACAGAACAAGTCTAGCAGAATAACAGAATAACAGAACAACTCTAGCAGACTAACTTCAGCAGACTAACATACTAGCACACTAAATTCAGCAGACTAGCAGACTAACTTCAACAGACTAGCAGATTAACTTCGGCAGGATAGCAGACTAACTTCAGCAGACTAGCAGAATAACTTCAGCAGACTAGCAGACTGGCAGACTAACTTCAGCAGACTAGCAGACTAACTTCAGTAGACTAGCAGACTAACTTCAGCAGACTAGCAGATTAGCAGACTAACTTCAGTACCTTTTGATACCCGTTTGTGTCCAAGATAATTTAAGTACAGTTAAAACTCGTTTACTCGAAGTCGATGGGACCAATGGAAAACATTCGACAAAGCCGGTTTTCGAACAAAAGTAAGTGAAACTGGAAATTAGAATTCGGAGAGAAAAATGTGTTTGACATAAGCGACTTAAACGAGTTCGAGTTATCGAGAACGAACTTTATGTTATAAAACTCACATATTACAAAATAACAAATCACACAGGCCTAAACCCACTATTTAATTATCATTTACGATTCTCTGTGGAATTAGCAGACTAGCAGAATAACTTCAGCAGACTAGCAGACTAACTTAAGCAGACTATCCCATCACCGAATACAGTCGTTCATACCAACGACTGTCTATGTCTTCGATAGACTATAAGAACATTTGGACATTTTAATAGGCGCTTGCAATATTTTCAATTGTTGTTCTGGGTAACAAGACGTATGGAAAATTAAACAAAATACAACTCAGATGTGAAGTAACTCATCTATTTTGAGCAGCAAAACAAACACGCAGAAACAAGAAAATAACAAGAGCTTTCTCAGTTTCTCTGTAGAGTGACTTACGCCCCCGAAATGAAGCTTTAAATTTCTAGGCAAATTCATCACACGCGTGAAAAATGTAATGCATAACAAATGTGCGCCTTAGTACATACCTGTTTCGCTTATGAAACTGAATATCTAATTCAGGTATTTTAATGAGTTAGTTTCTTGGTAAAGATCATCTCTTTTCTCAGCCCAACAAATTGACAAAATGAACAAATATGTCAGTATTCATCCATAAGAGAACTGAATCCGTGACCCTAAGACTCCTGCGCTCTACCCATAAAACACCGTGGCTAGTCGTCAATTGATAATCAGTGTAATCATTTGAATGAAAATTATGATTTACTTAAAACATCTTGGACACGAGTCTGCTAGTCTGCTGAAGTAAGTCTGCTAGTCCGCTGAAGTTAGTCTGCTAGTCTGCTAAAGTTAGTCTGTTAGTCTGCTGAAGTTAGTATGCTAGTCTGCTGAAGTTAGTCTTCTAGTCTGCTAACTTCACAGAGACAAATAGAACCTATTACAACTGCGTCAGTGAATCGATTCTTTGGCTCAATAGTTAGAATATTGGCGTGTCATGCAGGGGATTGGAGTTTGAATCCCGCTCTGGGTTGTGTATTCTAAGATGCATTGCATCTTTTTGTTACGAACTTTCATGTTTGTAAGATGAGAGCACGTCCGGAATAACCCCTCCTGGACTTAGTTGTAAAAAATAAAATAATAATTAAAAACTCTTTCAAGATTTCTGTCTGATCCATTGATAAAAAATACACAACACCATTCGTCATCATAAATGATGACTTTCTCAAGAGGGAATGTGTTACGGTCTAGTGCACACATTCCGATAATTGAGAAAATACAACCTCTTACAACTGCGTCAGTAAATCATTCTTTGGCTCAGTGGTTAGATTGTTGGCGTGTCACTCGGGAGATTGGAGTTCGAATCTCGCTCTGGGCTGTGTATTCTAAGATGCATTGCATCTTTTTGTTACGATCTTTCATGTTCGTACGAGCTCTAGAATAATGAGACATAACGTGTGTATCAGGACTTCTAGAAGAAGTAACCGTTTGAACGGCAACTATTGTTTTAGGTACAAAATTTATTGGTAGACACATTTAAATGATGAGGTTGTATTAATTGCTGCAACATTATAGGTCACAACAGACACTTATGCGGAGGAAATCACTGGACTGATTACAACACTACAGGTAGTAATAGACACATCTACTTTAGAAGTAAGATTCACTCGCTGCGATTTTTAATGGTCATGTACTCTTTTAGTAGAAGTCTGTCAACTTCAGACTGTGTAATATCAACTGTAAATTGGTCGGACGCCTCAAATACATAGATGTTAGCATAATCCTTTCTAATTGCTCTTACAGTTTTCATTCATATTCTTCCCTTATTCAATATACCGTATTATGTTTTTTTTCGCGAGATGAAGATTTTCGCTATTTTCGAGACCGTCGTAAACTCGCTAAAAAGATAAACGCCAAAAAGTCCCAACGTTATTTTCGGGAAGTGTACTTTCCGCCATGTCATTATACTCTACGGGTTTGCTTGATTAAAACTGCCGTGGCAGTTTCTTTATGTTCCAGGTTAATGGAGTGTATCGCATAGTGCTTCAAAGGGATAAGATAATTAGTAATAAGTATAGTTTTTCCAGAAAAATGTATGGTAAAATTCAGATGCAGTTTAATAAATTCGCTCGAAATTTAGATTTTTTTTCCACCTTTGTCCCCTTTGACCTTATCAGTTGTCCCTTTGACCACTTGACCATTTGCAACAAAGTTTTCTCCCGTTGATTATTCCGACCATTCTCAATTTTTCCCTTCTCATGCGATGTCCATTTGTAAACACACAGATGTAAAGAAAACTTCGTCGAAATCTAGCGGTTCTTATTCAGTCACCTTTATTAAAGAGAGAAAACACTCTACTGAAAAAATGATTTCAAATTTGAAAATTTAATTTGACTGAAAATGACCTCAAATATGAGAAAAAGTCAATAAAGTCAAGACGGAAAAATCAATAAAAATTTGCATAATTTCTCACTTGATTACTGTACTTGATAGCACTTATCTTATGATTTAAGAATTCAAAAACTGATATGATTGCATACAATATAACACTGAATAAAACTAGAATATTAATAAACTAAGATTTACTGGTTGTCTTAGAAATCCTTGCCTACACAAAGAGTTTCAACTTACAGTGTTTCACCAATAAGTCTAAATCAGTGTGACTCGGGACATCAAGCCTCCACAAAGTATGTTCAACAACATTAGACGCAGTCCTTGCTCATCTATCTTTTTGATGCATCCATCGTAAGACGTATGATATATCTGGAAGGATATATGCCATCGGTCAGCAAGTTGGAATTAATGTCCTGGTTGAATTTGAAAGCGTGCGATTCTGGGTCATTATTGAGATGTGTGACGTGTTGGTTGACTAAATCAATAAGGTTTGTCAACTGAAAATCATGTTATTTCCGGAGTTGAATGGATTTTTTTACTTATTTAAACGTAAATCGAATGATAAAGTACTTGCAGAAATGAGTAGAACCACTAAGTCCGGGTCCCGCAGAAACGCATGCCCCTTTAAATCTGCTAAATCAACTGGTCCCAGCATTTTATCTATATCATTCATTCCTTCAAACCAAATACCCCTGCATACCGGGAGACATTGCCACATCAATTAGTAAATTTAAACGTTGAAAATAAGGGTGATACTGGTAAATTAAAACCTATTATATGCCTATAACCTTGTTTAGTTGTCTTGGAAAAGTTTGTACTTGTATTTTAAATAAAAGAATAACTAATTATGTTGAATCAAATGATATATTTAATAATACGCAAGCAGGATTTAGAAAAGGATTTTCGACAATACATAACTTATTTGTACTACAGCAAATTATACGATACTCTAAAACATTAGAAAAAAAGCTGTTTTGCTTATTTATTGATCTGAAACAAGCATTTGACACGGTTTGGAGAAACACTCTGTAGGAGAAATTATTAAAAACGAATATAAATTGAACATGTTTGCAGGTTATTAAAAATATGTATAACAATATTAAGTCATGTGTGAAGGTAAATTCTAGTTTTTCGATTTACCCCCTTGCAATATTGGCGTTTGCAAAGGCGAGAATTTATTTCCGATTTTATTTTCAATGTTTTTAAACGGCTAAGACAAATAATTACAATGGAAAACGAAAGGAACACAAACGAGTTTTTTTAATCTGTTGAAAATATTTATTTTGCTCTATGCAAATTACATGTTATAGCTGAGTCAGCAAATTATTTACAAGTTGCAATAAATGCATACTAACGATATTATGATAATTGGAAACTTTAAGTGAATGCGTCAAAAACAAAGATTATATTTTCTCTCTAAAGGAAGACAACCTATATATATTTTTTACATTTAAAAACGAACCTATTAAGGTAGTGAGTACAAGTATCTTGGTATTTATTTCAGTTAAAGTGACTCCTTACTAAACTGTGAAAAACTTCTCGCAAATCAGGCAAGTGGAGCAATGAAAAACTCAAATCGTCATAACCTTCCAGCTGATTTACGAATGGAGTTATTTGAGAAAAAATGTTAAACTAATCTTACTATATGGAAATGAAATTTAGGGTTTTGATTTTCTTTATTTTATTGAGCGAGTACAATTGAAGTTTTGAAGCGTATACTGATATTTAAAAAAAATCAACTCCCAATTATTTTGTTTACGGAGAGACAGGTTGTATGCCTTTGTCACTGGATATCGAGGAGAATATATCATTCTGGTAAAAACTATGTATCGATGTAGGAAATGCTAATAAACTGTTATACTTGTTTATAAAAATACTCCTTATTCAACAATTGGACAAACTGATAATATCATCAAAAGGAATTGTCCGCGGATTTTCAGTGTTTAACGTATTCTGATAAAATGTGGTCTCATGCATGTGTGGGTTGATAATACATAAATAAATTTTTAATTTGATTGGCTTAAAGTTGTTGTGAAACAAAAATTGAAAGATCTCTTCCTAATTGAGTGGGCAACCAAGGTCGGAAACTCAAGTAATAGTATGTTTTATATAGTTTTTAAAAGGACATTTTATACTGAACGATACTTATCTAATTTAGTTCACTTTTATACTTTTATATTAAATTTAGAATTAGAAACCATGGATTACCAAAAGAAACGAGAAATTAGTCAAAACACCTATATGAATGTCCCAAATTTAATGACGAAAGGAAACGTTTTTCAGAAACCTGTTTATAATCGTCGACCGAACATGTATAAACTAGATAATCTTATGTGAACTAAAAGCAAGACAGAGTTCTTTAAATTGGGTAAATTTATTTAATGCTTTAAAAAACAACAGAATTTTAATATTTTCATTATTGAATTGTGTTTTAGAATGCATTAATTTTGTACTACATTGTATATGTTCTTTCCACTATATTTATTTAGCCTCGTTTGCATGTATTATATTTTTTTAATTCATATTTGCATGTTTTCCTTTCATTGAGTGAATGAAAGGAAACTGAACCAAAAATCAATTTCGTTTGCAAAGCAAATATCACGATGCCAACTTGCAGTTTGCACTGTGATAATTCCATTACATTATCGGATATCTCAATTCTCTAGAAATTTGTTTGGTTTTCTGTCTTTACATACTGTGTTCAGTTCAGCTGTGATCATAAAAATGCTGTCATGCCAAAAAATCCCTCCAAACTGGATACCCCTCAAAGCGAACAACGGCTCAGGCCAAAGCTCACCCGGTTTGGAGAGGTTCTACTGTACAGAGTTATTTTATCTCTTCTTAATTTTCTTTGATTTTATTTAAAGCTTGATCTGTAGTATTCACTTAAATGAATATATAAAATGACCATTTTGTTTTCGTAAAGTCACAGCTTCCGATTAGGTTATAGATGGCATGATAGCTGTGCCTTTCAAAAAGCTTTTCAATGTTTTTGAAATCAGATAAAATAACTGATGAGTTTGCACCACTTTTGCAGCACCACACAGCGTTTACATGTAAAGATGAGGACATTTCACTGCTTTGAATACTGTGAAATCATTTAAATTCGAGGGCATAAAATTTCGTGGTTTGTCGGCAGAAGGCAATTTCGTGGGGTCGTAAATTCGTGGAATTCTATTGCCAGGTAAAAAAAAATACGGGGCCGAAAATTCGTTGATTTCAACATTCGGCAATATTCGGCATTTGTGCTTTGAAATTGTTGACTCGTGAAAGTTAACGTTTTTCCACCCGACCAAACAACCGAAGATTCGTTATTATGGTAATTAACCTATCGATCGGTCTTCTCAATTAACAAGTGTCAAGTGTCAATTATACTTTGTGATATGTTGCGCATCTTTTTCATTGTTAAAATTTAAGGTGTGTGATAACGGTCTTTATGATTTTTTAAGCTGTGAAAAACGTCGGCCTTCCGTCTTTGATAATGCAACCTAAATTAGCGCTAATTAACCTTTTCGTTTACAGCATTGTAATTAGTACAACAAAATACAGTAGTCAATTTACTATACTTAGTAATAAGTTCCAAAGTAATAATAGTTTACTCAATATCAGTAAAAATAAACATTTCATTCAAGGACCGTATAACTGCAAATAGCATCCGCAGTATAGTGCGGTTTGACAGACACGTGACGCTACGTCACTACAATTTCTACTTTCAGTTTGGATGCACTTAAAAAACAAACAAAATACGGGTACACACCTGAAAAAAAAATCATCTATCGGTTTAGTATCCGATTCATACCTATGTTTACCGTTGATTCACTGAATGCAGTACAAAAAATCCGCAGGTAAGCACTCAACTTGTCTACAGATGAAGTACCTACTACGAACCAAGTCTCACGCCGTTTTTGGTGCTATTGACTAATCGGGCATACTTAACATTATCTTGGGCACAATTTGTTCGTCGGGACTTGATTTCGTGGTTTACCTGAACCACGAAATCCACGAAAATTAATCCCCCACGAATATTAATGATTTCATAGTAGATAGATTTAAACCTTTAAAAAAAATATGTCTGTCTGCCGTTAATGCTGCTTATCTGTATGTTTGCATTTTGATTTTTTTTATTTCATTTTAAAAGCACTGCTTCAATCTAGTCGTTTTTGCTGACAATACATATTGAAAAACAGTTCACAGTAGAACTGTCACATACGTTTTCAATTTTTTTTATTTAGAAGTAAGGAAATTAATTTATTGTATGAAGCCTAAAGACTAGGAGCTGTTTTTGTTGGTAGGTAGTATTGTCGAGTAGAGAAGACATTTACTGTCTCCCACCTTTTCGAAGAAAAAAAGAGAATATAGAAATGGGCTTCGT
This sequence comes from Cyclina sinensis, assembly GCA_012932295.1. Taxonomy (NCBI): domain Eukaryota; kingdom Metazoa; phylum Mollusca; class Bivalvia; order Venerida; family Veneridae; genus Cyclina; species Cyclina sinensis. The sequence continues at coordinate 59,677,703 of JAAONU010000011.1, read as the reverse complement.
CCGTCCATCCTTCCGTCCATTCGTCTGTCCGTCCGTCATACTTTCGTGTCCGGTCCATAAATAAGCCATTCATCAACAGAATTTGAAATAGTTTTGCACAAATGTTTGTTATAATAAGACGATTTGTCATGCGTGACATCCATAGCCCTGTTTTAAAAGTCAAGGTCACACTTGATAATATTGTCTGTTGGAGTATATATGTCGTGTCCGGTCCATTACTTTCTAATCTATCAAGGGATTTTGAAAATACTTGGCACAAATGTTCACAATAATGAGACGACGTGTCATGCACAACACCCAGACGCCTACCTTCACGATCAAGGTCACTTTTAAATGTCAAAGCTTAACATGGTCTATTATAGGGTATATTTTGTCCGAAAAGGGGGATATAGAAATGGGATCCGTCCGTCTAACCTTCGGTCCGTCTGTCCGTCCGTCACACTTTCGTGTCAGGTCTATAAATAAGCTATTCATTAACAGAATTTGAAACAGTTGTGCACAAATTTTGTTATAATAAGACGTAATGTCATGCGTGACATCCATACCCCTAGCTCCAAGGTCAAGGTCACACTTGATAATTTAAGGTCAATATTGTCTGTTGGAGTGTAAATGTCATGTGAGACAGAAGGGTGACCCAGAATTTGCAGCAATATTTTCTCGTGTAAGGACAGGTGACTTCACTGATGAAGATACTGTGAATTCGCAAGAGCTACAAAATACTCTAACTAATTCATTTCCACATGACACAGTCAATATGTTAACTAATGATCAAGCAGGAACATACAATAATTAAATGATAAAAGATTTACCAGGAAAAGTAAATATACATTCAATAGATTCATAGAGAGATAGGCATACAAACATTGTTTCAGTACAAATAACCACCAGTCAGATATACTCAACAGGGGGATTACCGTCTACTCTCACTATAGCTGTTGGAGCTACTGTCTTGATCACAAAGAATATTGATCTTCCTGACCGTCTAGTAAATGGTGTTGTTGGAAAAGTTGAATTCATAAGCATTGATGAACAAAAGCCATTGAAAGGAACAATATTTTTAAAGTTTTCTGATTCAAGCATAGGAAGAGAAAGTAAAATGAGAAGCCCACAACATTTAAGAGATTGTGTACAAATCCAGGCCATCACTGTTACATTCTCACTCACATCTGAATGTCCGGTGCCTCTCCACGGAACAATGTACCCTTAAGATTTAGCATTTGGCTTAACTGCTCACAAGTCTCAGGGAAGTATCTACACACACTGTATTGCTAACCTCGAACTACCTCCAAACATGAAGTTTGTCATGCAGGGTCATGCTTTTACAATGCTCAGCAGAGCAACGTCACGTGATGGGAAGTTAGTCAATTTTACAGCAGACAAAATCAAAGTAAACAAGTCGGCACTAGTAAAATTGGACAGGTTGCGTGGGCACTGTGCTTTCATTTGGGAACATGCATTCGAAAACTTGGACCCTAATGCAAGTGTGCACATAGGTTTTCTCAATATTCTTTCCCTTAAAGCCCACCTCTCAGACTTGGCTGCCCAAATACATCAGGGTTCTCCCAAGGATTTTTAAGGGATAGCTCATAAAATGCGGAAGAGGTGGGTGCGGGAGGGGTGGCCCCTCCCGCGCGCCTGCGGCGAAAATTGTTGATAGTTTTACCTTAATTTATTACAATTGCATGCTATCTGCAGACACTCTGCTGGTTAAATTATAACAAAAGCATATATAAAGTATCATTAGTTTTATTCCATGTAACAACAACTGTCAGCAACACCAACACATAAAAGTACACTGATAATAGTAACACATTATGTTGTTTTCTTCAGTTTTTTTCAGTTCAGTGTTCACAGATTTTATCTATCATCACATCATCAAAACACAGTTCTTCTGTTCTTTTCATTGTACCATTGCTCAACAGCTTTGTCAAAGTTGAACTTGTTGATTCCTCCACCTTGTAAAGAAATTTGTAGAAGACAGTTGAGTATCTTGTTAGACAGTCTGGCCCTGTGTTCAGTTTTTACCCTCTTTAACGTGGAAAATCCTCGTTCACAATCTGAAGTTAAAGACATTTGTTATAACTTTTTTTTAACTTGATAAGATAAAAATGCACCTCAAAACTGATCTGTGAACATTGTTCTGTTTTCTATATAGAATAAAGTTTATACAACACCACTCAAGAGTTCTCTTCTGTCTATTTTAGAATACTTTCTCATCACAATTTGTTTTATAAGTTTTAATATTTTTATTTAAGTCACTGAAATTCACATATTGTTTTTTTTTTTTTTTTAATGAAATAAAGATGAACCATTAATACCATCAATGCATAAAAGTTCTTATATGTAACATATTTCAAGATTGAATGCTCTTTGCTTAACAGTCACTCACACTACAGAAGAATGTTCTTTAGAAGGATTCTACAGATACTTTAAGCCGACACAAGAGAGTTTACTGATTTTGAAAATAACAGTTCCCGCCAGTTTTTGTTTAGAATAGTTTAAGACCAAGGTAGAAACTTTCTCATAGCTGTTACTTACAGACCACCTCATTTCAACAAAAATGTGTTTTTTACTTTCCTCTCATCTACAGTCAATGCTATACCTAAGTCACATAATATTATACTTGGTGGAGATTTTAACTTGATGCCTGGTGATCCAGTTGTGATTAAGTTTTGTCATGATAATCAACTTCGACAAAATGTAGAAAAGCCAACTCATCAGTTGGGAAGAACACTGGACCTGATTTTCGCATCTGATAACATACAGTGCTCCAGTAGACTGATTCCAGTTTCTTACATCGACCATTTCCTGACTATTTTTCTGTTTACTAAATGATTTGTATTGATTTGTATTTGTCAAATTTTGTGGTTTTGAAATAGTGATACAACTACACAAATGTATTTCTGTTGACACATACACAGGAGTTATTTCATTCTATATCTTTATTGAATTTATTTTTGCATGTGCAGATCTAGCATTGATCAAGATTTTGCAATGGAAGTCCAGATGCATACCTCAATCTTTTGAAATACCACAATTTTGTGCTTCATGTAAAACTTCCCTTAGGCGAGGGACGTTGGTAACTCTGTTAGTAATTCTTGTTGAAATGGCTGAAGTATGTCGCGGTGATTTTGAATAACTTGACGAATGAGAGAGATATATTGTAGATATGTATTTACATGTTCCTGACAAAAATAAATGAATAAAAAATAAATGTAAATGACTTCAAGCTTTTATATTTGTTGAACAAAGTTGAATAGTGGAAAGATTTGTGTACCTTCATTGACCTTAACTGGCTCCGCACGATTAGTCACTTTAAGAACAAAATAAACGGGGCAATTCATTACCTACAAGAATTTCATATCAAATGTGCTCAAAATGGCGGAATCAATTTATTATATGATAACAAATGAATTGGTATGCATTTTGATCTTTATGTGAATATCGTAACGGCAGCATATCGATAGGTATAATCACTTCAAAAGATCAGGAATGCAAAAGAAAGCTTGGAAAAATACAAAAGGGATCAATTGATCAGTCGAGTGTATTTTTTAAAGTTCGGCACTCTTTTAGCAGGTTTTTAATAGTCATAGAAGCTATATTATGTATCATTATTTTGGTATTATATGCTAAATTGTCATTGCCTTTAATCACAGGTAATATTTGCATGAGAAATGTTTGATTTCTTTATTCTGATTTTGTAAGTAATTCTTTATTCATTAAATATCCATAAGGGGCAATTAAATATCGACATCTCTCTCGCATTTTTATCACAAATCCTTTGCATTAAAATATAATTATCTTAGCCAATCGTCATGTTAGATATGTTCTAACTGTTATATGACATTGTCATTATAATATGACATACTATTTTCCTTAACCATTAAAGCATGCAACTCAGTGAGCATAACAACCTATGAACAGCACATCCTAAACGTTAGGGGTCCTTTGACCAAGAAACAAACATACTGAGTCAAAGTCTGCCATTCATTCACAACATGGTGATCACTGGAAAACTACCGCCTCTTTTATTTTTTTGTTTTTATTTTCATATCAAAGCGATTTATTGTTTGATTCATTTGTCTAAGAATTAAGCTTAAGTTTGGAAAGTTTAAGGTTATATTGATCAAAAAAATGTTTCCAATGAATAAAAATATTTATTTAATTTTCTAGAAAAACAAAGAAGAAATAGCAAAGCAGCAGAAAAGGTTGAAAAATCAAATGTTTCAAGCAAAAACAAAAGTAAGAATATTGTGTGTTGGTCCAGCAAATAGTGGCAAAACAAGTTTCATCGATTCTTTAGACTCAGCATTAAAAGGCGAAGTGTGTTCAAGGGCGGCAGCAAAGGGAAACCGGGGACACTCCGATATTATTTCCGACTCTAAGACAAGAAAGGTATACAAAAACAATAAATAATATGTATAATTTGCTAGAACCGATTTATTCGCAACCAGGATGACTCCTGAACAATCATCTTCATTTAACCCAACAACTACAAACAAGGATATCAATAGAAACGATTGCTATCCGCGAATTGCCTTATGCTTGATATAGATGTGACATTGCAAGTAAACAGAACACTTTTTGTGTAGGAAGTTATGAGTTATGACAACTAAATGTTAACGTTTACGCCTTAAAAACAGTTTAATATATTGACTTTATTTGCATTTGTATATTCACATATATGAGAAGGCCAGTGACTTTTTAATAAACCATTTTCTTTCTATGAAAATGTTATATTACGAACGATTTGTACTGTATGTACTTATCAGTACAGTAAGTACATCATGCTCGTTTCATAATTGCTTGTGTAAACATCAAATGAACAATTCAAACGTTTACTCTGTTCCTAAAATAAGTCGTTCTTTTGAAGTCGAAAGGCAGTTTTAAATGTGGCAATGAAAATCATGATACTGTCCTACAGCCTACGCGTACAGGTATTCGTTTCCTTTTTTAAAGCATCTTACAATGAATAACAGCCCTGCCAGCATTTATTTCGGACTTCAAATTTTGAGTTTGCCACATCTGAGCAAGAAGTGTTCATTGTGAGGTATTGTGATCGTTCATTGTCCTTGCGTCCTTGCTTCGTAAAAATTTACATAAAGCAACTTCTGAACTGTTAGATCAAAATTGATCATATTTTGCAGAGATGATAAAGTTTAAGGAATTCTATTTCAATATGTTTTGTCAAAAACCACATAGCTTAGAGCTCTGGTGTGTTGCATTCTTTAATTGACCTCTATCTTGATTGAACAAACTTTATCTTTGGTATCACTATTAGTCCCCCATGCCCATGGCTAACTTGATTTTACGTAGACATGCAGAGGAAACAAACTGTAAAAATCTTCTCTGAAACCACAAGGCCATTAGTTTCACATTGTATTGTATAGGACAAACATTGAACATCTTTTTGTATAAAGCTTATATTTGAATGTAGCGAGGCAAGATGAACGTCTTCGAAGATTGTTCAAATCCTGTCCCTGGGTTCAAAATTAGACCCGTCTAGTAAAACATTTTGGAAAACTATTCTTCTCAAAACCGTGATCCCTAGAACTTAAGTATTTGGTATGTAGCATTGTCTTGTGCACTTTACCAAATTTTATCCTTTTGGTGAATACTTTCTCCGCCCAATGAGTCAGTTGTTTTTTTATTGAGTACTATAAGAAAAGAACCCTGAAAATTTTCATTTCTTAAACTGAAACTGTATGTCCTAGCGCTTAGCTATTTTGTATGTAAAGTTAAACATCTACAAACAGATCAATCCCATCCGATGGGGTGTGTTGTTTTAAACTGAGTCAAACTGTAAACTCCCTGAAATTCTGCTTGTCTAAAAAAGCTTAGGTATTTTTTGTAGTATTGTATTGTTGCTATTTATAAACATTGTTCAAATCATGTGCCTAGGGACAAAATTTAACCTACGTGTGGGTGCTATTTTTGCTCGACGACGACTTTGATAATTTTGCCTAAAACTTTATGCTCTAGTGCTTGGATGTTTTGTATTTAAAGTTGCAATATAAACATCTACTAATAATCAGTTTTGCAGTACCAGTCAATTTGCTGCTTTGTTTTAAAGGTATTGATTGTCTCCTTCCATAATTTGAAATAACTGAAAATACGTCAAAACACTTTTTAAGTGAACGATTTATGGCCTCATTGCCCTCTTGTTACATTTTCCCCACTATCCGCAGAAACAAACGTGACAATCAGTTGTTTGTATGATTTTTCACCCCGCCACGGAAAAAACCGCGACTGAGCGGCAATGGTTGCGTTTTCACCTTTCTCCGCCATATGAAAGTGCGTAAACCAATCAAGTCGGTCCTTTACAACCTTCTCCGGGCAGACGAAAATGATTCTTTGTTTCTTTTGTCTAGTTAAGAATGTAATGCTGTATTTGGCGGCTGTTTTTGTTGTTTTCTTTCTTTCCTTTTAAGTTAATGAATACGACCAACACGTTTTCCGTTTTCAACTTCTCTATTTCTTTCTTTGGATAACCAAAGAATTGTGTATAAATGATAACAAGTAACTGATCAATTTACTAAGTGTCCAGTAATCCAGACGAACTTATTACTTAAATGTTTAATTTATGGAGAACCATATTCTTCTGTTATTGACTGTCGGACATCCGAAGTAGAGCTCCCTAAACTTTTTTTTCTAAACAAAATCCCTAAAGTGACTATCACTTGTCATCCAATAATATTTAAACATTAGATCATATGTCAAAATTGACCAATCATAATAAAGCTTCAACGCACAAAATACCAATAAAATATGCCAAAGGAGATTATATAAAAATGCCAAAAGGTGATAAATGCTGTACATACTTTCTTTTGTTAAGTTCAGGCAGTATGCTTAGATACAAAATAATTTATCATCTTAAACTGATTAAAACAGCTATGATACTCTATGGCATTTAGCACGTTTCTTTGTTCTTTAAATCTTATGAAAATAAAATGTTAATATTGTTTCATTAAATTGATGCTTTTAAGACAAAATATAGAATTACAGAAAAAAACATACAAAATACAAATATACTATTTTCCAATAACCTGAAATGGTTAAAATGATATGTGACAAAAACCTTTGAAATTGATATTTTGAAAACATTTTTTTTCAACAAAATATAAACCTGCTATAACAAAAATTCATAAGTATCTGAAATTCATATTTTTACGGCATAACACTTTCCCTCCCTTCAAATTAATTTTATTCCTATAAAATAGAAGGTTTCTTATTCAAATGCTTTAAACATCTCAACCTTTCAACAACTTTAACAAAAAATCATAATAACTAAAATTCTTATTTTTAACGGAAATGAAAGTTATATTAACATTTAAATTTTAAAATAAGATCATTATTCCAGTTCAAACTTATCACTCTCGATTAAATTAAATGCTTAAAATCCAAAGTAAAGTAGACATACAAGTAATTTCTCATGCAATTTAAGTTATTTGTAACTCTGTTGACAAACAGTTATTGTAAGAATGTCTAATCAATAGCGTCTATGGTTATTTCCACGTCTATTGTGTTTGTAATCCCTGTTTTTACTTGTGTTTTGCTAGGTCTCATTTTGATTCAACACTGGATTACAGTAAAGACACAGCTTGTTGCATTTTTCCAAATCTGTTTTTAATATAGAAACTGTTTCATTTAGCTTTTTTTATTTCCTGTACATCGTCTCTGCGCATGCTAACTACATGTCTGAAATGTGAAAAAAAGTTGCTGACTCAAGGATCCTTGAAAGATTATTCCTGTTTCTGACAATAAACATGACAGAAGTGTCTCAAGTCCCTTCTCTAATTCTCGGTTGGTTTTCTGTAATGCCTCAAGGTCTTCCTGTTGACATCTTTCATTTTCAGCCTCTTTTTCAGCGATTTCTTCTTTTAGCATGGCCACCGTTACTTCAAGTTCAGTGTTAACTTTCGTTAACCGCTCATTATCCACCGTAAGTGTTTTTTGTTCAACAATTTGTTGAATCAGTGACAGTTTTAATATTTCCATTTCTTTCTGCATTGATTCCATGGTCATTTTTGCACTATCGAACTGCATTTCCTTTAAGGAATTTTCATCTACGTGAAAGAATGGTAGCGCATTTTCCGCTGTTTTCTTGTTGACAAAAGCTGACATCCTTGCTTTGTCCCGTTTAAGCATTCTATCCGATTTTTTCGTCACTTTATGACTGCGGTTAGAAGAACTTGTAAGGGTACAACACTTCCAACAATTTATGCCACGTGGCTTCACAGCAAAACATCTACAGAAATTATAAGAATGTCCACATTTCATCATTTTTAGCAAAGTCCAAGTATTCATCGCTATTCGGTAATCCGATGCAAAAATTCTGCAAAATATGGGGAATGTCTCTTATCTCGCTTTATGCTAACTTGATAGGTTGGAACCGTTTTCTGCCTCCATCACGTGTAATGCTGTGATTTGGGGGCAGTTTTTGTTGTTTTCTTTCTTTCCTTTTAAGATAATGAAAAAGACCAACACGTTTTCCGTTTTCAACTTCTCTATTTCTTTCTTTGGATAACCAAAGAATTGTGTATTAATGATAACAAGTAACTGATCAATTTACTAAGTGTCCGGTAATTCAAAAGAACCTATTACTTAAATGTTTAATTTATGGAGAACCAAATTCTTCTGTTCTTGTCTGTCGGACATCAAAAGTAGAACTCCCTAAACTTTTTTTCTAAACAAAATCCCTAAAGTGACTATCACTTGTCATCCAATAATATTTCAACATGATGTCAAAATTGACCAATCATAATAAAGCTTCAACGCACAAGGTACCAATAAAATATTAGTGAAATATGTCAAAGCAGATTATATAAAAATGCCAAAAGGTGATAAATGCTGTACATACTTTCTTTTGTTAAGTTCAGTCAGCATGCTTAGATACAAAATAATTTATCATCTTAAACTGATTAAAGCAGCTATGATACCCTGTGGCATTTAGCACGTTTCTTTGTTCTTTAAATCTTATGAAAATAAAATGTTAATATTGTTTCATTAAATTGATGCTTTTAAGACAAAATATAAAATTACAGAAAAAACATACAAAATACAAATATACTATTTTCCAATAACCTGAAATGGTTAAAATGATATGTGAAAAACACCTTTGAAATTGATATTTTGAAAACAAAAATTCAAAAGTATCTGGAATTCATATTTTTACGGCATAACAAAAATGTTAACATGACAACGCGACAAACAACTGGTTTGTCGAGTTATTCTCAATCAAAAATGAGAAATTGCCACTTACGTGGTGAAGCATTCGTGAGTATTCGACATGCAAAAGATGAGTTGTGTTTTTGCCTCGGTAGATAGGTAGCATAGCGCATTTGCAAAAACTTGAAATTTAAGGGCAAAAAAACGACGTTTGTTGGTAAATAATTGTCTTGTTGTGCACGTTTTTTTCTGGATGTCGCCTCGCTACAGCAGAAGCTGACAAATGAGCATATATGTATAAATATATTTTTCTAAGATTTTTATTTTTAACTTACAGGTCACGTCGTTACATCATTAGTTCAATAAATGTATTGAAACAGTTTTACATTGGAATATACACTCTTTCATACTTAGGTAATATTTTACAGTTTCTGATGTTTAAAATGAAGTATACAAATGAGACTGAGGACGTTGGTGAAAGCACAGTTTTCATTGGAGACACACCTGGCATTCAGAAGGACGGGGGCGTCAAATTGGATAATATCAAGGAAATTATTCAAGGCAATGTAAAAAGCAACTGCGAAGTAAGTATCAATCAGATTTGATGCAGGAAGCGAAAGAAGAAAATATCTTTACATCAGTTAGTATTTTAAGACAACTGCTCTTCCTCTCATTTTGTCCTCGACCATTGTAACAAGTTACACTGAATTCAAACTATTAGTTTTCAAGTTATACTCCGGACAAGGAAATTGCAACAGACCGACCGCACGACCGACCGACCAACCACTGGATGACTCCTATATACCCCAAAACTTCGTTTCGGAACTATAATCATACATTTTTTTAAAAGTTTAAACCTTAAACTATAGCTGGAATAAAAATATATATTTTAAACAATATTTGGGTATATAACTCTCATAATGTAAAACATGCCTCTTATACATTAGGACAAAGTAAAATCTGATTTCAACTCGATATTAATCAGTTGATTCTTCTTGATTTTTTAGTTTGTTTGTTTTTCTTTTTTCATAATACTAGAATCAAAATAAAAGTATTTATATTACTATTACCGTAAAGGAAATTTTAGACTTTCTGAAAATGTAAATAGTGTTTGACTTTTATCTGCAACAAAACAAGCCATTTTTAATTTGGTAATTTCTACTGACGTGTGATAATTACATAGCTAATAGGTTACATAGGGAGCTGCTTATCTCTTTTATCTATGTCTGTGATCAAACCAAAATTCTAATCAGTTTTATACAAAACCATAGACCAAATAATTATTGAAATGCTCCTTAAACCGGAAATTTCTCGGCTCCAATCGTATTTTTTTCCTCAATATTGCGGAAGCTGGACGCAGTTTTGAACGAAATGATTCTATTCCCAAATATTTATACCTCCAAATACCGGGCCGATATTATTTAATCTATATCATCACTTCTACGCAAGGGAATTTTGCTATACCTATCTACCGACCTTACCTACCCCTTCACCCCCACCCACAACTACCTATCCGAGTTTATTTATCGTCGGTACCGGTTACCTGTATGACCGACGCCCCTGCAGAGTTTTAGTTATTAAAGCTGAGAAGGATAGTGCAAGATACAAACAACATCCCATTTTTAAAAACACTCCTGGTACTTTTCCATTGTAAGTTATGTCACTGATACAAAATACTTCGAATTAAGGTCTCGTCCAAAAGAAAATTAGTAATGTTAAAGGAGGATCCTCGTACTCGTGACCCACTTGGATCCATTTCAGACTGACTTGTCTCATTTACCTTACCATAACGCATGTAGGTTACATGTGTGAAAAAATCAATGCAGTTAGAATTAGTATGATCGACTGACTAATCCTTTGGTTGCTTGTTTATCTGCATACAAAAAGTGATGACAGCTACCAGATCGTCGAATTTAATAAAGTATTTAGATATATAAAAGTGACAAGGTAGCGACACAGTCAATGAGTTTAATTGATTTCCTAAAACTGTATCTAATCAAACAAAACAACGAGTTTTGTTTCGAATAAACAGCGCAAGATCACAACTTCCATTGACATGTGCACACTCAACACTGATGACTTAGTTTCTGTCACGTCAGCACTTTGTTTTCCTCGAAAAAATGCCTATGAGATATTGTCAGAAATTCAACTTAGAAGCAGAGTAAATCAAGAAAGTAAAGTTCGAGGAGCACGCACAGTGAGTTGATGAAAGCGCAGTAAGTTTAAGAAGCGTTGCACATCTTAGAAGCACCGCAAATCTAAAATGCGCAATTACTCTATGAACCACAGCAAGTCCATAAACACAACATGTCTTTGACGCAAAACACGTTTAAAAAGACTGCAAGTCAAAGCAGCGCATCAAACCTAGGAAACTCAATAATTCCAGGAAGCGTCGAACAAATCACGTTACCCATCCAAGTGTGTACCAATAAGTTAAGACATGGTTACCTTAGTGAACTTCTAACTCGACAACCAGGAACCCATTTGGGATAAGTACATGAAGGTTTTACACAAGTAACATGTCTGAAATCACCATATATTACAAAAAAATAAGGCTTAAGGCAAAAGAACTTGCGCATTACATACTTGATACACAAGAGTTGTTTGAACAAGAATAGAGTTTGCAAAGAAGAGAAGATAAAAGAAGAAAGAAATAAAGTTTCACTTATAGAAAAATAAAAAAGGCTAGAAATCAAAAAGATTCGAGCAAATAGTGGAGGTAGCGAGACTTACGACAAACAGAAAGGGAACATTTCGTTTTACTTTGCATCGCTGTCAGTTAACTTGTACAAGAATAGAAAAACATCACATCTGTGAATATAGTAAACGAGAAATTGCAAAGACAAAGGCGTGCCTACACGACTCAGTCCGACTTATCGTAGGAAAATCGGTCATTTACCAAACTTATGTAGAACTGAAGGGACTATCAATAAAGACTATAATATCAGGGTTGGTAGGGTATATGTTTATCTGTTTTTATTACAAATGAATGCATAATATGCTGACAACAATGTGTGTATTAAATATGAGGAAAATTAATTAAACAGAAATGAATATACGTTAAGTGGAAATAAGAGTTGTAGAAGGTAAAAACAACGAAACAAGTCACCTTTTCAAAGGCTTTGACCTTATGACATTCAACTAATTGGGTTTGAAGCTATTGCGCAAGACATTTCTGCAGAAATGATGTTCTTAAATGATTAACATTGTCTAACAATGAATTATCTAACAGAAAACAAAAACGTCTCTAAACTGACATTTTCAGTAACACTAGTATTTTTACAGTGATCAGGGACATATCAATTTGGGCTGTCCTTGAAAATTCTGCCAAATATCGACAGAAACCTTTAAGACTGAAGTTCTCGGTGCAAATGATAATCATTTGATTTTATTTCAGTTTTGTTAGTGAAAGAGCATTCAGCTGACATCTTTCTTATTTCTCCACTTTTTAATATAGCTACGCTTAAATTTCAATCATTTTTGTGTTGCTATTATACACACTTTCTAATAGATCGAAAACAATGTCACTTTTATATGGTGGTACGCTACGCTGCACTGGAAATAAATTCCCGAAAAAATTGATGTATGACCAATAACTAATACTTATTTTCGTCGTTAACTACAACAAGAGTAAGTCGTTGTAGTTTTAACAATATGCAACAAACATGCATCATACACAAAATAGCTAAGTAAACATTTCGTCTTAAGCCCGTTGTATTATTTAATTGTTCTTTATTTACACAAAAACGGACCTTATACACAACAATTAATATGTTCAGGCAAATATTATAATAATTACTCTTCGAAGCGAATATCATAAAGATATTTCGAATGGTATTTTTGTGTAATGAAGAAGAAAACATACGGTTTATAAATAAGGTGAAAAATCATGATTCTGAGCAAAGAAGTCGAAACATCTAGTAATTCATATTGTATTTTTCCTTCAGCCAAACCCAGTGACTCAAAAAGCTTCCATTATTTTGGTGTGAATGTGTCTTCTGTCAATGAATGCGTTCGTCAGACAGTTTCTACAGTGTCAATCTTAGGATTATTAGATCTCAAACTGCATTCGTTCCCAGTATTGATTAGTAAAATACAGAAATCCAAATTATCACATTTATGTGTGTCCCCTTTTGCAGATAGCAGAGGGAATTGAGGACAGATTTAGGAGGGAAGAAGCAAAAAGCAATGAATACAAGGTTCACTGCGTTTGCCTGGTTTTTGATATAAAGTCACCTGAAAAGATAACAGAAAACCAAACGAGAGATATAAAGTCACTGCAAAGATGGCTGTCTGAGAAAGGTATATTAATAGTTAAAAGTACTTTTTTACACACACAAACTCCCTGATTTAAATAGATAGTATATTACAATTCTTTCTTTTACCTACGTTTACAAACTTTTCTTTTGACAGTTTAAGAATGTCAAGATAGTCATACTGGACAATGTACGTAAATTACAAAACTACTGTTGTCCCATATTTTTTACCTTTATATCTTGTGAAAAACAATATATGTTTTTTGTCGAGCCCGTTTGCGGAGAACTCGACATAATCGTCAAATTTGGTACGGCAGTTTGGTGTATGTACGTGCGTGCGTGCGTCAGATTGCCTTGTCCGGGCCATCACTTCTCTGTGCATGGAAGGATTTAAAATTTCTTGGCGCCTTTGTTCACCTTGATGAGACGGTGTGTCGCGTGCAAGATCCAGGTTCCTACCTCAAAGGTCAAGGACACATTGCCAGGTCAAATGTGCAAATTTTTGTTGATAGACCGTGTCCAGGCCATAACTTCTCCCTGCATGGAAGGATTTTTGAAATACCTTGGTGCATTTGTTCACCTTGATGAGACGGCGTGTTGCGTGCAAGATCCAGGTTCCCTGCTCAAAGGTCAAGGTCACAGTGCCAAATCATAGGTCCAAAAGTTTGATGATAGACCGTGTCCGAGCCATAACTTCTGCCTTCATGGAAGGGTCTTGAAATACCTTGGCACATTTGTTCACCTTGCTGAGAAAGTGTGTCGCGTGCATGACCCAGATTCCGAGCTGAGAGGTCAAGGTCATAGTGACAGCTAAAAGGTCCAAAACTTTGATGATAGACCTTTATGGGCCATTACTTCTCCATGCATGGAATAATTTGAAAATACCATGATACATTTTTTTTAAGTTCCCTGAAAAAGCATCATATAGGCCTTCCTTGTCTTTCCATCTTCATTTTCCTTTAGTTTCCATTTTACTGTCCCATCCCCATAGACGGCTTTCCATTGGCGGGCTTGACATGCTGCTAGTAAGTTACTAGTAACTACAATTAATCCTTTAATACATTTGATGAAGAAACATTTGTGTAATAAAATTGTGATAAGGAACTAAGTCCGTACCCTAAAATCTTCTTCTCATCCTAATATGTTTGGCTTCAATTTCGAATTAGTAAATCGCTTCATAAATACTTCATGGGCATCAATGATTTGTTTTTGCCATTAAAATATGAACATAAAATTCAGTGGTATATTTCAGGTATTCCATGCGTTGTTATCCTAACAAAGGGTGATTTGCTGAATCCTGCTGTGGCACAAAATAAGATTACCGTATTTGAAGACAAAACCGTTAAAGAAAACAAAGATAAATTGATTGAAATGTTCCACTTTAATCAACGTCTGATGTTCCCAGTGATCAACTACACAGACGAACGAGACGTGGTTCCTGAATCCGATGCTTTACTTCTAGGTATGCTTAAAGTCATGAAATATAACGAAAACAATAACAGCTAAAATATTTTAATTTTAGTTCCTTACCATATCCGCTAAGGGATCGTCGTAAAAAAATGAATTACTGGAAATTATAATCTTAAACAGATTGAGTTTTTGAACATAAAAAGTAATGAAATCCTTAATATAGTTTGTACAGTATAGTTTGAGGCTTGCTGTTACCGACTTCTTCCAGGCGGACAGATGTATTAAACCAAGTTATACAAACAAAAATTATTTTCAAATATATATTCCGTGAAACACATCTATCAAGATTATGATGTGGAGGATATTTGTTTGTTTTTGTGGAAGATGAGAATTTATTTCATCGAGTGAACACCATATGTGATATTTTCACGAGTGGGGCAGCCACGAGTGAAAATATAAACATATGGTGTTCACGAGATGAAATAAATTCCCATCTTCCACTAAAAAACAAACAAATTTTCATTTTATTTTATGCCAACACGTCAAAAATGGGTATTTTATGACATTTTTACTCAGGGCCTTCAATAAATTCCCCATGGTGAGCCCCAAATCAGTTAATGCGTACTTTGGTCAAACCATTACCCCGCACAGAAAAAAGTGCAGACAATCTCCAATACATATGATAACTTTACTTCTGCTGAAATAAACTGAATACACTTTCATCAAATAACATCTATTTTTCTCTACACAGTTTATCAATATTTATTGAATTTTAGCCATACATACTTTAATTATAAAAGCGGATTAATACCGAGTAATATTCAATCAATTGAATTGAAAGTCGGCCATATTGGATATTGTCCATGTGAGTTATGTAAACAAATCAGACATTTTAAATAATTTATGGCGAATTTCATCATTGTTCACAACTAGTTAGGCTCAGGAATTCAATATTATAACTGATTTATATAACAAGGTAAATAAATTTCACTCGCTGTCACTGTCTGAAATACAGCGGATTCTCTTGTATTTACGTGGTGGGGAAATTCCTGAAGTTTCATCAATAAAAGGAGTTCGGCACAAACAGTGGATTATCAAAATGGTAATTTTACTGATTCAAAACAGTGGATTATCGCTTTTTTATTTTATGCCTACCAATGAAATATAGGGAAATATCAGTGAGATAAAAGTGATAATCCACTGTTTTGAATCAGTGAAATTACCATTTTGATAATCCACTGTTTGTGCCGGAACTACTTATTTATGGCTTGCTTGATGAAACTTCAGGAATTTCCCCACCACGTAAATACAAGAGAATCCGCTGTATTTCAGACAGTGACAGCGAGTGAAATTTATTTACCTTTTTAAATCCAGTTATAACATTGAATTCCTGAGCCTAACTAGTTGTGAACAATGATGAAATTCGCCATAAATTATTTAAAATGTCTGATTTGTTTACATAACTCACATAGACAATATCCAATAAGGCCGATTTTCAATTCAATTGATTGAATATTACTCGGTATTATTCCGCTTAAATAATTAAAGTATGTATGGCTAAAATTCAATAAATAATGATAAACTGTGTAGAGAAAAATAAATGTTATTTGATGAAAGTGTATTCAGTTTATTTCAGCAGAAGTAAAGTTATCATATGTATTGGAGATTGTCTGCACTTTTTTTCTGTGCGGAGTAACGGTTTGACCAAAGTACGCATTAACTGATTTGGGGCTCACCATGGGGAATTTATTGAAGGCCCTGAGTAAAAATGTCATAAAATACCCATTTTTGACGTGTTGGCATAAAATAAAAAGAAAATTTGTTTGTTCTTTAGTGGGAGATGGGAATTTATTTCATCTCGTGAACACCATATATTTATATTTTCACTTGTGGCTGCGCCACTCGTGAAAATATCACATATGGTGTTCACTCGATGAAATGAATTCTCATCTTCCACAAAAACAAACAAATATCCTCTATATCTCACTGATATTTCCCTATATTTCATTGGTAGGCATAAAATAAAAGATCTTTATATGTAAAGTTAAAAGTTATGTAATATATAACTTTGGGAAAACATAGTGTCATGATTTCAGTATTTGTTAAAAGTAAACGTTCCGTAGTTATTAACAGAATTACAGTACTTACACCTGTTGAACCTGTCAACTATCTTGAACGGCACCTAAGATCTTTAGATGCAATTTATGTATTGATATAATAACAAGTCCATCACTATTTGTGTACTAATGAACCATGCAGTAAATTCTCCTCTTAGAACTCGCGTTGTATCTAGATAGGTATTCTACACGGAAATTATACAAAAATCTTGATTATGAGTTAACTTATCAAATGTCATGAAAACCCGGTCAACTCTGTTTTACACATTTGCTTATATAAATCGTCACCTTATCTTGTAACAATATTGTGCGACCTATGTCCTGGTACTGTAACGATTGAGCCCGTTGGCCAGACAATAATACCAAGAGCCTGACTAATTTGTATATTAACTGTTTTCACATATTTGTATTGATTAAATATATTTAAGAACAACTGAAGCATCCCAAATCTGATTCATTCTTGGTATTGCTGGCAATTAATAATGACCTTCGTTAATCTCTTGACAACTTGATGCTTACCAACTGAATAATACTACTTAACAGGACAATGCCCGTCTGTGTTCAACGCAATGACAATTTAACGTTTTACAAAAAAAAATCAGTAAGGAAGTCCACTATTCGATACACTGTTACTGAATGTAAATCTAGGCCATTACTTTTACACTAGCCTTGCCATCTGTACTGTTTCTTAGCGGAGCCCCGCCAGGAGTACATAATGGAAATCGCTGATTGTGTTAACCCTGAATGCTGATACATTTCCGTGACAACCATTGAAGGCGATATTGGCGTGACACACATTTGAGCGATTAAGTTATCCAAAGCGGCAGAAGAAAAATCTCCTATGCTTTGTCTCTCTGAAGTTTTTGCAACACTTTGTAGATGACGCTGAAAAGGCGTAGTAGTTAAAATCCGTCCAGTATATCTGAAATGCAACGACATATGGCTTCCAAAAATATATTTGTGTGGTATTGGATTCCGTCTAGAAGCAAACACATTAATTTCTGTTTTATAAGAAAACCCATTTTTTACAAAGCTTGAAAATAGTGTCTTTCTATATCATGGATTACACCACTTTCCTTATCCACTAACGTATAATCCTCACCAGACAAAGGAGCTGCAGTCAAAATTTATTATGTTTTTAAGCAAATGCCGAATTTCTATGGCCAATAAATTGCACTTATCTGAATGCGTGCCCCCATGTGTTTTACATAAGCTACTGTGTTGCTGTTATCTTATCGAATCCTTACATGTTTATCGGTCAAAAGGTCACGAAAGATCCACATTCCCAGATACTCAGCCCTAAGCCTTGGGTAATTTATGTTACTATAATAAGGTACTTCTGATGAACTCCTGTTACCACATGTGCTAACATCATTGTAAATAGCACCCCAGCCGATCAATGAGGAATCTGTAGTCAGAGTAACTTGCGGGGAGGCCTGTTAATAGGTGGGTTGATATTATCAGCACAGCTTATTAAACACAGTTTAAATCTGCGAGAGATGTAGGTATTAACCATATTTTTTTATCAAAAAATGCCTTTGGTATGCTTTAAAGCCGCCGACTCTTTCTGTTCTAAAAGGTTTGTATAAACAATTCCAAACTGTATAGTGACACAACAGGATACCACAGTCCCGACCAGTTCGGCTATTTTCATCATACTAATACCCATTTTTCGAGAAGTGAAACCTGCGTGTATTGTTATCTTTGATTTTGTTTGGTTCATTTCTGTCAAATATATACGCAATAGTGGATGAATTAAGTATCAACCCTAGAAATGTAAGCTCTTGTGTTGGCTGGAACACTGATTTATTTTCCTTGACGAGATTTTTTTCTGTTGTCTAGGCGAACGTGCCAAACTATTTGGTAAATAGGTTTACTCATACAACTATCCTTTTCATATAAAACGTGTTTCCGAAAATATTTGTCAACGCATACAGTTAAATAAGCTTTTTTATCAAGTTTATAGAAACCATATAGCATCCAGGTGTCATAATTCTGGAAGCTGATTGCAAACTTTTTATTTTAAAGTGTATTTATTCAATAGACCAATTTATTTGCTTCATATTTAAAATCATTTTACATGAACCTTACTTTTAGAGCGCAGAAAATACAGCTGAGATAAATTCTCCTGCTCGATGCACTGCTCTCTCAATAACACATGCTGTGAGAAACTTTAAAAAAATCACTATCAAGTATGTCGCTTTCTGATTAATTAAGAGCTGTAAGCTTTGGACTCTACTCTACTATAATATAATATAATATAAAAATACAATACAATACAATACAATAATTATACAACCCTGCACTACAAGTAAACTATGTTTATCTGAATTAACAGTTTTCCGCTTATCTAGAAATTCTGGCAGGCTTGAATACAATATAGTTGCCACTCACTTATTATTCTATAGTATCGTTTATTTGCTGAACGACCGGCTCTGTCCACTTTTGGGCGCTAAGGTCGTTGCTTTGCTTGCCCTCCGCTTGTTTTGAACATCCTAACTCAAAAGGGAAGGCCTGTTGTGTAAGAAATGGCTGCGTCTGCGAATGGTTAAAATCTATGTCCCGCACTGTGCCGCTGTGATTTCCTTTTGTTTGTCAAACTTTTTTTTCCGGCAAAATTCTTTAACTTTTCTACAATATACTCACCAAACAAATACTCCGTCACGAGATTATGCTACGAACACAGTGAAGCACAGCCCTGATTCAGCCAGCTCCTTACACATCTGATCTCGCCTTCTATAATTTATACCCGTATTGGCAGATGACATAAACGTCAAAATATCGACTAAAAGAGTAACTGCCTCCTTGAAGTTGACCTTTTTCGGATAATTCCGATTTGCAATTTCCAGATCGATAGCCATACTCACCGGGACGGAAGCCCGCAAGAAATTTGGCTTTTTAAAAGATATTTTTCCCCGAACCCCAGGTGACAACGTATTTCTGAAATTACAGAAGGGTGTTGAGTGAAGAAGACTTTACTGAAATCTTGCTTTTTATCTAATGCGGACTTTTGTTTTCGTCCAACCCACTATCATCGATGTTTTGAAAAAGCCGCCATTTCCCCGGAAAAGGGTAGTCTTTTACAACTTAAAGTAAGAGAAATGCAGGACATTGTCCATAAATAGAACTCTCTTTTATCTAGCTACTCATTTGTCCTAACCTAGGTTAGTTCCTGACTTGTCAGCATGGAAACATTGTGGGGTAATTTCACCATGCCAAGATTCCTCGTCATCACTGATATCCTTATACGGAACTCCAGATAACTGAAACAAGGTTACCTTGATGCTAGAAAATGCTAACGCATTTTTCTTCATTTCCGCCGGATTCTTTTCTGGAAATTAATATTTTCCAATAAGTAAGTATTTGTAGAATCCTGACATATGACTACAAGTGGGGCTTAAATGGCCTTCAAGGTTCTGAGGTATCTCTACCACTGACTTTAGTAGTAGGTTCTAAAGAAGAAGACTTATTACTTCCATTCACAGCCAGGAAGGCTTATTGTCCCTCTTCTTTCTCTCTAAACTAAGTTCCATACCCAGTCTTTGCAGGATTCCTTTCAAAGCCATTATAAATACTGTCATCAACTCAGCCTTATTGTTAACTAACCTGTCACGTAGTGACAGATTGAGCTTTTGTGATTACCTTTTGTCCGTCGTCCGTTCGTCCGTCGTCCATCCACAATTATCCTGGAAATTTGTCAGAAAGGTTGCTTTGACAATTTCTAGGTCAAGTTTGAATATCTGGGGTCATCTGGGTTCAAAAACTAGGTCACATAGCCCAAATATTGAAAAACCTTGTTAACACTCTAGAGGTAGAATTTTTAGCCCAAATAATCTAGAATTTTGTCAGGAAGGTTTTATTGATGAGTTCTAGCTCAAGTTGGAGGATGGGTCATCTTGGGTCAAAAACTAGGTCACAGAGCTCAAATATGGAAACACCTTGTTAACACTCTAGAGGTAAAATTTAATTCCAAATAACCTGGAAATTTGTCAGAAAGCTTGTTCTATGGTTTATCGCTCAGGTTCGAATATGGGTCATCTGGGTTCAAAAACTAGGTCACAGAGCTAAAACATAGAAAATATTTTTTTAACACTCTAGAGGTTACAATTTCAGCCCAAATAATCTGGAAATTGGTCAGAAAGGTTGCTTTGCCGATTTCTAGGAGAAATTTGAATATGGGTCATCAGGGGTTAAAAACTAGGTCACAGAGCACAAATATTGAAAAACCTTGTTAGCTTTTTAGAGGTAACTTTTGCAGTCCAAATAACCTGGAAATGTGTAAGAAAGATTGTTTCAATGATTTCTAGCTCAGTTTTGTGTTATCTGGGTTCAAAAACTAGGTCACAGGGCCCAAAAGTAGAAAAACCTTGTTAATGCTCTAGAGCTTACATTTTCAGTCCAAATGTTCTTGAAAATTTTCAGAAAGGTTCTTTCAATGACTTCTAGCTCAAAATTTGGATATGGATAATCTATGTTCAAAAACTAGGTCACATGGCCCAAATACGTAAAAACCCTTTTTTACACTCAAGAGGTTACATTTCAGTCCAATTATCCTGGAAGTTTGTCAGACAGGTTGTTTTGATGATTTATAGCTCAAGTTGGAGTAAGGGTCATCTTGGGTCAAAAACTAGGTCACAGAGCCCAAATATGGAAAAACCTCCAAATAACCTGAAAATGTCAGAAAAGTTGTTTAGATGATTTGTATCTCAAGTTTGGATATAGGTTATCTGGAGTCAAACACTAGGTCACAGAGCCTTAATATTGAAAAACCTTGTTAACACTCTAGAGGCTACTGTTTTAGTCCAAATATCCTAGAAATTTGTCGGAGAGACTGTTTCAATAATTTCTAGGTCAAGTGCGAATATGGGTCATCTTGGGTCAATTAACCAGGTCCATAGCAACTTTGTTAAAAGCAGTCATACTCAGGTGAGCGATACAGGGCCATCATGGCCCTGTTGTTGAAATTGTATCCAACACAAATGCACTTTGAGTGTCCTTTTTTGTACTTTCTAGTCTAAAATATTCCCAGGCACAGAACGTCTTTTATCTAGTATACTACTTAAAATTTGATAGGGATCACTTTTTATTTCTTAAATATCTTTTTTAATGATAACCTAAAGATAACTGATTTTTCTTCAATGGACGACAACGCCAGGCCTAACAGGGCAAGGGTCACCGACGAGTACATGGATGCAGCAGACATAGAGAGAATGGACTGGTCATCATGGTCTCCAGGCCTCAATCCAATAGAGCACGCCTGGGACATGCTGCAGACTGCAATATCTGCTCACCCAGTATAGCCAACCACGGTCTCTGGGCTACAGCCCGTCCTTCTGTACGAGTGGGCTGGACTCCCACAACTAAGCATCCGCCGGAGACTCATTATTAGCATGAGAAGGCGGTGCAGAGCAGTAATCCAAGCAAACGGACACCACACGCGATATTAAAGCTAAATTCAGGCCATAGACTTTTTTCTTTTTTTTCCAAAAAGTTCCATTTCATCTCCTGCCTGTGTTATCCCAAATTCGTGCCTCCCTTACGGCTCAGCATCTGTCACGCATCAACAGTTTGCAGACTTACTCATTTTTTGGTACCAAACTATTGTCATATGAACATATTTTCAAAATCACAACAAACATGTAACCTTTCAACCTTATGTAGTAAATATACACATTCTTATAAGTGATCCCTATCAAATTTTGAGTAGTATATATTGAAAGAAAACATACTAAGGACACTTTTTCTTTGTACACTCGAACAAGTAATCTAATTTACACATCTCAAAACTGTTTGAAATACATAATTGAACTACTGGGTACTACAACCATGACCTGATAGGAGAATAACACATATAAAACCTTGTTTGTAATGACAATTGGTGTAGGAGATAAAATTAGTTTTTATTGATATTGTGCAGTTGAACTAATTTTATAATTCAAACTAAAATTAATACTACCAAAATATTTGAAACGTACAATATTTTGTTGAACTATCAAATCGAAAATGTGGCAAAGCTTAGAACATATAGACTTATAATAATACACTGTAAAGCAAAGAAGTTTGTATAAATGTTATGTACATATATGTATTGATTGGTTTGGTGTATACTTCAGCTGATCTTGTCAGTAAAGGAATTTTCCAGACTGTTCTGTAAATAGGTATTGTTTGTTTACATTAAATGTGTTTTGTTGTTAAAAGAATGCTCTAGAAATTTATTTATAATTGAACATACATGTTCATTCTGGAAGTTTCAGTAGAGTCACTTTATCAACCAGGGAGTATAAATATAGGAAAAACAATATAATTAAAGAATGTAACTTTATACCTCTTGAAATTAATTTAAATTATATGTAATTGTGATTAAAAATAAATAATAGTAGAAACTTAACTGAAGTTAACTGTGGGCTACCTTTCTGAAGCTATGCATGTAGTGTTAATGTAACAGGTGTTGAAAAGACTCCACCGGACTCGACCCCAGGGCCTTCCGCTTACAAGGCGGAAACTCTACCAACTGAGCTACCAAGCCACACGGTTCTGCCTTATCGATTTATTACCTAAAAACCTGTACCCGGCTACATATACCACCTCCAAATTTAGCATTCGTCCCAAATTCTCAGTGTCAAAGAGAATATTGTGAAACATTCTTGAGGGGCCAAAGCAGTAGCCAAATTATTACCTAGGTTATTTACGTTGGACGCCAAATGTAACAGGTGGTGAAAAATCGTGACTCGACCGGGTCTCGTACCCAGGACCTTCCGCTTACAAGGCGGAAACTCTACCAACTGAGCTACCAAGCCACACGGTTCTGCCTTATCGATTTATTACCTTTAAACCTGTACCCGGCTACATTAGATATCTGGAAGTGATGATATTTATTTAAATTAATAATAAAAGGACTTGGATTAATTAGATATGTAAAAAGGACATTGTAAAAAAATTAATCTTTCGGTAATTTTCATATTGAAAATAATTTGTAAATAATATATTGTTATTGTTGAAATTGATGTTTAGGTTGATTCTGATTAGTTACGCTGTGACAGCAGCATTAAGTAATACGAAACGTTCTAATCTAGCACAATCGGTTGACATGTCACTATAATAAACGGCATCCTATCAAATCCTTTCCTTTCCTGTCATATCTTATCATTTCCTATCAAATCTTTTCCTGTCCTATCCTATTCCATTTAATCCCATCCCATCCTACCCCAGCAACCCATCCAATCCCATTCAATTCCCATGCCCATTCCATCCAAATGCCATCTCCATTACCACATCATCCATATCCCTAGTCTAGCCAATTAAAATTAAATGTTACATTTCAAATGTTTCCAGATGCTTTCTTTGAGATTTTAAAAGGAGGGAACATGTATCTAGAGAGTTTGGAAGAAGATGAGGAGGATTGATTGAGACATACGGCTTGTTATTGTGAGATGTAAGGAATATTTGTATATACCTAACGTCAGATTTCTGAATTACTGCTAGTATGTACGTTTTCCTCTGACAAGGCTGTATATAAAGGAGGCTTACTTATTTTTACGTTTATATGTAGACAATAATCTTTTAATCTCCTTTCTGGAACTGCAAGGCGGAGGGTTTTGCTTTGATTATTGTTATTATTATTTGATTTTATATATCTTATGCCCCCTAAGGAGGGCTAATAGTTTTTGACCTTTCTGTCTGTCAGTCCGTCCGTCCGCCATTCCGTCCACAAACTTTAACGTTGCCCATAATTTCCATATTAGTAAATGGATTTACTTCATACATGAACATAGCACCCCTGTATACAAAACCTTCCAATTGACTTGTCTTTGTTGTCCTTGACCCCTGAATGACCTTGATGTCAAAGGTCCAGCTGTCAAAAAACTTTTATTTTGCCAATAACATTCTAATTAGTAAATAGATTTACTCCATTCTTGAACACAACACCCCTTTGGACTAGACATTCCCCTTAATAATATCTAAATGACCATTACCTTTGAATCCTTGACCTGAAAGGTCCACTTTTCAGAAAACTTAAATAGTGCCAATTACTTCATTAATAGTGCATTAATTTACTTCATACCTGAACACAACGCCCCTTTTGAGCAAATCTTCCCACGAACGCAATATTTTATATTTAAAAGACAATGACCTTGAAGTTCCTGTTGTCAAAAGTCCTTTAATATGGCTATAACTCCCATATCACTAAACAGCTCGTAGTTCATATTTGCACAAAAGAACCTTTAGGGAGAATTCTTCCAAATGCGTATAGCTTTACATTGACCCTTACATTACTTTCACATTGAGGTTAAATTGTTAAAAAAAACCTTGTTTTGTGATATCTGCCAATTAATTTCAACTGGTAACATAAATCATTGTCACCATGACCCCTTAATGAACTTCACCAGGTCTCCAGCTCAAAGGTCAAAGCCACACGGCGCGGGCATTATCGACAATGTCAATGACAGTTCTTGTTAATAATTGATTTATCTGGTTATATTAAATTAGTATATTTATCTATATGTTTAGACTTTTAATCTCTGGAGCCGTCCTGCTAAACAAGGCCGAGATTACACTGTATGGAAATTGTATGCGGCTTGTGACCAGTTAACAAGAAACATTAAACTCGATTCAAAGACAATCGATCCATCCGATTTTTGTAACCTTTTAATATTGAACTCTGGTAACAATTCATATTCTTATTTTGATAAATACGAATTACCAAAAAAAAAAAATCAGCTATAGGGATTTTTGTTTGGTCTATTTGTGATTAAAATTCTGATCACGTATTTCATCGCCCTGTCCTTAATCAAAGAAAAACAATATTTTTTTTCAGAAAGAACTGTAATTAAATGACACTGAAAACTAATTACTAGTATATCAATAAGTAGACTGTTTCTCGTTTTCTTACAAATTATTGTCATCATAATACAAACAATCCTAGCCTAAATAAAGCTGTAAGTGTCTTGCTGGAGGCAATGGTGTTTGTAGCGAAAGAAATATCATTGTATTGGTATTTAGTTGAGAAAACCGAATTTACTATACTATAACTTAAAACTATTTAAAGAATCAGCAGTATCATTAAATGAATTTACACTATGATAGTTAATATCTATGGGAAACCATAGACTATGATACATAATTGTTGTATGTGCATGTGCAAAATGAATGATTACGTTTTTATCCAGAAAGCAAATATCTGTTCTTTAAGCAGACGTAGGAAATGTGGATGATTTATAGTTTCCTCTCGAAAGAGACCGTCGGCTCCCGCGAGACACTTTATACATATGTTTAGATGTTTCGTTTTATTATGAAGACAACAAATCCAAAATATGTGAAACATTTGGCGGTTTAGTTACTTTTGCTATAGGGTCATTTCTTCATGGAAGAAAGTTTCTTCCGATCATTTTTTGTGTTGTTACATTCTAAGCGATGAAAAATGCGATAGGAACTACAATCATGGGTAGAGTAAAGAAGCCTTTCTATACCTGATACTTGTTATGATTCATTTTCTTTGTGTTTTAGGCGTATGAAAGCATGGTGATAAGCAGAATGAGATAGAAAAAGTTGTGTGCATCTACCTGTTCAAAATCGAAACCAGATTTGCACCCCTTCCCTCATCTGAATATAGCTGATAGTTAGAATTTGTGTTCGGCCTCTGTCCGTCCACCAACATTGTGTGTTGTGTGCCAAATACTGTTTCAAACAAGATTGTTACATTTTTTCACTTGTTTTTTGATATCATGGTGAGGGAAGTTTATGAACTGAAAACAAGTTTTGCAAAAATGTTTAAATTTGCCTCTTTTTCCTTTAGTTGAAAATAAATTGACAAACTTATAACAACACGTATCGTACATTATATTTTATTTTTTTTTACAAAACGGAGATTAAATGAAATTATGATTTATTGTTTGTTTTTCAGGCCGTTATAGAACTACTCTTGAATTTGTTCTGGAGTTAGAGAATTCGACATGTTCATGCAGAAATTAACGTAATCAGACATAATCATTGACATTTGAACTTACAAAAATATTAACAACAACAAAAAATAATAATAATAAAACATGAATGGAAAATATACACACGGATTTTCGGTTTGGAGAGCAAGTCAAGCACAAAGACAGTTCAACGTTATCATCAACGTCAAGAATGTACAATGAAATGTCATAATATCTGTGATAAAACAATTACCTGAATATAGTTATAAAACAAAATAAGAAAAAATGCCGAATGAAGTTTCTTATTGTGTTTACACATAGTTAGACTTGTCAGTAACCTTTAGTGATGATTTTATTCCATATTTTTGAATTTTAATATCTTTTATTTGTAATATGTCCCACGCAATAAATTTTAATGCTCCCCGAAGGAAGACCATATAGTCGCCGCCTTGCCCGTCTGTCCATCTATCCGTCCGTTTTGTCCGGAGCATAACTTGAAAACCCTTGGATATAATTTGTTTAAACTGCACACAGTGGTAAAGAGCATTAAGGCGGAGTGCAGTGCCAAAGAACCATAACTCTATTTTGCCCCTTTTTTGAATTATCTCCCCTTTTAGAAAAATCTTGTCCAGAGCATAACCTGAAAAGCCTACATAATTTGTTTAAACTGCACACAGTACAAGAAAGCATTAAGGCGGACTGCAGTGCCAAAGAACCATATCTCTATTTTTCCCCGTTTTTAAAATTATCTCCATTTTAAAAAAATCTTGTCCGGAGCATAACCTGACAACCTTTGACATAATTTGTTTAAACTGCACATAGTGGTAGAAGGCATTGAGGCGGACTGCAGTGTCAAAGAACAATAACTCTGTTTGGTCCCGTTTTTGAATTATCTCCCCTTTTTAGAAAAAACCTGTCCGGAACATAACCTGAAAAACCTTGGAGATAATTACTTTTAACTGCACACAGTGATAGAAGGCATTGAGGCGGGCTGCAGTGCCAAAGAACTGTAACTCTATTTTGCCCCGTTATTGAATTATCTCCCCTTTTTAGAAAAATCTGGTCCGAAGCATAACCTGAACACCCTTGGACATAATTTGCTTAAACTGCACACAGTACAAAAGAGCATTGTGGCGGACTGCAGTGCTATATAACAATATCTCTATTTTGCCTCGTTTTTGAATTATCTCCCCTTTTAGAAAAAAATCTTGTCAAAAGCAACCTGAAAACTCTTGGAGATAATTTGTTTAAACTACACACAGTGGTAGAAGGCACTGAAACGGACTGCAATGCCAAAAATCCATAACTCTATTTTGCCCCGTTTTTAAATGATGTCCCCTTTTAACAAACTTGTCCGGAGAATAACCTGAAAACCCTTGGAGATAATTTATTAAACTACACACATTACAAGAGAGCATTGAGGCGGACTTTAGTGCAAAAATCATAACTCTATTTTGCCCCGTTATTGAATTATCTCCCCTTTTTAGAAAAATCTGGTCCGAAGCATAACCTGAACACCCTTGGACATAATTTGCTTAAACTACACACAGTACAAGAGAGCACTGAGGCGGACTGCAGTACCAAATAACAATATCTCTATTTTGCCCTGTTTTTTAATTATCTTCACTTTTAGAAAAATCTTGTCCAGAGCATAACCTGACCACCCTTAGACATAATTTGTTTAAACTGCACACAGTATAAGAGAGCATTAAAGCGGACTGCAGTGCCAAAGAACCATAACTCTATTTTGCCTCGTTGTTGAATTATCCCCCTTTAAGAAAAATCTTGTCCGGAGCATAACCTGACAACCCTTGGAGATAATTTGTTTAAACTACACACAGTGGTAGAAGGCACTGAGGCGGACTGCAATGCAAAAGAACCATAACTCTATTTTGCACTTTTTTTAATGATCTCCCCTTTTAAAAACCCTTGTCCGGAGAATAACCTGAAAGCCCTTGGAGATAATTTGTTTAAACTGCACACAGTGGTAGAGGGCATTAAGGCGGACTGCAGTGCCAAAGAGCCATAACTCTCTTTTGCCTTGCTCTTGAATTATCTGCCATTTAAAAAAAAATCTTGTACGGAGCATTTCTCGAAAACTAATGAGATAATTACTTTAAACTTCACACACTGGTACATGGCACTAAGCAGTAGTGCAGTGCGGAGGAACTGCAACCTTGTTTTGCCAGGTTTTTGAATAACCTGCCTTTTACAAAATGTTGTCTTGAGCTTTACTTAGACACTATAGCTGATAATTAGTTTAAACTTAATATAGTGGTAGATGGCAGTGAGAATGAGTGCAGGGCACATAAAGCATATCTAAATTTTCCTCCGATTTTGAATAATGTCCCTTGCAGACTGAAAAAGATATAATCGGTAAACATTCACTTTACATCTTATTTGTTTATGAAGAATAAAATGTGCCCACATTATGACTTTGCCTATATGTTCTTGCCTTGCACATGTCACTTTGGCTCCTGCTTTGGGGAGCATATGTCGGTTTTACCTATCGCCTTGTTAGTCTGTGTTATTGCTTTTGTTGTTGCTATTGTATTTTTTTTTCTTCTTTTTATACGCCTGTTTGAAAAACGGGGCGTATTATGGGAACGCTCCTGGCGGGCGGCGTCCAATTTTGTCCGGAGAATATCTCCTACACGCAATCCTAGAGGGATTTTAATGAAACTTCATAGAAATTTTTAACACTATGGGAAGCCGTGTCGCTTACATGAACCAGGTCTCTATGTCAAAGGACAAGGTCACACTTAGAGCTCATTGAAAAACGCTTGTCGGAGCAAAACTTAGCATAGAGGGATTTTAATATTACTAGACACAAATGTTTACCTTTGTTAGGCGGAGTGTCACGCGCAAAATTCAGGTCCTGAGGCCAAGGTCAAGGTCACACATAGAGGTCAAAATTTAGATAAAGATAGGAAGATGTGTATAGGGACCATTTAGTCATTATTTATTGAGGGATTGTAACACAAATGTTCACTATCATGACATCCGTACTAATTTGTTTTAACGTTCATTTAACAACACAGTGCCAAGAATAGAAACTTGTTTGCCAGCTAACACTTCTTATCCATAATGCCCACATCTCCACCTAAAGTTCTTGTGACGGGCGTATTTTGTGACAATGTCACCATTGTTTTCTTCTGTAGTCAAACTTTTTCATTTGTACTTTCTTTACCAGATTGTTTAAGTATCCTTAAAAGGTTATGTATTTTTTCACAGTGACACATTATCCATGGTTTTAGTTTAATTTATTCGCCACAAACCATTATAATATGAATGGCCGATAAGGAGCTTCGCCATCAACCTATACTCATCTTTAAGCTGTGTATTGTCTTTGACATGTATTGATATAATTGACGAGCATGTGCATTTATTAATACTCAGCTAGAATTAGTGGGTTTCATAGTTGGATTGTTGCGATAAATGAACGCCAACATGTCGCGAAAAGTTAAACCGTATAGCTTGTATGTTTGCGGATGGAATATTTTGCGAGTGAGGCCCTGATATGTCATTTTTAGGTTTGTTTTTTGATAAGGTAGCTTTTTATTCAATATTAACCTTTTATCACTATTACTGTTCACAGGCAACTACACGAAACAGGCTTGAAGTGAGGTACGCAATTTAAACACATATAACTGTCAAAACACACAGTGTAAATATTTGATCAGTTTTTCATTTACAGAAAAATTCATTCGCAAAAATAAATCTAACTGGTGTAGTGATTCCAACCCTTATTTGTACAGTTTGTCAGTTTCCGACAGAGACTGTTTTTTTTACAAAAAATAAAATTTACAAATATGCTATATTTAGACACGTAAGCGGTTTATTATACAGCAGCAAAGATGTTAAAAATCAATAAAAGATGCGAAAAAGGCAAACAAAATTTAAACAAGGCCGACAGGTAACATGAAAGTGATCACTTTGCAAAAGTAAATTGATAATTTTCTTCCTTTTTTTGTTTGTGGTAACATTATATATATATAATATATGACTATTTAACTGTGCTATATCTTAAAATATTTTATATGTGATTTGTGTTAAATTATTTCACTTATACCATAGCATGTTTTTTGTATACGCTTTTTCAATACAATTTTTAATGATTTTGTTAATTAAATGTAATTCAAAGTTTGCTCGATAAAACACGCAAACGAGTCAGCTAATATTCCAACACTTTGTTGGTCTTTTTCAATACGCTTCTACTTGAAAGAATTAATAAACTTTCAATATAAAGTGTCTTTTGTGCACCTCCCCCACCCCCCAAAAAGAAATATTCATTGTTCAAGTATGTCTTTATTGTATATAGTTGCTTCAATACTTACTGTAGTGTAATAACAAAGATGAATTATGTGTGACCTGAATGGTCATGTCGGTACAAGTTCATTCATTGTTATTGTTACAATTACTGTAATTCAGTAACTTCATTTCTAATATTCGTAAAAAAAGATCAGGTACTTCACATTTTTATTATTATACAGTTCACATAAAGTAGGTTAATCTTTTTTCATAGTTGTAAACTCTTTGTAAATCGACTAACATAAAAACACAAAATTACAATTTCTGAATAGAAGGTTATCACATTAACAGTCAAATTAATTATTTTGTATTCATAGCGTCAATAAAAAGCTTTCTCTTGAAGGAGAATTTTAACTAATTACAGATCATAATAAAACTATTCTATCTTGTGTACGTTTCGCTGTCGAAAAGCCGAAGATTATGATAAACTAAATGGTATGATATGAAAGAATCTTTGCAAAGAACCCCAAAATACTGCATGCTTGAAATAACATGTTTCAAACAAGAATATACTTAAAGTTATAGATGTCCGTATACGCATTCGATCAATAGCCTGTAACTACTAAATAAGTATTAACTGAGGATCTGTTCAAAAGTTATACACATTAAATTTCAGAGTTTTGTGCTTCGTGCTTCAGAGAGACCTTTTTTATAGACTTTTGTATATGTCCATGTATAATGTATATCCCCGGCCAGTACCACTGATGTCTATAATGTCATTTATTATCAATGTTTGTTATAAATGTTTGACTGTCTAGGGGTGTCATGAAGGTATTTGTTTAATGTTCCTGTATTGTTCCATTCGTGTAAACTATTTATCCTATAAAAGGAACATTAATGCGTTTGGTGAATGATTTTATTTTTCTTTATACATACTGCTAGACATACAAAACTTCAAATTTCAAATTGCAAATCATGTTACCTTTATGCTACAAGTTAAAATACCAAACAGCAATACAATCTAGTTAAGAAGATGAGGTGTTTTAATATTTTGTCTGTAAAGTCCTATATGGCCAATCTGACTATAAAAGTTAATTTTTATCATTTTATATACGCCAATTGACAGTAAAATACATCACATTTCAGAGTTTTCGCTCATGTATATTTGGGACAAAAGGTACTAAAAATATATCTCTGATCAGACTATGCTAAGGAGAGGCCCCGGGTGTATCCCATTATGTCTCAATGGACACGTTTGTCTATGAGACAATGGTATATTTCAAATTTTAAGATTAATGGCTTGATTTGTCAATTGTTATTTGTTTTCTTTTACACAATAATTATAACAAAATATGTCACCCTTTCGTTGAGGCAGATTATGACTCCTTGCTTATAATTTAAAAAAATATGGGATAAATACACTACTAGATAATGCCATTTAGAATTCGAGAGGTCTGTGCCATGTATTTTCAGACATGTAAAACTTTTAAACAGGTTTGGTAGATATCCAAAATGTGTAGGAAGATCTCTTGCTAATTTTACCAATATCAAAATAAGGTATCATTACATTTAGGGAATTATATTGACGTTAAACCTTAAATATTGACAACGCACAAACAGCACAGCGGACTCTTGTGTTCACTTAAATTTTTCTTGGCTACGTTGTGCTATGATGAGCAAGCAACAAGCAGGCCTTGATGGCTCTTAATCGCTCGCCTGAGAATAAACGACATCTGCACTTCAGGTTCCTAGTATTTATCACCAAAACAAAAAAAAAGTAGAATTACGAACGAAACAATGTTGCATCCAGAATATCAATGCTTCGGGTTTTGGTAAATCAGAAGTGTTTAACTTATTTTGTTTTCAAAAGCATATAAACAGGGAAAAGGAAAGCAAGTACCTATCTCGTTTGTTACACTGAATATAGAATTTCTTGCAATGGCATAGTTCTTGAATAAACCATTGAAAACGGTCGCCACGGTATTAACAAATCTTGATTTGCCAGCATTTGTCAACCCAGTGAGCAGTACATTGTAGGTTTTCATTTGCAGCACTCTAGCTGGTTGCAATCTTTCCATATTCTTTTTTTTTTTTTTTTTTTTTTTTTTTTTTTTTGGGGGGGGGGGGGGGGGGGGTGCTTCTGCATCTTGTAGTCATATATATTAAATTAAATCATTATACAACGTAAATGAAGATGCACGGCGAAACGTAACAACGAGCCATAGAATAGTGATTGAATGTTGATTTATGAATGGTTTTAGTCTAACCAGATACCAATACAGTTCTGT
This sequence comes from Cyclina sinensis, assembly GCA_012932295.1. Classification (NCBI taxonomy): domain Eukaryota; kingdom Metazoa; phylum Mollusca; class Bivalvia; order Venerida; family Veneridae; genus Cyclina; species Cyclina sinensis. Next base: position 59,644,296 of record JAAONU010000011.1, on the reverse strand, counting down.
TCATAAGACCGCTAAAATGGTTTCAGTATGGAATTGGTTTTAAAAGAGAACCCTGGTATGTTTTATACTGATGGAAAAACAATAAGCAAGTTCAGAAATGCATGATCCCTGAAGTAAGTGTAGGTACTATACCATGAAACCAAGTACAGTCTATGGTCCATCGTTTCATTTGTAGAAGATACGCATCAATGTCGTTCTAAAATCCATCGCGTAAAGTATATGCTCCACATGAAAGATTCAGGGGGTCAGTTGCAGAGAATCTCGCAAGTCTCAGTACCTGGTGTGACAAACATTAGCAGCCAACACTGCCACAAACGTCGTATCATGTTACAAATCAGCTTTTCGTATAATGTGAAGAGGAAGCCTGGACATTCATATTGCAGGGCACGTTGTTCGTGCGTTGTTGATGTAATGACGGGCTCTCACCTGTCGGCCTAAGTTGTCCTGTAAGTGCTCAATTATAGACAGATCAAGTGAACGTGCAAGCCGCTGGAAATTTACGTTGATACGGCGTTAAACATTCTTGGTATGCCGTGCAGTAAGTGTGCGGGCGGTATCATGTAGGAAAATCCCAACGTTAAGTTATTGCAATATTGATATAAGAACAGACGAGATAATTCCGTCACGGTACCTTTGTGCAATCAAATTATTTGGCACTGTTATAGTTTATACCTTCATGGTATATTCCTGTCCATACTATGGAACTCCAAACACCGTAACGGTCACGATATCATCCGGAGCCAACCTCTTGCCTCTTTTTCTCCAAACATGAGTCATGCTCAGCAAAGGACACAGCAGCAAATCGGTAGTCAACTGAAAACAGAAAGTCGTTTCGTTGCTTGCTCGTCCAAGTGCAATAAAACCGAGCCCCCCGGAGTCATGTCTGAAGGTCCCTCAACGTCAATGTCGACACGTTCTTAGTCAAGCGAGACGAAGCCTATTACTGACCGTCCTGGCACAAACTCTAGTCCAAAAAGCATTTCTTAGGGGACGGGCAGAATTTCAAATTATTGTCGATTCATTTAGTGAAATGCCGAACAACGTCTCTTGCTCACACGCAGTCAGTGAGCATATTGACGGCTATGTGACGTTACTCCAACGTTATTCCTGACCGACGTCCCATCAGTGATTTTGTTATTTTAATTCGGCTTATATGTCTACGGGATTATAACTGTTGTATCCTTTGTGACACGCTAAAGCATATCAATTGGGCTCGGAAAATGCCACGCGTTATTTTCATTAACGTTACGTTTCAATGATTGTCTATGCGTGTAAATAGTATATGTCGAACTATCTACTCATTGACACCTGATATCTTTACTCTAGTAATGTTTTCCTGTCTACTTTGTAATTATTGTTTTTTTCTGGTACAATTGATATATTGCCTGCCATTTTTATTATATAGAATTCTTCAATTCAAAACAGTATTTTGACGTTCAACTTGAATTCAACTCAGTTCATTTCAAGTTTATAGTACGCACAAAGCCCATCTCCATCGGTAACTAATACTTTGTTTATCTTGAACTGTAATGGTTTATCCTACTCCTATTTCTGTTTCTCATTTTGATTTGTTGTCCTTACCTCGTTGTACTTAGCACTAGTCTCAGTCTCATATCAATTCATACTTGAAAATGGGGAACGTTTACCCACTCCTACATTTAAATCACGTCCATGATGACAATACAATCTTTCTTGGTTTTATTATAATCAATAACATAAAATATAATGCATTAAGCAAGTCAACCGTCATGGACACTTACAGATATTCTGGGCTGTTTCCAAACTTTACCCATCTATTGATATTGTTGAACATATACTCATCATATGTGATGTTATTTTCCATTCATGTAGGTATTATCACAGCTATGAACAAACAAGTATTAATTAACCTTCCTAAAAGGAAACTCGTTACAAATATTTCTAAAATGAATCTTAACCTATTATTTACAAACATTCTGTTACAATGTCTTGTTAGAATTGTTATGCACGTGGCTATATTTACTATTGCCTTTAGCGGGAGATATTCATGAAAATCCTGGGCCTAGCTCTACCTGTTCATCCAATACTCACATCACTTCCGTCATACCACATCATCTCCCCTTTGTTCATCTTAATGTATTTAACACACGATATAAACTTGACATTCTTTACTCTGAGCTTAAAGACTTTGATATTCTTGCCTTCTCAGAAACATGGTTGAATGATACAATTCCAACTGACGACCTCCATCTTTTATCCTACAGTAGTTCAGAGCAAAAAGATCGAGTTGGTGATTCTTATGGCGGTGTTATTCTTTATGTTCGGGAAAATTGATATAAAAAGAGACGTTATTATTTAGAACTTAACAATTTGGAGTATATTTGGATTGAATTAGTTCTTGAGCATAATAGACACGTCCTCTTTGGTTTATTTTATCGACCACCAGGTGCTGATACAAATTATTCTCAACGAATCGAAGACTCTATTGCTCTCGCAGTAGACTCGAATATTCCTGATATCTTTGTCACTGGAGACCTTAATTATGATGTCTAAACTTTTAATACAAATAGGAAAATAATTTCTATCACTCAACAATTCAATGTGAACCAGATCATTGAGGAACCAACTCATTTTACCGAATCATCCCAGTCATTAATTGATCTCATTCTTGCAGCTAATACAAACAACATTCTAAATTCAGGTGTAGGTGATCACTTCCTTCAACAAGAATTTCGTTATCACCTTTCCATTTAATGTCTTCTTAAATTTAGAAAACCTTTTCAAAGTGGATTTCAGAGAAATATTTTGGAATATAGTCGTAGTGATTACGACAAACTTCGTCATGATTTTTTGAATTTTAATTGACATTCTTGTATTGATACAGATATCAACACATATGAAGTTAACTTAACAAACCAAATTCTAAGTATTGTAAAGAACAGCATACCAAACAAACAAATACACATTAGACCATTAGATGTTCCATGGATGACAAACACAGTAAGAAGCCATATTCGAAAACGTAAGCGCATCTATAGAAAAGCTACACAAACCAAATCACCAAATCACTGGTTAAAATTCAAACAACTCAGAAATAAAACTATCTTATTAATTCGAGAAGCTAAATCTAACTACTTTTCTAAACTATCTGACAAACTCAAACAAGGATCCTTATCCTCAAAAGACTGGTGGAAAACATTAACATCCGTCATATCCTCACAACAAACAACCTCAATCCCTCCATTACAAAATCCTGAAACAGGAGAGCTAAATTTTACGGATGAAAATAAAGCTAACTTATTGAACGTTTATTTCATAAAGCAAACACCCATTGAAAATTCAAACAAACCTGTACCTGATCATGGTCATTCTGTGACAACAACTTCTCTCTCTGAACTCACTCTAACGGCACTTGAAACAGAAAACATCCTTCGATCACTAAACATAGATAAAGCCTCAGGTCCTGATGGTGTTAGTAACAGAATTCTACGTGAAACGTCTCGTGAACTTTCACAACCTCTCTGTGATTTGTTTAATGCCTCGTTTTCTTGTCTCAAAGTACCATCAATATTTAAGGAAGCTCGAGTATCTGCAGTTTTTAAAAAAAGGCGACTTCTCTCTGCCTAACAACTATTGCCCTATTTCACTCCTAAATACAATAGAAAAGGTATTCGAGCGCTTAATTTTCAAACACCTATTCAATCATCTACAAGCAAATCACTTTTTTACTCATGTTCAATCTGGCTTTATTCCTGGCGACTCTACTGTCAACCAACTTATTTCTTTTTATGGTACTTTATGTAAGGCACTTGATAATGGTCAAGAAACTCGAGTTATTTTCCTTGATATTGGTTAAAACTTTCGACAGAGTCTGGCATAAAGGTGTACTTTCAAAACTCAAGCATGCAGGTATTTCTGGCAACCTCTTAGATTGGTTTGAGGACTATCTCTCTAACAGACGTCAACGTGTAGTTGTAACTAATCCGAAATCTTGGTGGAGTAATCTTTCAGCTGGTGTTTCCCAGAGTTCTATTCTTGGCCCCCTACTCTTTCTCATCTTTATAAACGACATTGTTTTAGACCTCCAATCTTCAGTCAATTTTTTCGCAGACGATACAAGTCTGTCTTCTTGTTATAGAAAATCGTTTTACTGCTCAACAACTACAAACAGATATACATAAAATAACAACACGGGCTGACACGTGGCTTGTTACATTTAACCGATCTAAGTCAGAATCACTCATTGTATCCAGAAAACAGGACTCATTACAACCATTATTACACATTTTTAACCAAAATATTCCTGAAGTAAATGACCACAAACAACTTGGAATTATTCTCTCTAATGATTGTAACTGGCATTCTTACATTGAACTGAAAAGGCTTGGAAACGCGTTAATATAATGCGAAAACTGAAATTTTGGACAGAAAATCCCTTGAAATCATTTATACTTCTTTTATTCGTCCTATTATTGAACATGCCGATGTCGTCTGGGGAAATGCTTTCAAATACGAACTTGAAAGTTTAGACAAAATTCAGAACGAATGCGCTAGAATAGCTTCAGGTGCGACTAGATTAGTTTCAACTGAAAATCTTTACAATGAACTAAACTGGGAAACACTCGAGCAGAGACGCTATAATCACAGATTAATACTATTTTATAACATGAAAAATAACTTGGCTCCTACTTATTTATCTTCCTTAATTCCAGATCAAACAAATACACGGTATAATTTACGTAATTCTGATAACATTCCTGGTATATATGCAAGAACAACATTATACTTTAATTCTTTTCTTCTTTCTACTATTCGTGACTGGAATAACCTACCATCTGAAGCTCGAAACCTACCGACACTATCATCATTCAAGACTTTCTTAAACCGAAACAAGAAACGCACACCTAAATACTACTACTCAGGTAACAGAAAATTACAAGTTCTTCATACACGTCTTCGCACAAAATGCAGTTCCTTAAATTTTCATCTTTTTCTAAGAAATGTAATTCCCTCACCATTATGTGATTGTGGTCAGGTCGAATCAAATTATCACTTTTTTCTTCGAATGCTATCGCTACAATAACTATCGTAATGAACTATTTAATAATCGCAATGACTTCGAAATAAATCTCGACACTTTACTCTTCGGAAGCCCAGACGTGTCTGATAATGAAATTTATTAATATTCTCGAACGTGCACTCCTTTATAACTAAAATTAAAAGATTCCTGTAATAATGTAGTTGTAACTTTTCACAAGACTTTTACCCTATCTTTACTTTTCACCCTATATTTGAGCTTTTCATTTTTTATTCCGTTTTCATACTTGTCATGCCACTTTTCAATTGTGTATATTTTTTCTCAGAATTTAAAGTCACCGGTTCGACACACAAATATTTAATAATTAAAAGGAGAAGAATTCTTTAGAACTTAGTCTTTCGTTATAATCCTGTTCTCTGAATATGTTACTTTTGTATGTGTACGTATAACAAATGTTTATTTTGTATATATTCTGGGAATAAAATATGTTTAAACTACGTAACATTTGTAATTTGTTTTGAATATTTATACTGCTTAATAAATATTTGTAACTTGTATTTAAGATTGGCACTGCTGAATGAATATTTAAATACATATTCCAGATTTACTCTGCTGAATATGTTATTTATTTTTAAAATTTACTCTTCTGAATACATTTTTGTAATTTCTTGTTTTAGAATTACACTGCTTAATAAATATTTGCTATTTCTGTTCAAATTTACACTTCTTAAAAATCTTTCTATTTGAATTCAATATTAAGACTACTAAAAAAAATATTTGCAGTTTGTATTCAAGCTTTAAACTGCTAAATTATTTAATTTATATTCAAGATTAACACTACACTGCTGTATAAATCTTTGCTTTGTTATATTCAAGACTTTCACTGCCGATCATATATTTGCTATTTTGGTATAGAAAACGCATTGTTTTGGTTGATGATGTCCAAAGGGGGAATTATTCCTAGGCAAAACTGCGCTGTATTCATTCTCAAAGCAATCTTGGCCTCACAGATTTTCAAAGAAATAGGGGAAAATCGGAAATAGACACTCCATAGTCACCATGATAAATAAACCTACTCAGGACATCTGCTTAAGAGTTTATATCCTGCTAATCCATTTTAACTATAGTGAGATACTTCGAGTGCATAGGGAATAATTTGCAGATCTGCTGACTCTTCTTTTCTCAATTATATTCACGTAAATCTTATTTGGTTTCCTGCCTTCTATAGCTTTGGTTCAAGAGGAAACTAACCATGAGACAGTTGATAGAACATCAGATAGGACAACTAGAGCAGTAGCCCCATAACTATAACCACTTTTCTCCGTCTGCCTTATATATAAAACCAAGGAAAGACTCAGAAAAAGCCTATCACTCACACAATAAAACATCTCAATTCCATCTCAAGTAGAAGGGCCATAACAGTTATTAACAAAAAGGTTAATTGGCGCTAATTTAGGTTGCATTCTCAAAGACGGAAGGCCGACGTTTTTCACAGCTTAAAAAAATCATAAAGACCGTTTTTACACACCTCAAATTTTAACAATGAAAAAGATCCGCAACATATCATAAAGTATAATTGACACTTGACACTTGTTAATTGAGAAGACCGATCGATAGGTTAATTACCATAGTAACGAATCTTCGGTTGTTTGGTCAGGTGGAAAAACGTTAACTTTCACGTGTCAACAATTTCAAAGCACAAATGCCAGATATTGCCGAATGTTGAAATCAACGAATTTTCGGCCCCGTATTTTTTTTTACCTGGCAATAGAATTCCACGAATTTACGACCCCACGAAATTGCCTTCTGCCGGCAAACCACGAAATTTTATGCCCTCGAATTTAAATGATTTCACAGTATCTATGCATATTCAAAGGAAATTATTTTCTCTCTTATGCACTACGTTTAAACGACAGAAAATCTATGTCACTTCATGACTTGTTTAATTGTTCTTTCTTCCTCACGGTTATAACTGATACTAAGACATCATGTAATAGAACTGTATGGTCCGTTTAATGGCTGTATATCTCAATGTTTTGATAACTACATAAACACGCCTTTGTGTCATTCTTTTGTTCATCTTATTGTCCTGTTACTTTTATCATCACCATCATCATTACTACTATTATATTTTATATTAATGGTAAAGCCTTAGTTTACGCAATCTTATAAACAGTGCATTACTTTGTCAAACTATGACTTTTCCTATCAATAAAAGGGAGTATGAAATATTTGAAAAAAACTGTCGTTTTATTCTTTTCCTACGACCTTATATATTCTAAATATATTTATTTATTATAAACTCTATTTTGGTGAATTAATTATTATTCAGATGACTGATATCCTTTTCGCATTTAGCATTTAATTTAACTGTTAGGCTTTTGAATTACGCTTTCACAATTGTTTCAAGATAAAATAATATCTGCTTAGGCTATATTGAAGGTATTGAGATATTCAAACTTGCTGATGGAAGACCAATTTACTCTGTCTGAACAGCTCCTAGAGTTTTATTTAAAATATGTTGAATTAATCATCAAATTTGGTAAATATATGATTTGATGTGAATCTGTATTGTATTATTTTATTTCAGTTTTGTTCCAGTGACCAGCTATACAAACACAACAGAAAATTGTTAAAGTTTTGTTGTGTATGTACATACACATTGGAATTCCACTATTAGCAACTATTACAACAATTTTATGGAAGTGAGCGTTTACAAATAAAATATTAAAGGTGTTAGATAAATAATGGCTTTTTATCCTACATGAAACAGTCTGAATGAAATGTCGTTTCGCATGACAAAAACAGTTACACAAATTACAAGCTTCACATAGCTGCTAAGCCAGATAGGGTTTTGTTCATTAACGAAATTAATATCTAGTCAACAAACATAAGCCTGTTTGATAAAACACTAATGACTGTTGGTAACAGGGAAGAATACAGTTTAATCCTCGGGATTTCATTTTTTTCAGTAAAAGGTATCACCCGTTTGGATTATAACAATATTTGCATAAAATCCAAAATAGATTCAGTGACCACATGAATTATACTCGACCCACTTAGTGAAAATCAACGAAGTGGTGTTTCTATCCTCATCAGGTGTAAACTTGTTGCAGACACAACAATTCTCAGAATCATCTATAGAATCATCGACCTCATCATCATCATCATTATAGGAATATGCAGGTTGCCTCTCGTGACTTAACTCTCAGAGATTGACAGTCTAAAACTTCGGACTTCTGTGTTCTTCACTTTTTACTTGAAGGTTTTCCGGAAGTCTACGATTTTAGATGATTTCTAGCATTTCATCAGCAGTTATGGCCCTTCTACTTGAGATGGAATTGAGATGTTTTATTGTGTGAGTGATAGGCTTTTTCTGAGTCTTTCCTTGGTTTTATATATAAGGCAGACGGAGAAAAGTGGTTATAGTTATGGGGCTACTGCTCTAGTTGTCCTATCTGATGTTCTATCAACTGTCTCATGGTTAGTTTCCTCTTGAACCAAAGCTATAGAAGGCAGGAAACCAAATAAGATTTACGTGAATATAATTGAGAAAAGAAGAGTCAGCAGATCTGCAAATTATTCCCTATGCACTCGAAGTATCTCACTATAGTTAAAATGGATTAGCAGGATATAAACTCTTTAGCAGATGTCCTGAGTAGGTTTATTTATCATGGTGACTATGGAGTGTCTATTTCCGATTTTCCCCTATTTCTTTGAAAATCTGTGAGGCCAAGATTGCTTTGAGAATGAATACAGCGAAGTTTTGCCTAGGAATAATTCCCCCTTTGGACATCATCAACCAAAACAATGCGTTTTCTGTACGCTGGGTTCTGAAAATAATTAGTTGATACCATTTACCTGATAACAAAGGCGTTTTGTTTCTTTTTATTTATTGTGTAGAGGCAAAGGAACGTTAGTATATAGCATCGTTTTGACGTTCCAATCCTTTTTACCACATACTGTATTATAAAAATTCCTCTTCCAGGATATAAACGATAATTCATATGCTTATATTTCAAAACCCTAATGGCAAATACGTGCAAGAAAGTAAAGAGTATATTTTGGTTTTGAAAAAATCAAAGAACAGAATTAGTTATAAGATTTTACTGTTTCAGATTTAGTTTATGACGGGAAAAACTTATTGCCCGAGTGCAATTTCTGTAACCTAGCGGATGTTTAATTATATTTGCCCGTTAATCTTAGCATTCTAAGAATGTCTTATCGTTCACAGGCATACACACAATGGAAAGATGGATTGTTACGCAACGACAGACTAATTTAATGTCGCCAAGCGGTTCAGATTTGTTTTCAGAGGTGAAGAAGCATGCCTTAATAGAAGAGAATTAACAGAAACTATTTATCATATTCGAGCTTTTAAGAAATTCAGAGACTAGTTCCACTCTACAATGTGTCGTTCTTTAATTGTCTACCTGACTCTTCAGAGCCTCTCCCACTAATTAAGTTCACATGTCACAACATGATGAACACCGCAGTAAGTCCAAACTGTCATTTATTTTCGATGCTATTAACTGGTTGCATCTGTTAAACGTTACCAATCTAAGAAATAACTGCTACTTAAATGTGTGTCTTGTTTACGTAAGAGATCGAAACCAGTTTGCAAGAAAATATCTAATAACACCGAACATCATGAAATATTTTATTACACGTGACTTATATATATACCTATATATCAAATTTATTTTAGTTCGATTGTGTAGGAAGCTTTTAGCTTATAGACACACCCTCGAATCCATTCCTGGAACCAACCAGTACTAGGCAATGTGTGTAAAGTTTCTTGCTCAAGGAAACAACTGAATGCCCCTGACTGGGTTTGAACACATGCAGCTAATAATCCTTTGACCACCAGTCCGACGCGGTAACCACTCGGCCACGCCGCCACCGGCGAATTGAGATTGGTAGACATGTTTGATAGCTATTTCTTTTAGTGGGATTTTTCTTTATAATAAATGAATTGTAATCTCTAAAAACAATCTGACATTAGTACATGTATTTAGTTTTTGCAACGTGAGACTATAGTTTGAAATCTAAGACTGATATTTAACGGGAATGGTATATTGTTTCTATAAGCAGAACAGTCTGTCCGTCTTGCTCTGCAGCTTTGCTTGAAAAATATTTGCTTGAAGCCAAAACTAAATGTAACTCCTCTGAATATATTCGGAGAGCTCTGAAGTTTACAAACACAAAAATAAAAGAAAAAAAAACATTAAGAGACAATGTTGACAAACCTCTAAGCTAGACAAAATTGAAAGAAAAAGCTCGGGGGAATACGTTCACAGTTATTATTTTCGCTATATTCGCGGATTTATATGATCTGTAAATTCAAACATCGCGAGATAATTCTACATGTTTTAATACAAATGACATCTTTAAAATAAAGGAAGTAACTCTGAAAGGCCAAAAGTGCAATCGATAATTGTTTAAATATTATTTTATAAATGAAATCGCGTTTTTGAAAAAAAAAAAGAAAAATCATACAGAAAAAGAAACGTTTTTAATTTCAATTCCGTTTTATGTTGAAAGATAAAATTAATATTGTGTTCTATAATCATGATTCATTTTAAAGGTTATCACACAACAGCGAACATTAAAAGCCAAAAGCACCTATTGTATACAAACACAATGCATGCATCATGTGACTATGGTAAAGCAAATTAGTGGTATTGTATATTACTATAAATCCTGATAATATTCACAACTACACTAGGCACTGATCATTTCTGTAAGATTTCATCAAAATTCAGTCACATACACGCACACACACACACTCACACATACATACATACATAATCTGATGCATAAATTAGTAGTTTCTGCTTTAATACACGCTGTTTTTTTACATAAATAATGTTATACATTTAATGTCATGTGTTGAAACCAGAGAAATAAATGGAAGTTAACAGAAAAATGTGTAAACAAATCTAAGTTTCTGAGTTATGTCGCTCTTCTGCAGCATACATCCAAATATTATCAAATCCAGTTTAAATTTTGATTTTCCGTGATATTAAGATGCAATGAAGATCGAAGTGAAGTGTACTTAGGGTGCAATGTAACCCGGAAAAATCAAATTTTCCCGAGCCGGATTTAAACTCCGGTACCTTCGCCTACTAAGTAGACTCTCTACCACGTCGCCATAGGAGCTAGCTGATGACAAGGGAGTAGAAGTGACGTGCCGTATGATACCTCTGATACATAAACCCCTTCTTCCTTATAATTCGTCCTCGAATTCCTGGAGCACTGAATGTCCTGGGGACTTTCTAAGGGTGTCTTCAAATCTGCACTCGTAAGTTATTTACATTTGGTGCAAAATATAACCCGGAGAAGTCCACCTGCCCTGAGCTGGATCTGAACTCGGGAAACATTGCTTACTAAGCGGACAATCTACCACGTTGCAATAAAAGTTAGCTGATAGGCAAGGGCGTCGTTAAGAGGCGTAAAATACCTTTCCTACAGCAATTTATTTATTATAGTTTTTTCTATTATATGTAGTGTTTGTTTAATTACATCGGCACTTAGGCATGAACTGTTATTTCCGGTATCTGAGTAATACTATACTATGAATAGGAATAATGTCATAATTTTAAATGATTTAGCATTTCTAGAAGGATTAAGTTGCGCATTAAATTTTAAATATGTAATATGCAACTTTCAAATACGTGACACTTTCCAAGTTTTACACATAGCCGTCGTTTAACATGTCTTTTAAACGTTTTTATAACTTAATAAACTTCTCACATATGAGCAAATGCCTGCTAGTCCTTCGTCGTTTAGTTTACATTTGTAGACGCCTTGTCCAGGCATAAATGCTAAGTCGAATATTCCACCCAAAGCCTGGAACCTCTCCTCTGTTAGAATGTCAGCACTTCTTCGACTTGGCAACGCATGAGCGCTCTTCTGATGAATAAGTACCAATGCCGTATTTCCAGGATCTAAAATAATATAACAGCCATTGCATTGTTAAAATTCGTTACAGATTTTTTTGAAGTCCTCAAAGATAAACACAACTTGCAAGCACATTAACTAGAACGTGTTTTTAACTGAGGTAAAATGCTTCACTACAGAAAGTCTATTACGTTATGTCAAGAAATAATAATGGTAAAATAATAAAAATATTGATAAGGACAGAATATAATGAATACTTTCACTCTGTAAGAGAATTTTGGACTTGTATTACAAACATTTTCAAGCATGTGGAATGTTAAGTACCACCTGAAACATTCTTGGTATTTCGATGACAATAGATATTCCTATGGCTAAGTGCAAAAGAGTGAGAATAGTTAATCTAGGGTCAAAATATGTCGGTCAATATCAAGATCTAATTAATGCGCGCAGATTAGCCAAGGATTTTGTAGTTGGGTCATGGTCGATCCTTAGTCATCAATGTCATGTCGCCTTGGAGTGCAACACCAATAAAGACGTGGAGTAATGAGATCATACAAATTTTGTTTTTTTACTTCAAATGGGCATACTTATTTAATATAGTACCTATAAACATCGTTTTAATTGTAAAACAAAAGAAAAGAAAACAGATTACAAACTTCAGCGCTCACATGTTTTATAAAAATTCATGCAAGTTTAACGAAACCCTCAGTGAAGAAGTTTTATTGATAAAAGAACTTTACAATTAAAGTTCAGTGCAGAAAAAAGCTTAAATTTATAATGACTCTAAAAACAACATTGTTGGTAACCTTTCCCCGATGATCAGTGACTTTATACACTCCAGTGACTTGTGTTTTAAGAAAATATACTGTCTTACGTATTTAACTTGCGACATGGTCCTTATACACACCGTTTGTCTTGTGGTTTCCTTTATACATTTAGTTTAAATGTGACACCCTATTTGTCGGAAGTTGATCGTAGCTGGAGAATTTGAACTACCTTGAAAGAGGTTGAAAATACAATACTTTATTTCGAATATCAGAAATCCCAGTCTCATGGTTTCTGACAAGAAGGTGTTGTTTACAAAGTTAATTTATACCAGTCTTTGGGAAGCATCTAACTCCCGGGAAGAAACCAGAATGTTAAGTCTGAATAATCTTCGTAGAGCTGCACTAGACAATATTTTGTAAAAAAATGTCAAAACTCTGGGTCTTGTGATTTCATACAAAAAACATCTGAATATGCTCTTTCAATTTCTTTGTAAAAGATGTGACACCTTAGGCGAATAGTGACCCAAGGAACATTATTACAACAAACTTGGCAGAATTTGTCTTAACCTGTTTCGGCAAGTTGGACATTTCTCAATTTCTACAAACACCAGTGGCATGAAATTTTACACACTCAACTAACAGTGCACGGGTCATTACCCTGAAAAGTTACATAACTCTGGCTACCTTATTTCTTGGGTGATCTACCCATTCTGTACTTAGACAAATGGTTAATCTGTTTCGGCAAGTTGGACATTTCTCAATTTCTACCAATACCAGTGGCATGAACGTTTACACACTCACCTTACAGTGCACGGGTCATTACCCTGATAAGTTACATAACTCTGGCTACCTTATTTCTTGGGTTGTCTCCCCATTCTGGACTTAGACAAATGGTAAACCTGTTTTGGCAAGTTGGACATTTCTACAAACACCAGTGGCATGAAACTTTACACACTCACTTAACAGTGCAAGGGTTATGACTCTGAAAGTTACATAACTCTGGTTTCACTATTTATTTGGTTATCTCCTCATTTGTACTTAGAAAAAGTTTCACCTATTATAGAATATTACTTAATAAAATTGCTTAAATTGACTTATTGACAAAATATACTTGCTTAGTTTTTTTAAAGTAATTACGTTAGTGAAATTGATGAAAGCGGAACTTTGAAAGCCACTAAACACAACAAATATGAAAATATTGAAGACTCAGAATTATTGCGCCTCTTCATGGGCAGTAATGGAAATGCAAGTTACTAGAGGATTCTTGGCCTTAAAGATACACCAGTTGTTAGATGATTCTCCCAACATAACAAATATTTGTCACTGTATATAATATGTGTATACGTACAGTGATTTACTGTCAATCCATAACAGACATGTTGAAGACATTTGCAGTGCCTTTTCTATGAAGTTCACAAATCTATATGCATGCAAGCCAGTTTTCTGTGTCAAAGATTAGTGTACTTTTCTGTATAGTGGTAGTTTTCAATTTCTTATCTACTTTGCCAGCTAACATGTTTTTTCTTGAATAATCTGCTTGTTATACTTTTATATTATAGGTTACTTTACTTGACTTTTATGTTAAATTGTTTCATTTACAGGTTCAGGCACCAGAATGTTATTTCGACCACTATATAGAACTAATTTGTGATTTCAGTTGCTGTTTTAACACTGTGCTATCATGACAAACTTCGCTACCGGGGGCATATGTGTTTTCTGAACACAGTTTCTTGTTCATGAGCTATAAACAGACATTTTCTATTTCAAGTCCACTCTCTGTTATCAGCCACGCTCTGTGCTATGAGCAAACTAGGAAATAGAGAATTTCCATGTTTACAAAGTGTGGAAGTAAAATGTAACATTTTAATGTTTTATTCTCAACATGTTTAGTGTCATCATTCATTAGAGTTTATGATGATTTATGAGTAATATCAATGGAGTCAATTAACGGGTGACGAAAGAAAAATGACAAAAAGTAATAATTCTTGAAAGTAAAAACATCTTTCAATTTATGATAAAAAACATCAGGAATTGTATTTATATCTGGTGCATTTATTTTGACCTTGTCCATGGAAACACATCCATGTGACTTACTCGCGACATAAGACTGAATGACACTGCAACAAAATTAAAGCATGAAACTACGCAACTGACATGTCTAAAACCTTGTCTTCTAATTCATATAACTATATCTAACTATTCGGAGCTCTAAACATATTGCATATACGTATAAAAACAACATCCCTATAAAATTGTTTAAATAGTAAATACGCAAACTTTTTGATTAAAAAAAACTCACTCTTGATATCTTTTACTGCAATGTCAGCGTCTGAACTAACCCTGCAGGTAATGATTCTCAGAACAATTAATACCTGCGTATATTCAATGTCACTAGGCCTACTTATTTTGGATATAGAAATATTTCCACACTGTGTCAAATTCTTTTCCAGTACGTCTTCAATTCGTTTAATCGAATCCCCTCCGTATGAATGGTATAATTGTATGGAAGCTGAAAGTATATGTAATGGTAGAATAAGATCAGACACAAAACATCTGTTTACATAAATGAGTTTTAAAGGTCAAACATCACCGAATCATTGGTAGTATGCTATACAGTTTGTGCGGAGTTGAAGGGTGACAAATCTGTCTTTTCGGTTAACAAGAGGACCATGGTGGCCCTAATTTGCTCACCGGAGTGTTTCTCTTAAAACGACTACTGCAATGAAATGGAAATCGAAGAATACTTACCCCAATTATTAAAGGTCTGGGCTAGCTAAGAAACACCAGACAATGTACAAAAATAAGAACTTGTGGTGTTACCGCCTTGTACCGGCCAATGGCAAAACTTTTTCCCCGACGGATAAAATATGTTTCTAGGATGTACCATCCTCAAACCTGCCCCAAGAACAAAAAGTACAAGTTATCTTGGTGAATTAACTCCAACATACACATCAACTCCACGATGTCACATGCAAAAACACACAAACATATAAAACAAAAAGTTAATGACATTGTAAAGTGAAAAAGGTAGCTATTCAATGACCTTACTGAGACCAGAGCAATTGGAGTCAAATCAGCTAGAACACGATGGCAGAAATTAAAGATACTGATACTTTTCAAGATTTCCCTATTAACCTTTATAAACTCTTAAATTTCATCTACCGTCGTGCCAGCAGGCAAGAGGTAAGCAAAGCGATCAACTGTCGAAGGTTCATATTCACTTGATGTTCAATAGGAAGAGATAACACGAAGTGTCTTTCATAGATCAGCGAGTCTACCAGATTGTTATAAAATCTTCTGAAGGTCATAAATTGAACAAAAATTAGTACGCATTGGGAGGCCAACCACCTGTTTATAAATGGAAGTGCCATATCTAACAAATATTATCTGTAAAAATTATCTATGTTCATTACAAGCGAAATAGGTTTATTTTTTCTTGCAAACTTTATTTTTTATCAATGAGACTGGTGAATTTTTATCAAATTATGAGAAAGTGAAGTGTATCGTGAAAAAAAAATCATACGCAGACAAAGATAAAGCCTGATTTTTTTAGGTTTTAAGCTTCTTTAAAATATTAATCGACCAAAACAGAATTTTTGCCAGTGGTTTCACATCTTTTTGGAAGACATAATGATGTAGTCTTAGGCATTTCATGCAACCAATACATTGTAGATACTTTCTCCCGTTTCGGTTCAAAACTGATTCTAAATTTTGCAATCTGTAGTCTGTGCAGAAACAATATCACTCTCTGATTATGAAGTCAATATATCAGCAGAAATACTACTCAGCTCTTTAGTATGAATATTAATATAGTGTGTCTGTCATACTATAATCAAATTATTTGAAGCCTGATGAGCAGGTGCCAATATAAATCTGTTATGAATTCAGTTTCTCAAATGACGAATGTCAAAAAGTGGCCGAGGTAATAATAATTTGTAACTTCTATAAAAAGCAATGCGAGTGTCAATTATCCTAAAGATTTGGTTTTTTTTCAAATTAGAATGAACATTAGGTTAACTATGTTCTCTTTTACTACATTTATTACAAAATTAGCTTAATGACTTGGATATTTTTGTAAGAGAGGCATTTAATTCAATTTCCGATGGAATTCTGTATTAGAAATTAAACCACGGATTCTGTTGTCTTTGATTACATGAAAATCCCTGGTAACGATATGACCTGCAGGCTTGTAGGAATATTTTGTAAGAGGTTATTTTATTGTAACTGAAAATAGGTTTCAAGTGGGTTTATTGTATTAATAACAAACGATAGGTAATTCAGTATTCTTAAAATAATTTAATATAATACATAAGTGCTAACCGTGAAAGCACTGCAAGTCTACCAGATTGCTATAAAATATTCTGAAATTGAACAGCGAACACGTGGCATTCGTTTGATATTACCGTTGGTTCTAATTCTAGCGACATCGATTACGTTTTGGTAATTCGGGTATTTAAAATATGTCATGATCAGGAATTAAGAAATGTTGCTTTCTTGGTAAATGTTATCATTTAAAACAAGTGGCTAAGGTGTTTAAAGTTGTTTAATCCATTTATTTTCCGAAACAAAAATCTGACTCTGAATTCAAATGCCTTAAAAGCACATCTATCAAAGGTTAGTTTTACTGAATGTTAAAAAGAAATATTTTGTTAACGGAGTCCTGAATGTTTGAAATGTTGATATAAAAAAGTATTTTTATTTTATTTTTACATCAAATTGCCAGTGCAATGTTGATTAAAACGTCCTTTTATCCAACATATGGAATCCTACTTTTACAAAATTTGAAGTTAAAACATAGACAACATTATCAGTTTGTCAGTCCACATCATTGTTTATATTAACAGAAAAAGTTCTTCCATTAACGGTCTATTTAACGATAAAATAAGCTTTTAAATAACTGCAGCATTTGCACCTATTAGAATACACTTGTAAACAAAAGGATGATAATAAACACATCAAAAACCAAAGCTCGTAGATCTTAAACAGACTTTTGCTATAACGGGTCCTCCGGTGCAGAACCATATTGATCAAATGAGGAAAGCTTAAACAGTCTTGGTTCACTTGACACTGCAAAATATAAATACTGGACCCTGTGAGGTGTAATTTCAGACAGAAGGATTTTTCTAAGAATTTCTTTGTATAGGCATTTGAAAAATGTGTCTGCTTTCGCAGAACCAACAATGACAGCAGGCATAAAACTTTCAAAGGTAAAATCCTATAGGCAATGTTATATACCGATTTTCAGCAATGTGATTAATTGCATCAGACGGCATTTCCCTATATGCTTGTGAAATTTCTGTGCACGGCGTAAAGTTTACTCTCCATATTAAATTTCATTATTTTTTTTAAATTCCGCTAAGAGAATAAGATTTAAAAATATTTCCCTGTAAAAATATAAGTATTTTTTCCCTAGGAAGGAGCCAAAATGACCTTAGGATAATAAGGCAGTAATGCGAACAAACTTCTTCAACTTCTTCAAAAAGTAACTTAAAAATGAAAATGTACCTCCCCAGGGAGTAAGTGATTACAACCGGGGCAAACTTTTGACAACTTGTTTAGTAACATTTCTCTTGACAATGCTTCACGAACTCTTTTAAGAAATTTAGGAAGAATTAAATTACTTTCCCACATATTTCCATGCAAAACATGTTATCCACAGGGCTTAATCAATAATTATTTTAGGGACGTTGAAAGATATCGTCACCTGAAAAATAAAAGGCCTTAAGTGCATTTTCATAATTTTCAGGAACAGAGTTTAAAGGTTTATACCTTATTTAAAAAATCAAGGTTTCAATTCAAACAAAACAAAACAAGTAAATTTGTGAGCTAATGCTCTCTAGTTATACCCCCGCTATCAGAAATTTGACTTTCATAATGTAATTTGCATTTGTCATATGTATAAAGAGTGTCATTTTTTTTCCGAGTATTTACCTGAATTTAATACAACTTCATCCAAGGCACAGCTAGATGGATATGAACATGGTCAGAATAATGAACAGGTATTACATCTGGGATTTCTGATTCATCGAAGTCTTAATTCACAAAAACACGATCAAGTGAACCTCCTTTTCTGTGTGTTGGTAACTTCTAAGTATTCGGTAAACAGGAAGTAGATGAGCAAGGAGCATATAATCGCTTTATACCATATGAGAATATAGGATAAAGCAATATGCAAAATATCAGGCTGCTGCATCTTATAGTTGCTGAGAAAACTGTGACGGAAATTGTGAATGTATGTCAACTATGTGTAAAAATCTAAGTATTCGGTAAACAGGAAGTAGATGAGCAAGGAGCATAAAATCGCTTTAAACCATATGGGACTATAGGATAAAGCAATATGCAAAATATCAGGCGGCTGCATGCTCTAGTTACTTAGAAAACTGCGATGGAAAATAATGATGTCGTTTGGTTGATGTAATGCACCTATATAGTGACAAAATCTAAAAATATTCGGTAAACAGGAAGTAGATGAGCAAGGAGCATAAAATCGCTTTACACCATATGGGACTATAGGGTATAGCAATATGTGAAATATCAGGCTTCTGCATGTTATAGTTGCTGAGAAAACTGCAACGGAAATTTGTTACGGACGGACAGATATTTGTTACGGACGGACACACGGACAAGGGTAAAACAGTATAACCCCCACTTCTTCGAAGCGGGGGTATAATAAGTTGATTATATGTGTTATTATCTCAACTTTCTATTCAAATATACTGGTTCGCGACCTATAAAGTCGGACGTCCTACAATCCGGACACCCGCGTATTTCGTTGTTTACTTTGATCATTTGTTATCACTCAGGCGTTTGATTTTGAAGTGACTATAATCAACAACGTCAACAATTTGTAAGTATAATTGTCGAAAATGCAATATTTTCATTTGTGTGCCATTTGACCTGTTGCCTGATAGCGGGGGAAGTTACATATCAGGCAATGCGGATGCGCAAATATTTCACTGTGGCCCGGAAGTTTTAGAAAGGGGTCAAGTATAAGAACATGTTTTGCAGACGAACATTTCCAAAAACAAACATGATAATGTTTCAATGTCGAACTGGAAGACATGTGATTTATAAAATAACTGGAACAATTCAGAAACTGCTGTCTGTTACCGCACTGTTGATTTATACATATTTTCTATGTATATACCAGAATAGCAAATAAATATTGATCTATACTGTTTAATCAATTGATCATTTACAGTAAAATGTCAATAATCTTATAGAATGAAACTCTGATGAATGTTGACGGACCGTCCGGAAACATGGTACAACTTTAAGCAAAATTAACACAATTTAATGACCCTATGTCAGGGCCTCAAAATATGTGTTCTATATTAAGAACTAAGAAATCCCCATGACGTCAGAGAGACCTTGAACCGAACTTCCTGCAGGTAAAAAATCTAGCGTGTAATGTAAACAGATTTAAAGCTTTTATAACAAAAGTTATAAAAACGTCCGGTTATAGGTCGCGAACCAGTACAAGCATACAAAATAACAAATCATCAATAGTGTAAATACGCTCTTATTCTACTACTAATTCTTGCAAGAATCATGAGAATGAAACGGTCATTTATGTCAAATATGACCTTGTGTTGCTAAGAGATTTCAAGTCAATTGAATAACTGTTCATTTGTAGCTGTGGCCGGACTGTAAAAACTTGTGATTGACAGCTTTTTATTGTGGTAGTTTAACTTTATTATATAAGTATGACGCTACAACAAATCTATTTCTGCTCTGGCCCCCACATGTGTCTGAGTAGTACTTGACTTCGGAAGCTCCCGAAAAAGAAAACGATTCTGTAGGTTTCAGCAAACAAGTTGCAGTTTCGAAAGATCCCCTTTTCCCATTGATTTCATCAAACATGTGGCATAGGACATGTTTGCCTGCAAGATTGAACTCTGTAAAATTGCAGAAGCTTAGCCTACGAGACCAATATGACTCACTGACCAGTGAGCATGGAGTTGTGAAAATGGCTTATAGGTCAAATGTTGCCACAAAGTAGCTTCGATCTATCTTTGCTTTTTCTTTATCTTTCGCCTTCTCTTCCCTTGCTTCAACTTCTTGTTGCTTATGAAAGTCATATTCCATTTGTAAACCATCTATTCACCTGCCTTCTGAATTATGCCGAGTGCACATTGAACACTGGTCTTTCTTGGGATTATAAAATGACAACTTGAAATGTTCACAATATCTGTCTGTACTTTGTCTCTTTTACTGGGGCATATACCTTTGAACTACAACAGTCTTTGTAAAGTTGTCACACACGTTTTACATGTATATTCAAATCATGGGCTAAATATTGTTTTTCGATCATTTTTAGTGTAGTGAGATTCCATTTTTGCAAAAACTATTGATATGATGTTTGATGAGTTTAAGTCTTTCATCGTCGATTTTGGTTTTCGGCATGTGCCTACCTTTCATATCTGTCCCTTGAATTGTACCATGTGTTTTTCGTTTAAAAGTCTAACGTACCATTTTTTTTTCACTAATATCAAGAGTTTTAAGAAAGATCTTCTGGCAAACACGAATCCGTTTTTCTCCTTTGAAAAAAAAAAACTGTATATAAACTATACCTTTCTTTTATGTTTTGAGCTTCTTACATGATCACCCTTTGATACAACATCACATAAAAACAATGCTGTCTCTCAAAAATAAAAGTGTGTAATACATTGAAATATGTTTTGTCTATCTGTTTCTGTAAACTAACTGTTGCATTTGAATCTGCATTTAGTACAATCACTTAGCTTAACTTCGTTTCCTTTCTCTGTTTTACCCGATTTTGATATGTATGATTTTCCTTCAAGTTTGTTTCTTTTACGTATAGATGACTTTCATTTCTTTTTCTGCTTGAAAGTTTCTTTCTCGGACCATTATAGTCTGCAGGTTTGTGTGGTGTAACAGTAACATAGTTCTTATTATCACAATTTTCTTTTACATGGCCTTTGTCTCTTTTATTTTCATAGGGAAGTTCAGTGTTGTTTGGTTGCATAATGTTTGGTTGGTTTTGTTACATCATAATGCGCATCTTTTTGAATGCAATATAGGCTATTTATTCGGTTGTAGGGTTTATCTTGAACCTAATTTGATGGCTTAACATTAACGATTGGAGTTGAAATCGAGCTTGAATAGATGCGTATTTCACAATATAAGTGGTTGATAAAGGCAAGAGGCAGACAGTCTGCTACATTTACAACCCAGTGACCACTTTGTCTCATAGTGGTTAGTTCTGTATCAAAAACTTCACTTTGACTCTAATTGCCTAATGGTAAGTGTATGTCCTTGTTTTGTTGAATATTTGTGCATATTAAATTTCGAAATGCATCCTCATCCTTACACAAATTGATGTTAATACTCTCAGCAACAGCAGCAAAGAAACAGTTACCATCTACAGAAATTTGAACTTTCATTTGCTACTAATAATTTGTCTAATCTAAAATCATGAAATCAAAGGTCATTACTGCTGATTTAAAATTGGATGGGCGGAGTATGGTCTTTAAGGATACAAGATCAGTGTAAAAGGGCAGATTTGACAAATATGCCCTTTTCATTCTCAAAAATGAAGTATAAGATAGCACTTGGCAACTACGCCCTTTTAACAAAGTCAATAACTGGAATAAACCTGAGATATTTTTACACAAGATGCACATAGCTAAAGGCTTTACAGAAATGTTAAAATCTCTATTTCGGCCAAAATGTTAGATACGAATTTAACCAATTTTGAACACAGACAATTTTCTCATTTTCTCTGTAAATTTTAAGTCATATACGTTAAGCGTTTGCATACACAAACAAATGGGTGAAACGCTTCTGTTTGGTTACAGTTGTGATTACCTTTAATACTGTCAATTCGGTAAATGCGTAAGCGCAGTATACATTAAGCCCAATATTCAAAACAATTTCCTTTATTGACCTCAGCAGCTGATGAGCAGAATATCTTCAGCACTTCCGGAAAGGTTTCGTTATGTATTTTTTTCTCCGACTCCGGACTACATTACACTGTTTTGTCACGTAGGCAATTCCTATGAACGAATTTCTTGTTATGTGAAAAAGTATCGTTCTATCGTCATAATTTTTAACAGAAACCTTGTATTGAATTTAACACGTACAAAATGTGAAAAAAGCCCCGTTGCTTTTGGCTGGGAAATTAAATGAGCACATCTGATATCCACATTACGAGATGTCAGTTGCATAGTTACAACGTGGCATTAGGTCAAACTAAACTGCGTGAGGTTTTATTTGTAATTGCAAGTACGTTTCAGTGTTTCTTTGTTAAAATTAGTTTTAAACTAAGAAAACATCAAAATCTAATATGGATGACCAATACAGGTTTTAAATTAGTCTCCTCAACTTTTACAGTTTTATTATCTTCTTGAATAGCTATGCAACAAAAGTTACCATTGTTTTAGTTTTGTCAGTGTGGATTTTGTTTTGTTGCCCGGTCCCTCTGCCTTAATTCTATGAGGCACTGTCGAATTATACCTCAGGCAGATGTAAGAGTTATTTTAGAATATTGATAAATTTATGCACACTGTGGAAATGCCCTTTTTTATTGCAAGTCAATGAATTCTGTTTTCAATCGCTTGACCTATTTTTTTTCCAAATGACCTCAAATTACTCAGGTACAGAGCCAACATAAACATGCAAGTAGGCAGTAGACTATCATTTATATTGTGTATTTGTATTGCAAAACCGATTCAGTACAACACCAGTGGATACTTAATTGGTGTTCCTTATTAAAAGACTTACTTTGTTCACTAGGATATTTTGACGTGTGGGTTAATCAGGGAGTTGAGATATTGAATTATTTTTAATATGGTTAAACAAAAGCTTCATGACCAATTTAATCATAGCTGGAATTCAAAATAAAACAATTTAACGAGGGCATTATTTTATAGAAATATTTCGGCATTTCGTTTCCAGCCTTTTCTTTACTGTTTGAACATCAATACATTTTGTCAGTCACTTACACGGTTAAGAGTATCTTCTAATAAGTTGCAAATTGAGGCTAGAAATGGGTTAGCCTCACAAGGTTACAATGAGAAGAAAGAAAAATGTCCAGTTTGTCAAGTGCTAGAGTGTGAATATCATTTTGTATTAGAATGTCAAATATATAATGAATTGAGGAAATACATATCCCAAAGAAACATTGGATAATTGGATCATTAAAAATAGGAATTTATGTATTTAACGCTTTTGAACAACAACAATAATTGATGTACAGTTTATATTAACGTTTATATGCATATGATTTTACACATGTTTCAACATTTTTTTTATTTTACAATATGCATAAAATTTTAATATTATTTATCAATATAATATAATTGTTTTGCAAGCTACTATTTGCTGAAATAATGTAATCATGCTTGTGTTATATCTTCATTAGCTTTTTCGCTCAAATGGAATCACTTAAAAGTGTCTGTCTGTAGTGGAGTGTGACTCTGATGTTGGAACTCTATGATATGTTCACAATACGTCATCAAATGTATTTAATATTTGTGGCTAGACTTGAAAGCGTATACGGACGACCGTTTCTCGAGCTATCGGTAATATCTGACGAACATTTATTCAGTTTTTTTTGATAAGCCAATTACCACTAAATTTACCACTGGCTTCAGATGATGATTTCTTTTCAACATTCTTAAATAACTAACCGCAACGCAAACAATAAGGCTATAACATTTGCTTATCATTCCAATTGCCATACGACAGACAGATAGGCATCTGGCAACCTGTCAGCCAAAATTGATGAACATTAGTTAGTGCCAGCGTTGCCATCTTTATCATTTAGCAAATTGAACGGAATGAAGAACAGATGGGGAGATGGACACTTCCCGATGGGCACTATAAAACAGTTTGAGATCTATGAGCCGTTAGTGGTGGACATTTGCAACAGGTAATTCAAAACCATCCATATACCACAGGATTTAATAGCGGACATGGGTATGGAGTGTGACATCATTCTACATTATTTCCCTAGACCGATGGGACTTTGAAATGACTGAGAGCAGGGCAGTATAGACCACACTGCCTTCACTCATCTGACAGACACGCGTGCCATTGCCTCTAAGTGAGGGAATGTAATCATATAGGTAGGCCGCATACAATCGTTTAGAAAAAAAAGTCTTAACTTGACTTTGAACTTTTAAGAAGGTTTTGTAAAAACATGTGAGTAACATTTATGTTTTATCAAAAATCCTCCAGAATGGACTTAATTAGAGCGAACAAGAAGTTTGTGTACGTAAGGATGGTTTGAAAACCTCATGAAATCCTTTGGTGGCAAAAAATGTATATTGTAAAGCATTCACTGTATGACACTGACGGTATCTGCCTTAAAGCACTGCACTGACAGTCCGTATGAATAAGTTGTATTTTATATGATAGTACACACATGGCATTACAAACGTATATCATAAAAACAATTTATTTAACATCAGAAAAGAATCTGAATTCTGAAACAGAATTTTGATTTCTACCCATGTAAGCGTTCGATTACATTATTTGTAAAATTTCTTGTTCTTGATGCTAAAAACATTATTACCTCAGTTAACACTTCCTTGTTTAATAGTTTTAGATGAAAAATTCAATTAGATTTTCATTTATAAAACGTAAGTGGCAAAATACCAGTTTCTGATTTGAACAATTCAAATTTCTTTTATTTATAGAAATATGACCCCGGGGCAGGGCCAATTTGATTCAAGGGACATAATTTTAATGCCGTTGGTACATATTTACTAGACAATGCTACATAAAAAATGCCTAAGCTCGATGACAAGAATTTTTTTTAAAATTGCTTTTTTACAGACCTTAATGTTAAATAAGTGACACCTGAGCGGGGTCAATTTTAACCCAAGATAAAGATTCTGAACAATCTCTGTGTAAGTCAACTTTACAAGGCTACATAACAAATATCTAAGGTCTGGAGCTAACGGTTTTGGACAAGAAGATTTTCAAACATTTAATATTTTACACAGTTTAGACCACGGGCCAGAGCCGGAGTTGGCCCTAGGGACATAATCTGAAAACATTTGATAGAGGTTTACAAGACCATGTGTAGCCGGGTACAGGTTAATAGGTGATAAATCGATGAGGCAGAACCATGTGGCTTGATAGCTCAGTTGGTAGAGTGTCCGCCCTGTAAGCGGAAGGCCCTGGGTTCGAGTCCCAGTCGAGCCACGATTTTCACCACCTGTTACATTTGGCGCCCAACGTGGGGCACCTACGTTATAATTTGGCTACTGCTTAGGCGCCTCGAGAATGTTTCACAATATTCTCTGTGACTCTGAGAATTCGGGACGAATTCTAAATTTGGAGGGGGTATATGTAGCCGGGTACAGGTTAATAGGTGATAAATCGATGAGGCAGAACCGTGTGGCTTGATAGCTCAGTTGGTAGAGTGTCCGCCCTGTAAGCGGAAGGCCCTGGGTTCGAGTCCCGGTCGAGCCACGATTTTCACCACCTGTTACACACGCAACAAACAAAATATCTTAGCTCTATAGCATATGGTTTAAGACAAGAAGACACTTTAGGTCTCTCCTATGTAAGCCTATGTAAAATCAAGTGACCCACGGGACATGGATTTTATTGAACCCATGACACATTATTTGAACAATACCCATATTCAAACTTGACCTAGAAAATTAACACTTTGAACCGTGATCTCTCTTTAGTCAAAATGTGACTTCTAGAGTGTTAACAAGATATCCCTCTGATCTAACACAGTGACCTAATATTTGACCCCAGATGACACATATTTAAAATAATACATAATCGTCACTGAAATAATGATGACTTCAAAATGTGACTTCTAGAGTATAAACAACGTTTCCGTGACCTACTTTTTGACCCCAGATAACTCATATTCATACTTAACTTTTTAACCTCAGACAAACCAGTTTCGGACATGACCTAAAATAACCAACACAAATATTGTGACTGAAAATCATGATGACTGACTTCAAAATGTGTCCTCTAATGTGATGTTTCTTGAATTAGTAACCTAGTTTTTGACCCCAGATGTCCACATTCGAACTTGATCTTGAAATCATTAGCACCAATAATGTGACTTCAAAATGTGTAATCTACAGCATTTAAAAGATTATCTTGGATTTATGCCAGTGACCTAGTTTTCGTCCCCAGATTGACCAAATATAATGATACTGAATTCAAAATGTGTCCTTAAAATTGTTACCACTGTCTCTTTCAATTTGGCCTGGCGACCTATTTTTTTACCTAGTAAGTAACCCAGTTTCAAACTCCTCCGAAAAACCATCGGGGCAAACATTCTAAGCAAGTCTTTATTAAGACTTGTTCCAATGTAGTCAAAAGAGTGTTTATAAAGTAAATTGTTTACGCACGCTGCACACCTCACGTCAAGACAATGGACGAAAGACAAAAGGCGCATAAAAAACTCATACTAAGCATAGCTTAGAAGATCTAAAAATGCAACAGCCTGGTACTTACTTTTGTTACTCCGCCATGGGTTCCATCGGTTCAAAAAAGACTTCTTGCTGTTCATTTGTTCTAATGCCATTTTGAGACTTTTATTTTCATTTTCCAAATAAACAATCCGTTTCTCGTACCTTTGTGTCACTGTTTCTAATGTATTTTTGAGACTTTTGTTTTCATTGTCAATATCAACAATCCGTTTCTCGTACCTTTGTGTCACTGTTTCTAATGTATTTTTGAGACTTTTGTTTTCATTGTCAATATCAACAATCCGTTTCTCGTACCTTTGTGTCACTGTTTCTAATGTATTTTTGAGACTTTTGTTTTCATTGTCAATATCAACAATCCTTCTCTCGTACGTTTCTTCCTTATTTTCCATTTGAACAATGCTTTTCTTGTACGTTTCTTCCTTATTTTTCATTTGAACAATCCTTTTCATGTACGTTTCTTCCGTATTTTTCATTTGTTTTATAATTTGTTTTAACGCTTCTCTCGTCATATTCCCAAGACCGTCTGATTCCTTATGGTTTTTACCGTTTCCTTCTTCTGACTGATCATTGCTTTGCAACATCCCTTGATTCTGTATTTCTAATGGGAGGTTGTGATTTACCTGTAATATTTATAAATAGATTAAATGAATTTAAATGAGGACCTTTGAATATGAAGTAAACTTTTCTATTCCTTCTACTTATAAAAACTGAAGCAAACTGTGCACTTTTAGTTTTGCTATATATTTACACTTACGTTCAGCCTTTTTAACTCTCTCTCAAATGATTGACACAGTAATGTTGTCCATTTTGAGAGTAATGGATGGCAAATATGCAGAGCAGGGCAGATCATTCTAATGCTTTACACATTTGTAAACATAATTGAAATAGTTCATCAACCTAAATACCATGCGATTATTGCCCGAAAACGGCCGTAGGACCGGACGTTTTGTGCTCAAGGGCGATCATCGCATAATAGTGAGGGGCATCCTATGATTAATGTCTTTTGTTCATGTTTTTTTTGTTTTCATAACAAAAACATCAAGCCTTTACTATCTTTCTTATTTTGAATTTGAAAACACCTTTATTTCATTTCATTTTTGACAATGCGATTCAAAACTTCATGTCACAAAGTAGTTTGCTACTGCTTTTATGTAAATTCTTCATTTTACTGTTATGAACCGGTTAGCAGTCTAAAATAAAACATTCACCAACATTGCTTTCTTAGAACTAGCTACAACAAGAAACAATGGGAACCGGGTTATTCTGTCTTAAGTTCTCTCATTCATATAATTTAGAAATAAGTAGAGGAAAACAACAAAACGTAGTCTATTTTGCTAAAAGTTATCCAAAATGAATGGAAATTTATAATGGGTACAAATGGATTACACGACTCTTTAAACCAAAATTTATGCGTATTATGTAAATCAGTTCATATAATGACATATTGCATTGTAAACGCAAATTGTCTTTAAACACAATTTATTGCCTTTATGTGTGTTAAAAAAATTACCTACACAAAATCAATCTGAAAATTAAATATATCATAATAAATAGGCCCAAACAACTGTTTTTAGGATGTAAAAGGTACGATCTGGACCCCAAAAAGTAGGCACATTTTAACTCAGTGAGAGACGTTTCATGTTGATACCTCTTTGTATTCTTGAGATATGTGCTTGACAAAAATAAGTTTTGAAAATTAAAGGGCAATAACTAAAGATATAAATAAAGGAGATTAATGGTTTTTATGCACTGCACTTTTCAACAATGAGATCTATTCACCAAGTAAGTTTTATGTTGATGACTGTTATAGTCGCTGAGTTATTTGCTGGACAAAAATATGATATGAAAAATTACATAAAAATAACTGGAAAAAAAACACACAATGAAGTACTGTTTTTATGCAATGCACCGCTACTTATTGAGGTCATCTTACCTATTTATATTTTGATAACTCTTATAGTATTATACTCCGGACAAAAAAAAATGAGTATGAAAATTTGCAAAGACCTATACCTCCAAAAACGTAAAATGTAAAGTGACGGTTCTTACGCAATACACTTTTTTTACAAGATCTCTCCACCTATGATGTTTCAAGTTAATAGCTCTTATAGTGTGAGAGTTACACTCCGGAAAATATGTATGAAGAATCAACAAAGGGCAATTTCATCAAAAGTATGAAATGCATAGCAACGGTTTTTGTGCATTACACTTTTCCGTCTTAAGATCTATTCACAATTTTAAGTTGGTAGTGCATACAGACTAATAGTAATGCTTCGGACAAAAATTAAGTATGAAAAATCAAGAAAAGGCAACAACTCAAAATGACAAAGTCTTGTGCTTTACACCTGTGAGATCTATCCACTTTTAAAGTTTCATGTTGATATCTTTAGTAGGTTTTGAGTTATGTGTCGGACAAAAAGCGTGACGGAAATACAGACGGACGGAGAGACGGACGGACGCTGTACTGACAAAATGCATAACACTTTGGAAGCGGATTTTCCAACCAACACAAACCTTCAGTCTCCACTGAAAAAGTAAACTGATACTGTTTTGTTTTTCTTCCTAGATTACTCAATTGCAAATAACGACCTTGGCCCGATGTTCCTTAACATTATTCTTAGTAAAAAAAAATTCTTTATTCATATATGTAATGTTAAATATGTTTATAAGATCATGTATCTATATTCACGGCGTCTTGATAAAACTATTTTGGAGTTTTGAAATTCAAGGGCGTTCAAAGAATAATTACTTCGTTACAAATTCATAATTTCTACCACTAAATAGTGTTTGGAATTATATTTTTTTCCAATCGCTCTGAAGTAAATTTCAAATGTGAGAATAATCAGTGTCACCTGCTCAGTTTAACAACCGAATGAAGTTATTATACTATAATAATAATCACATGGATTTCAACCAAAATAATATTTATTTTTAATTTCGGCTTGTAATATGATAGTAATACAGAACTCGGAGTTATCCCTGACAATCTAAACTAAACTCTTCAAGCTTTGCATACAAGAGAACAAGAGGTGACTTAATTGAAGATTAAAACTACAAGATGGAAACATGATCTTAACTACAGTTTTTTTCTTTGAAAAGGTAAGGGAAAAACGTGCTTTCAGTTACAGTTTAAAGTTAAAGAAGAAATCTTGTGAAAAAAATCTCGTAAACCTTTTTTTCAGTCAGTGTGGTTTTAGTAAAAATAATCTTCCTTAATATGTAGTAAGTGTACCGTCTTTAAATTGTTTTCAAAAACGTTTGAATAGACTTTATTGATAAGGTCAGTAAGAAAATAATAAAAAGTAATAAATAATAAAAAAAAAAAACGCATATAAAAAAAACACAGTCAGAAATCACACAAAAAATTTAATTCGGATTTGCAGTGCAGTGAGGTAAAGAAATGTCAAGTAAAGAGAAATGAAGTGAAGTAAAATGAACTGAAATGAAGTGAAAGGAAGAAAAATGAAATGAAAAAAAATACAGGTACAGTAAAGTCGTGTGCAGTGCAGTGAAACACAACACAGCACAACACAATATAGTTCAGAATAATTCAGCACAACACAACATAGTATGTATGAAGCTTTTCCTGTGCCAAATATCCAGACATGTTAACGTGAGTATTTAAATTCTGAATTGCAGACATGTGTTTTTAACCCTTCAATTTTATAGCTGAATCATACGGTCTCATCCGGTATGTTCATTAGCATATTTCAGTGCTAATTGTGTCAAAATGTAATGTGTTTGCTATTTCTCCAACTTCCACCTGAGTTTGTAACTGCTTAAATCTCAATTTGAGTTATTCAATACAAAGTTGATCCTTCTTATGATAAAAAAGCTAACTGAATGATAACGTAATGTAAATTAAACCTTGCAAGTGTATAACTCGTTTAGCATACTGACGGTGTTCTTCGTCGTGTTAACGTGTGCATTTGAAAGTTGACTGGTAAGTAAGACTTATTTAACGTTTGTTCATTCTCGAATGAACTGTCAAAAGGCGAAACTGGTTTCCAATCGATTACATGTTCCAGGAATTCCAAATATGGATGCTCCTACTATGAAAATGACCACGCGCACATATGACAGATAAAGTCTGTAAATTGTATTAGGTATCTTGGGGCATTCTTAGACGAACAACTTAGTTTTAAAGATCATGTTAAAAGAAAATGTCAGTCTGCAATGTTTAATTATCTCCGAATTAAAAACATAAGAAAATATCTTACAAAAGATGCTACTGAAATACAAGTACTATCACTTGTCATCTCACATCTAGATTATTGTAATGCAATACTGTTTGGCATTCCTAAATGTGGTATTACAAAAATGCAAAGGATACAAAACATGTGTGCAAACCTTGTTTTAAAACTCAGAAGTATGATAGTTCAAAACAAGCATTGTTCTAACTTCATTGGCTTCCTATCAAAGCCAGAAATGAATTTAAGATTTTAACAGTCATGTTCAATTGTTCAAAGGGCAATGCCCTAGCTTATTTAACAGAATTATTGTCTGAACAAGTACCAAGGCGTAGGTTGAGATCTTCAGACTATGTAACAGGCTGCTACGATGTATCGTTTAACAAATGCAAATATTTCGGTGACAGGAGTTTTAAGACAGTTGGTCCGAAATTACGGAACATATATTCTGTAGGTCTGAGAAGTTCTGATTCTGTAGACATTTTCAAGAAAAATCTTAAAACCTTGTTTTTCTGAAATTTTGATTCGTGGTTTTGAGTGATTCCTGTAGTGATGGACTGAACATGGCAGAACTGTATAGCATACTTAGCAGTGAATTGACCAAAATGCATGCTTTAAATTAGTTTAAGTCAGTGTAAATGCCTGTGCAACATTGTATATATTCCATTGTTTGATATTTATCTAATATAAAACACCAGTGAATATACTACGTGTAAAATTAAGGCGTTTAATTAAATAAAACAGTTTCAGTTTGTTATGACTTCGTTATGAGCCGTCAGTTTCCGTCTTTTCGTGTCTGTCTTGGCTGTTCGGCATCAGACTAAATAAATGTCGTATAGAAGTGATGCCGACCACCAACTTGTCGAAAGTGAAGTTTTCAGGATTTTCAACACGCCGTTTAAAGCTTTCATGGTGAAAGTATGGTGGCTGATTTCTGCCATTTCGTGTTTTCGTGTCTTCGCCCCGAAACGTGAAAGGCGAAATAACGAAAATTATGCAAGTTTTCGTTACTTTGCCTTTCGCGTTTCGTGGCGAAGACACGGAAACACGAAATATGTCAGGCGAAATAACAAAACTTTAACAGGCGAAGAGACGAAAGTTTTGTCTTTGAAGTTTTCGTGTCCGCGGGTAGAAATCTTTCGTGTTGGCGACCTTTGTTTGTCGTGTTTTCACCCCGAAACGCGAAAGGCGAAATAACGAAAATGTAGCAGATTTCGTGTTGTCGTGTTTTCGCCCCTAAAGACGAAATAACGACAATGACGACGCTTCGGGAAAGCATATTTAGAATATGAACGAAAGATTTCATTGAAGGTACTTGCACAATACACCTAAAAATATGCACTCCTTAGTAGCACGACCCAGGTCACAGGTGCAGTGCACAGTGCAGTGTGCTGACCTCTGTATATTTCTCGGGTGGCATGGGTGGTATGGGTAACTTACAAGTGATTCTAGTAAGGATGGCGGACCAAACTATAAAACGCTCCTATCGCAAGAACTACGGAATTTTATATCTTCGGCCGACTTTCATGCTCCGCCCATTCCAGTTTGTCAGTTTCCGTATAAATTCCTTATATGGTTGCTGCAAAATCATCTACTTCTGTTGGAGCGTGTATGTCGCTTTGCCAATTTTCCGTGGCAAAAAATAAATACGTAAGAACAGAAACATGATATCGCCGATGTGCGTTCTAAAAATATTCTTTTGATGAAAAGAGATTACGTTTACAATAAAAGAAACTTAGAAGTTCGATAAGTAAAATGTAATGAGTACAGGTGTGGATTTGCAAAAACAGTAGGAAACTTTCAGAGATCTAGTAATGTATGGTTTTGGTTTAAAATTTAAGGGTCATATAGATACTTCTACGTTTGCATACTCAAATTGTCATGATTCAGCCTTAAGATTTAAGAGTAACAAACACATTTCTGCACAGCTGTGTCAAAATATGAAAGTTAACATGTCTGGATTTTTTGCACAGGAAAAGCTCCATGAGTATTCTATATTCAATTATAGTAAATAAGTACCAAGTTATTTGTAATGAAATTTTGATTTTTAGAAGTTTAAGATGATGATAAGGACTAACGTATTAGTAAAACGACTTATTGTTGAGTGTGATGGTATTCGGATAGGTTGATAATTCAGCTTATATCTCTACCATGATATTATAGGTTTTTATTTTGATTTCTAAATGATTCAGTTGTCAAAGAACTTACTTTATTGCATATATAACTACTGATAACTATTTGTTTTCATCTAATAAACAAACAACAACTCTTCATTGTAGTGTTTTAACAGATATTAATTTTATTGTGTATCATATAAAACTTATGTTTTTTACAAGAGTCAAATAGTCAGTTCTACCTGTGTTTCGAGATTGTCTGCACGAGACGTGGAGTGGTTACAGAAGTTGGAAAAATATTCATAGTGGTGGCATGGACTGTTGAGTCGGACTTTTTGGTTTAAAAAAGTTTTGTTTACATTTGGGACGTGAAACTTTTATGTTCAATTGCTTCTTTCTGTATGACGAGCTGGTGTCTAATAATAATATGCCAGAGGAGACTTTTATACAATATACTATACAGACTTACAATCGATACTATATAGACTTCTTTACGTTACTGTTTTTCAAAGATGTAATGTGTAAAAATACTAAACTTGACAGTGGGAGTCTGTTTCATAGAATTGTCTTCAGAAGGATTTGGCTACAACAACTACAGGCATATTCCAAAGGACATGTGCTTATATTAATGGCTGTAATTCCTAAGGACATGTTTTATAATGAATATAAATTTCTTTCTTTTATTAAATACCGTCTTGTATAAAATAAACTTACTGAAACTTTTCTCTTGTTATTGCTTGAAATACAAAAAAATGTAAACTCTGAACAACAAAGGGACTCCACCTCTTCATCCTGACCTGTGACAGTGCCTTATTAAATTTGTTTTAGTTAATTTCTAGATACATACGTTTGTTTGATAACACAAATGACAGAGCATGACAAAAGTAAAAAAGAATGTGTACAACTATTAATATACGAAGTCGTGATCTTAAACATGTTCCTTATCATTTTACAGATAGAGCATTTTTATGGGGACAAATATTGTAAAGAACTATCATCCCTAAAGCTAGTCAGGTGAATGATTCGCTTAGCAAGTTAATACCTTTGCATTTAAAAGCTTTCGTCCCTTATAATATTTACTTGAGACTTATTACACACTGACCTTTACACTGACTTTCAGTAATTTTGTAAAGACATAGCTGTTGTGTGTTTAACCGTAAGAAACTTCATTTTATACTAAGATTTATATTTATTTCTAATGTATTTCTAATCACATCTATTTGAGTTACTTTTTCAAATTATCGTGGCTTATTATGATATTACAGATCTATATAATGGTAGGTAGTTGTTTGTTCTGAATTACAACAACCCATGCATAGAGATAAAGATTTGTAGTTTTCTTGCCAAAATGTGTTTTTAATTTTTTCAAAGACTAACCCTTAAAAGTTGCTTTATTTAAAAAGACAAAGCACTTATATCGCTTAAGTATCCATTAAAGGTCATTGGGCACGACTATAACAACTTTACCTCATCAAAATAACCATGTACTGAGTAAAATGTTTTAATTATAAAATTACGAATGTTTTGCTTTTCATAAGAAAAGACGTGTTTTTGATGATCGGCTGCTTCCACCACGACATCGGTAGATTCTGCCGCTATTGGCTGTGACGTAGATTTATCCCTAATGTACGAGGCAGCTAGTAACGCAGAATTACACTGCTCATACTGCATCATTTTTTAAATGCAAAAATAGCACTAAACCACAAGTGCAAGAAACACAGTAAAGGAACACTTATAAAAATAAACATGCTACAAATTGTAACTTTAAAATATAATGCGGTAACTACTCGATTCTTATCAGTAAATTTAACCAATGTGCCAGGAAAGCGAGAACGGAGAATGTGATCAATAAATATGCCATTTTTTCCATGCTGTGATTTTAAACATCATTGATGCCATACAAATGATCTCTTCCCCGTTTTATATGTTGTGTTACACATTCTCACTTGCTCTTGATGATTACGTCATAAAGAAAACCTTAGTTATTTAAATGTATTAAAATTAGGGATGGGAACGAATGTTCGAATATTCGAATATTCGAAAATCGACCGAATATTCGAATCTGAAAATTAAATTCGAATATTCTATAATGATTTTTTTTTTCAAATAAAGCATCGTTGATAAAACAATCTCTTTGGTATTGTGTTTGTTTATCGCGTGTCAAAAATGATCCAAATAACAATAAAATTACAATGCATAATTGGCAGGGGTAATCGTTACGGATTAACAGCTTGCAACAGGCATCATTGTGACACCATCATTGTGACACCTTTTAATCTATTGTTCATTTTAATTGGCGCCCGTTTATTTCACAAATTTTAGAAGTTGTTTGTCTCACAATATTCAAGGATTAAAGTCATGTTTTACGAAAACGAACAATCAGGCACGCTTATAACTCTACTGAGTATTGATGTTATTTTTTAGTTGCCCAATCAGTAGAATAGCTGAAATATTTTCCTCTTATAAGTATATTTGAAAAAAAAACATTCTGGCTTTATCTTTGATCATCGCTTAACAATATTGAAATAAGATGTCTAGAAAAAAACATGCCGCCCTCGCGTGTTTGGACTTATTTCACGCGGTTTTAATGAACGGAATATATTATGTATTGCCAATAACTTAATAAGTATTTAAACCATTACACAAGCCATTTCTACGCCATTTCTAGATGATACATAGCAGTTTCCCCCGACAACGTACAGGTTATAAAATGTTCGGACTTCAAAATTCGGGTAACTGACTGAACTGAAAAAAAAAAAATATTCGAATATATTCGAATATGGCAAAGCGAATATTCGAATATTGATATTAGTATTCGTTCCCATCCCTAATTAAAATTGTAACGAATTTAGTTGACCTAGTGTGTTAATATTGGTTTCACTGGAATGGAAATTCATACTTTTCTCACGTTGGGTTATTGTTTGAAGAATAATAATATGGCATGTCCATTTAGCGGAAATTTGTGTCTTCTTATAAATAAATAGCCAATGAAATGTCAAAGATCCATAAATTACGCCTTATGCTATGGGATTTATGCAAATTAACCTACCCAAAAGGGACCCTTGTATATTCTGCATAGCTCTCAAAACAACACTTTTTATGACCCAGTGAATGTTTAAGTTGAGACAACTAGCAAGATCTTATGGCTAGTGATATTACAAATAGATTGAATTACTTTTGATCAGTCACACTGGTAAACACTTTTTGTCATAATTGCTTCCAATTAGCATGTCTCAGTTACTATACTTAAGTAGCTTCCATGCAGCTAAATACTTAATGTAATATTTATGATGAAAATAAAAAAATCATTCGACTTGTAATGAGACCACAATATAATAAACATGGGTTGCTTTTAATAATGATATAATTATTATTATTATTATTATTATTATTATTATTATTATTATTTGTTTCATGATTTTGACATAGTTTGTAGGGATTCTTCTTAAATATTATTTGCTCTTTGAACATTTTTTTTATATATCTAAAACATTTCTAGGATAAATACTCTCAAATTTATATGCATTAATAATAATATATCACAGACAGATTAACACTAGATCACTGTAAATGGATTTTTTTATAGATTTTTCAGTCTACATTTCCACTTTCCATACTAATTTTAACGTTTTGTTAACAGTCCAGTTTCTTTTTTTTATTTGCTACGAAAACATCTTTAGGATGAAAATTACCTGCCGAATTTGGCAAAACCATCTTAGTTAGATATTTATTTTTCTCATATGAATATCTAAAGGAGAAAAATTAGTGTTCAGTGACCTTTACGCCTTCATACACTTAGGCTAAAAAAAATTAATGTTTTGTTTCCCCGGTCCCGCTGCATACGTTTTAGAACGCCCGCTTCGATTTTCGATCGCTGGCAAAAAAGATTTTATTCATTAAAACGTCTTTTTACTATTCCCGGTATGGCAAGAAGTACCGCGGTAAACGTTTATGTTTATAGTGGTGCGCTACCTATTTAGTAGTCGAGCGTCACCTATATGCGTCTCAATAACTTCGATCGAGCGAGCATTTACGACACATTGATTCAAATACGGCCACGTTTTTGGTTTTCTACAAATTTTCGACAAACAGGTAAAAATAAAGCTTGTTAAACTAATTTTATTTTCAGAACAATATTCCATGCTTTTGTCAATGCCTTTCTCTTGACGTAATTTTAAAAGATTAAGACTAATTTTCGTGTGTTTCCGTAAGAAATAGAAACTTTTATCTTTGATTTCAGGTAAACGTTTAGGGGTCAACAAAAATGTCGACAATTCTTAGTGTCCAAGTACAACAAAAATCGAAAGTACATGTACCCTGGACTATTATGAGTTCCTTTGTTACATCAGACTCATTTTGAAAAGAAAAAGTAAACAGTGATAACTTACAATGAAACTACTCAGTTTAATTAAATTTTATTATTCATGTATCAAATAAGTACATGTAGAATTATATTCTTACTTAAAAGTTTATTGTGTGTTTTTTTTTTTCACATGACATGTAATTTCTGTTTAGGAAAAAAGTTCTAGCAAGTCTTGTTAAGGATAAAAAGTGGTGTTGCATATCATAAAGTATTTTAATTCAACGGAGACTGATGAGCAGTTAAAGTAAAATATGATGATTTTGTTGAATGCTCTCAGTAGATCTTTTAGGTTAATACTCTGCAACACATTAAACACCATCTTAATACAGATGGTAATTTCATATCCAGTGCCATTGATCATTAAAACTGTATTAATATGAATTTTTGGGGATATGAAACCTCATATTAAGTGCAAAAGCATGAATAAGAAAAATGCGGGTATAAAAAAAATCCGCCCTCCCTCATATAATTTTGATAAAAATGGCCTGAGAAACTAAACATTATTTTTCTTTTTACCTTATGGGATTTTTTCTTCCTATTGAAGTTTATCATGAATTACTTGACAAATTTGTTGCAAATAATATGTTTTGACTCTTGTTTACCCTAATGCCATAATTTGAACTATTTCTGTTGAGGATCACAACATTATAGCACATGATGAATATATGGACTCTAAAATTTCTTGTTTCTAGATTTTTAGTTTTTCTTAAATTACTCTGTGTAAAAAACAAATGACCCCATGGGGATGGGAAATACTGGCCCTATTATCATCATTTCAGTAATCAAGCTGTCTACCAAACATTGATTTACACCAAATATCTAGGCTACAGGCCCTGCCGATTCAGAGAAGAAAATTGAAGAAGTTTTTCATCTAAAACACTAATCTTGGTACAGGGTCAAATGGATGTTAAGATCACTGGGCTAAATGGATGTTAAGGTCATGATGTAAAAATCTGGTAGGGATTTACAAGACGGTGCTATATAACAAATGTCTTAAGGTTTCTCTAAATAAGTCTTCGTGAAACATCTGACCCCTGGTAGAACTCCACTAGGACGTTTCATGCAAAATTTTAGAATTGAATCTTTTCTCTCAGACACTATTTTAAAGATTTTCATGTAACCACCGGGATGGGTCAAGTAAGATAATAATGCCCAAGGGACACAATCTTGATATTCGTTGAAAAGACAATGCTACATTTCAAATTTCAAAAGTGTCTTCCGATTTCTGGAAAGACAATTTTTAGAGTTTGAATATAGAAGTCTTAAGTTAAACATCTGAGCAATAAAATGAAGTTAAAATGTCCCGAAGGGCAAAGTTTAAATCATTGTATAGGTTTATTGAGCAAATGTTTCAATATATCCATACTTAAGGACCTTGTGGTTTCAGACAGACCATATTTATAATACTATAGACCGTGTCAAATGACAACTAATTTAAAGCAATTAAAAAGAAAGTATGATAAAGGGCAGAATTATACCTATATGATAAAGCTTATTTTCAAGGCAACCAGTGACTTAAAGGAATACAAATCGAAGGGTAAATACGAAAAAGTACTACGTGAGTTTTTTCCGAAAGTAACTTTTTGCCATTTTTAGCTAAGACCATCCACAGGCCAAGTGGAAATATCAAGATTATTTTATGATAATTAATGAAATAAATCGCAATTATCAAACAAAACTTGTCTTGTGAACGGACATATGGACCCAAAGCTATACATAGAACAAGAACATGTTTTTCACTGGAAGAAAGGCCAGATAGTATAGGAAAGTGTGAAAGAAAAAAATGTGAAAGGAGAAAGCTAACAAACACATTTCAGTAGGTAAGTGTAAGCACACGTTTCATAAAACATAAATTACTAAACATATTTGTACTTTGGAGGTTACCTGTCTGTGAAATTGCTGGTGTCAGAAATGAATTGTTGTCTGGTTGAATTGAACAGGAAACCCAGGAATAGCCACTGTAATAACAATGAACTGTTCTACAGTCAGCCGCTAGTCTAGTGGTGTAGACATGATGCAAGCAAGATCCTGATAGATGTGTAGGTGTGGAAACATGTTGTTTAAATCCTACAGATGGTAGTTCTATTCACAACCATATCACGACTTTTGAGACTTTTGAGATGGAGGCCTGATTGTTGCGTGCGACACGTCGTCAGCACGTCTAAGATAGTTATACAAAGTCGTTTTAAAATCCATCAATGGATATCAGAATTGTTAACAGACACGACTATCAATGCACTTTTATGAAAAATTCATATCATGATTTTGGACGTACAAGTGTGACCTTGACCTCTGAGATGGACGCCTGATTCTGCGCGCGACACAAAGTCATCATGTCCAACACATTTGTGCAAAGTCGTTTTAGAATATATCCAGGAATACATCCAGAACTGTTGACCGCACACCACCGTCAATGCACTTTTATGAAAATTGCCTTTCAAGTCAAAGTGTGACCTTGACCTTTGACCTAAAACCTGAGTCTTGCAAGTGACACATTTGCCTCAATGTGCCACACGTTTATGGAAAATAATTTCAAAATCAATCCATGACTGATAAAGTTACAGACCGGACAAAAAGCGGACAGACGGACGAACTGACAGACGGACGGACAGACAATTCAAAAATTATATGCCTTTCTTCGGGAGCATAAAAAGTTATAAGTAAAAATAGCTAATATTTTCAACGCGAACAAAATTTCTAAGTGGCTAGAATCTCTTCATTTTTTTTCTTAGTATTTTAACAAAAAAATGCATGTTAAAAGTTCTAGATTTAGCCTCAAAAGTGTAATTATATAGAAAAATTACAATATCAACATAGCATTCTAAAATTATTTGCCATTATACGACAGCAAAGCACAGGTGATGTACTTACTGTGTTTTTGTTGTTGTTGTTGTTGTTGTTTTCTGCAGTAACAATTTTCTATAATGACTATAATTCTTAGTGCTAAAAACACCCAAGTGAATTAGATTTACTTTACATCTTAGATTCATGTCACATTTTACATGGAAAAAGAAGATATCAATATCAAAATAAAATAAATATGTCTTAGAAAATAAAAAAGTTGTCTTAAGTTCAAGGTTTCTAGTACAAAATAATTTTGCATGAATTCGTTCAGTGAGCTCTAATTTGTACCGCTTCTGTTTACTAACTTTTTGTAACTAAAGATGATTTTTTAGTAAACAGAAATCTGGGTATTGTGCTTTTTTAATGAATGAATAAATTATGTTCTCCATAGACACGAAAACGTCCCGTTATTTTGGGAAAATTAGAAAATTCTTACAAAGTCGGTCTTTATTCAATTTTAAAGCATTAAACAACACTCATAACAAATAAGCAAGTTTCAAAGATTTTCTTACCTTGTTAGTTAAACACGAAAGCTTTCGCACTGAATACAGTTGTTTGTTCAGTATAACTTAATTCAGCTTATTAACAGTAAACAGTGCATATAATACTTATATCATAAAAAAACTTATCTTGTTGTAAGGGGTTGACTGTATTTGTATTTTGGAATGAACCATGAAGTTTTTATTGCACTATTTTGGGACAAGGATAAAAAGATGGACAAATTGGATGGTCAGTTAGATACAAGTTTCTAATCTGCTTGGCCATTGCTATGTTTAAACATGTTTTCTCTTTACGAATGAATACGATCATATTTTCTTCGGTAAGCTGATGAAAAGAGTAAAACAAAACATAGCTAAGCTGCTATCAGCAAACATTTCATTTAACTCTCCAGAGTCATTAAGGAAAAGAAAAAGGGATACAACTAACTTTTGTCAACAAAAATCATCTGTTAAAACCAATGCGGTGAAATTTGCTAATATATAATGAAACCATCGTACACGTCCTGCAGAAAAGGTACTGGACTCCCAGTTGAGATTCATCTGTAACAATTAACAATGGTTAATCCAGTCAAGGAGATTTGTCCTACACAACAGTAGTCTGTTCATTATATTTAATGTCAATTTAGGTATACCGATGATTTATTTAAACAAGTATTGCAGAATAATGGAAACATAGTTATTTCAGCAATAACTTTAAAGTAGGTGACTTGCTGCAAATATTTACAAAAATCAACAGCAAACTGTGTGTCAATATCAACATGAAATTTTAAACTTTTTATGATGATTTTATGAACAGTTAAGTTATAAGGATGAAAATGTGTATTTTAAGGAGATTATATAAATCACCGAACTTAAATTTTGCTTGAATTTTCAAACTTCAAAAGATTATTTTAATCAAATGATTAGGATCAAAATTAAGAAATAAAGATCTATGGAAATCTACAATGTAAAATTTCAGAATTATTGAAGGAATTCAAGTTTAAAACAGTGTTTATACTCAACTTTGCA
The DNA here is from genome assembly GCA_012932295.1 of Cyclina sinensis. NCBI lineage: Eukaryota > Metazoa > Mollusca > Bivalvia > Venerida > Veneridae > Cyclina > Cyclina sinensis. The sequence goes on along the minus strand of JAAONU010000011.1, from coordinate 59,602,152 downwards.
TACAGATTTCAAGATCTACATCGATATATTTAATGGATTTCAAGAGACGATAACTTCAGAATGCATCAGTCTACAATCGAGGAAAAAGTTTGATGCAGAATGCATCAGTCTACACGCAAAGAATAAAGTGTTTTTGCACATCTGCTTGTCATGTAGATAATGTGTAGCAAGTTTCAACTGGATGAAAACTGTATAAGGAGTTATCTGCCCAACAAATTGCTTACAGATGAATGACATAATGCCATACTATAATACATCCCACATAAAATTGAAACAAAATTTTTCCAAACTTTTGAATGAATTTTTATATGATTTTGATGACATGTCTGCTGAGTATTTCATTTCTAGCACTAGGAATGGGAGTTACTAAAACTAAAGGAACTATTAAAGGTTCATGCTCTAGCCAGGGAATAGGTGATTTTGGATTTTCTCTGTCTGTGTCAATATGTTTAAGTATTTGTTACAGTTGTTTCGATTTGTATATTCCAAATCTAACCTTTTTCGTCCATAGAGGTTCAGTCTGAACATATTTTGTATGAATGACTGTATATAAACAAGGTATCTTACTTCTGAAATGGCTCAATTTAGCCTGCTGGCACAACAAAATGTCCAATTACTTTATTTCTAGAGGAATGTATTAAGAGCTCTGTCCCTTTGATTTTGCCTATGTCTACTAGATGTGCTGTAGATCATATATTTAAATTTTATGTCTTACAATATATTTGCTTAATTTTTGAGAGGCAAATACATCAACTTCCCCAAGGCTGAAAACTTTTGTAGCCACAAGTCGAGCCATCATACACAAAAACATTGCTGTAAGTGAAAAACACAGAGGAAATGAATAATTTCAAAGCTCATATCAGTTTTAACTCCAAAGTAAAGGGAGCTCTTATAGTATATACTGCAAATGCTCCAAAACATGCCAAAACATTCTGAAGACCATTATTAAGAATTGTAGAAGTGCAAAATATTTTACAAAAATGTTCTGTTTGCATAAGACACACATATTCTTTTTTGTCATTTGTAGTCATTGGCTGTACATTACGGTGCATTACATGCCCTATTAAAATTATGTTTTATTCAACAACCTTCCCCTATTTGATACTTTATGCTACATTAAGCAATTCTATTTTTTAAATATTTTTTAATTATTGAAATCATGAATAAAATAAAACATTTGGGGTCCCAATATCGAAAACACACTCAGCCCTGGGCCACAAAAAAATAAGATTTTATTTGGCCCTAATATAGCCGACTTCGAACAAATAAAAAGGTTCATATCAAATCATTTATCTAACAGCATATTTCAAAGGAGATAGATGACGCATTTCTTTAATATTACAATGGGATGCTGTCAGGCTGAATGCTGTAATTTTGGAACCTCTCAATCTGTCCATTTGCGTTCGCTCAAACTGGCAAACCTGAATTCACCCAAATGGGGCGAAGCTTCTCTTGACTTTCAAAGAAGCACAGACATTTGTGTCAGTTGTATTGCAAATCACAAAACAGTATTCATTGCTATCATCCTGTCGTCTCCAAATTTTTATCAAGGTGCCTTGAGACAGGTTTTGCAAAGCAAAGCACTGAACATGATGCACATTTCACTAAGCTAAAGATTAACACTTCTGAATAAATATTAATTATTTTTATTCAAGATTTGCACTGCTGAATAAATATTTGCCATTTTTTTTTGTTTTCAAGATTTACACTGCTAAAAAAAATAATTGTAATTTGTATGCAAGATTTACACATCAGAATAAAAATTGTAATTTGTATTCAAGTTCTACACTGCTGAATAAGTATTTGCTATTTTGTACTGAAGACTAATACAGTTGAATAAATATTTGTAATTTGTATTCAAGATTTAATATGCTGAATAAATACTTGCCAATTGTATGTAAGACTTACACTGCTGAATAGATACTTGCTTCTTGTATTCAAGATTTTCTATGCTAAAAAAAATTTGTCAGTTTTATTCAATACTTACACTGCTGAACAAATATTTGTAATCGATAAGATACTACTACTGGCATAATGATATTAAATAAATATTCCAGATTTACATTGCTGAATATGTTATTTGTTTTTAAAATTTACACCGCTGAACACATTTTTGTAATTTCTTGTTTTAGAATTACACTGCTGAATAAATATTTGCTATTTCTGTTAAAATTTTCACTTCTTAAAAATCTTTCTATTTGTTTTCAAGATTTAGACTACTAAATAAATATTTGCAGTTTGTATTCAAGCTTTACACTGCTAAATTAGTTTGTAATTTGTATTCAAGATTAACACTACACTGCTGTATAAATCTTTGGTTTGTTATATTCAAGACTTACACTGCTGATCATATATTTGCTATTTTGTATTCACGATTTACACTGCTGATCATATATCTGCTATTTGTATTCAAATAAACAATGCTGATCAATTACGAGTATCTGCTTTTTTTGGTATACATAATTTACATTGCTGGTGAAATATTCGCTATTTGTATTCAAGATTTACACTGCTTATCAAATATTAGCCATTTTTTGTATTCATGATTTACACTGCAGATCGAATATTTGCTATTTTACTTTCAAGATATACACTGCTGTATAAATATTTGTTTTTGTTTTTTTTTTGCATTCAAGATCTACACCGCTTGAACAATATTTACTATTTATATTCAAGATCTACACTGCTAAATAAATATTTGTTTTTTGCATTCAAGATCTACACTGCTTGAAAAATATTGGCTATTTAATATTCAAGATTGACACTGTTGAATAAATATTTCTATTTACGTTCACGATTAAAACTTGTTACAAATATGTGTCATTTAGCATTCGAGAGATACCTGCTGAATTGTATCCTTTTTTCTCATTGTTTTGCATTTAGAATAGGAACATGACGTGGTAAGGCCATATTACTAATTGCTAAGTTATTTTAAATGGATAAAGCGTATTACACAATTGAAATATGCTATCAGAAAAGTTAGAAAACATCAAATGCCAATGTGTTCAAGTATATTACCTAATGATCATAATCAAACTATAATGATGAAACATAAATATTGGAGTTTTGTTCAATTAAGAGGCACTTAACAATGTAATTGTGATAAGAATGCCTCAAATGTAACATGAAGAATGTCTCAACCATTAAATTTGTCATTGAACAGTTGTTGCCACATGCAAAAATGAAGTTGTTTTTTTCAAAATACAGTGTCTTGAAAGGCTGCAATTACCTCAACAGCATTTTTATTAATATATATATGAATCTGAACGCATTTTAATAGTTGGTAATTTTTAACGGGCAATTTCATTCGACTATATTGTGCAAGTTTACTTACTGCCAAGGATAGACCCAGTGACATATCAGCATTACCGCAGATATCAACTTCAAAGGCATATAGTTTTGCTCCATTTCTAAAGGCCACCTATAACAATATAAATATGACTAGATACATTGTGAACAATTGAAGACATATAATTAGTGCGAATTTTGAGAACTGCAAATACGCCAGCCTATCAATGAGAACTGAATTTGGAATTCGAATTTTGACCTTAAAATGATTGCTTTTTAGCAGGAAATCATACTGTTCACTCGGAATGATTTATTTTTTATTCTTCAATAAACAAACATCTGAAATCATAAAACTAATATTTTAAGGCACACAGATTTCACTGTATCAAAAATGATGATTTGTTCATAGTTTTCTCTGCCAAAAATCCTCTCAAAGCTGAATATTAAACAATCCAAAAAGTGCAGCTCTTTCTAAATAAGATATAATGTAAGACATTGTCGAAGTTCAAATCAATGTAGGTACAATGTACTAGCAAATAAATATCTAAAACAAAATTTAACACTGATCACATTTATTATAATGTACAAGTACCTCGTAATATACACAGTGTGTTCAGGTACCAAACCCTTTTCCAAAACAGGTGAAATAAAGGAAAAACACCAACTTAAAATGGAGACTGACTCATTTTTTTCAAATATGTACCAGAGAATGTAAAGATTTTGCTAATGTTTGCTAATATTTAGAGTACTAGTAAGAATTACCTTGTATTCTGCATAGAAAAGATATCTGGCTCCCGACATTACCTTGTCTAACATTACTCTCACCGGACACAGTCTGCAATACAGCAACATGTTTATCAAAGGGAAATAATTCATCCTTATCAAGAAAAATAAGTTTAGTGGTTATGGTTCTTGCTTGACAAAACAAAAAAAGTTTGAATTCAAGTAAAAATATCATGTATGTACGATATGTTCCATTCAAGTTTGGTTCATTAATAATGGTTAACTGCCTTTACAATTCAGAGATTCAGGCTTCCATATCAAGTTATGCCATATGAAATGTATCCTTCAACAAGACATTGCGTTACATAAATGTCTAAGTGTACTTCAGTCGTCAACAGAACTTTAGAGCTACAGTTCTGCTATAAATTTCTTATTGAGTTGAATAATTATCATCACTTTAATTCAAATAACTTATATGGAGTATGATAATATGGAGTTCTTTTATTTGTGTGGGAGGTGACCACATTAGCTCAGGGTCTTCAATGTCTTCTTTATCAGACTAAAACTAAACGTTCGACGTAGCCTCAGAAAGAGTATACATTAAATATTTGTATAATATCTAGTTATTATAATATGAAATATTTCAATAAAACTGAATTTACCTGTAAGCTGCTACAGCCACAGACGATGACATGTTGATTGACCTCGTTTTCTTCTCTTTAAACCCTCCTCCTATTCTTTTCCACCCATAAACTATTCTATTAGCAGGAACACCCAATGCTTCAGTTGCCAAAAACTAATATATATACAAGAAAGTTACTATACATGTACCACAGCAAGACAGAGCAAAATATTGGTGTGTTCTTTCAAGTTTTTTAAGTCTCTCACAATAAGAAATCTCTGTTTAAAAGTACAGAGTTAGTTTGAAGATAGACTTTCAAACATTTAAGAGACCATCTAGAATTTGTAGTCAGGAAATTGTAAAAAAAGTGAGGTTGTCAACACCTTTCTTTTAGAATATTACTTTAATTGTGTCACTCTCTGACGTTTAGCTAATCTCTTTCTATTGTATAAATGTCATAAATTATTATTAGCTCTTTTGTCTCTGGGCTCGAACCTGCGTTTTTGCAAAAAATTTCCTATTACCTGTTCGTTACAAAAGACCTGAAAGTATTAACAAATGTTCTAATCTACCCTTAGAACATCAATCTAAGCTTAACGCAGCAGGTAAAAATTTATTATGTCTCTGACATCAACAAATACTCTGACCAGCCTGCAAATTTGTGTAAACCCATCATTGTCTGCACAATTTCCTCTTCGGTTGATAAGATTTTAGTTATGGCAATGTCCCTAAATAGGTTGTTTTTTTTCAAATTGAATTGCTGTAAACAAAGTTGTGTGTTGACAGATGTCTGTAATTGAATGCATATTGCTTGGAAGACCAAAAAAAATCAGAATGAATACATTTAAGGTAGAGCATTAACATACATGAACCTTATTCACAATGCATTTTATCATTGCAAAAAGCTTTATGAGACTCATTTTTCTCAAATTAATAAATCTAGATATTACTTATCAACATCAATAATTATCTTAGATGTATTTAATACAGAAAATAGACAATGACACTTAATAGCTCACTACAGTACCAGAACATATTTTAATTACAGTAACTACGATTTGATTTAAACTTTCATCGTCAACCTGAGATATAGCAAGTACTTCCTCATCGCCTAGAATAACTGCTCCCCATTTGTTATGGCCCGGTACAAGACTGTGATAGATGTTGTTCACATCTGTCATTGCCTGAGTTTCTGATGTGACTAAATTCTTGATTTTAGCATATGCATTCCCCGTGCTTAATGCCACCAACAACTTGTCTGAATAAATAAACAATCATCGATAAAATAGCACACAATGGAAATATATAATTCTACTTTTACACAGTCTGATAATATTTGTTTCCCAACATGTTTAAATGCTAAAATATTTCCAGAAAACTGTCTTCAGTATTAGTTTGTGTACTAAAAATTTTCATCAACCATACATTTGACATTTTATGATCAAATACCAAAATAAAAAATATCAAAACTCAAAAAGTCTTAAGGCTAAAATGCATGCATTTCACAGGAGTTTTCAACTCAAAGTCTTATGATTTATATTTTACTATCCTTTAGTATCTTCTTGAATTAAGATCATTTCGTGCTCAGAAACAACTTAAATTTCCTTGATAATTACAACATAACTATAGTTAAGTCTTCAAGACATAAAATATGACAAAACTGACAACCAATTTAACCAAAAAGAAATAAAAAACAGTATTCTTTCTTTGTATGAAAACACAGGTACTACTATAAGGAACCCAGAGTTTTCATCAAACCCTTTAGAAATGGGACGCAGATGAAAGGCATTATTTCAGTAAAAAACTGAATTAAGGTGACTTAATATTTCTCTGTCACTGTTACTAGAACTTTTGTTCTTTCATACATTTTAAATACAACAATACTGACTTACTTTGTATTTTTGGCATTTCATCATTATAAACGGCCTCTTCAACGACCTTTTTCATCGCTGATAGATAGTTAATTGGTCGACTGACATGATGATCTTCAAGCTGCCCAGAGGCCACTTCCTGGTACTTCTGGATTCTTTTTTTGAGGTATCGGTGGAAAGGTGGTGTGGCACTTTCGAAGTATGAAGGTGCTCTGGTTTTTGAAAGGTGCTGCAAGCAAGTGAAAATATACTGATCACATAAATCTCTGTGGAATTTTATATCAGAAAAGTCATTTTCTCAATACTTTCTAATATTCTGATTCTGGACCTATTCTTAAAAGTTGTCTATATGACCACTGCAATATTTCACAGTTTTTTCTTTATCTGCTTTCAAGGAAATATTTTTGACACATCATCTTTCTATTAAATCAGACTATATGAACGTTTTCATAAAAGTGACTTTAAAACATTCAGAGATAATCATTAAAGATTTTAAGATTTTCAAGATTTCAAGATTTTTTTCAAGAAAAACCAGAAGGCCAATGGACCATGTGGTACAACATATTTACATCAGTCGGTACATACACTGTTTAAAACAATGTCATATTGACAATATAAATGTTATGTAATGTAATGTAATGTAATGTAATGTTATGTTATGTTATGTTATGTTATGTTATGTTATGTTATGTTATGTTATGTTATGTGTGAAAAACACTCCAGTTAAATTAGATTTACTTTAGCATCTTTGATACATATCACTTCACATAGAAAAAAGAAGATATTAACATGGTCTTAAGTTCAAGTGTTACAGTGCAAAATAATTTTGCATGAATTTAATATTGTCAACGTCATTAAATGAGCTGTAATTTGTAGCGTATCTATTAATTAACTATTTGTTATTAAAGAAGATGTTTTAGTAAATAGAAATCAGGGTTTTTTTGCGTTTTAATTTATGAATAAATTATGTTCTCCGTAGTCACGAAAACGTCCCTACAGACACTCTCATCATTCAAAAAATTCTTAATCCGAAACAATAAACGCACACCAAAATACTATTACTCAGGTAACAGCAAATTACAAGTTCTCCATACACGTCTTTGCACAAAATACAGTTCCTTAAATTATCATCTAAGAAATATAATACCCTCACCGTTATGTGATTGTAGTCAGATCGAATCAAATTATCAGTTTTTCTTCGAATGCTGTCGCTACTAACAATAACTATCGTAACGAACTCAATAATCTCAACGACTTGAAATTAATCTCGATACTTTACTCTTTGGAAACGCAGCCTTGTCTGATACTGAAAATTCATTAACATTCTCAAACGTTTATAACTAAAAGAGTCCTGTAATAATCAAGCTGTAACATTTCACGAGACTTTTACCCTATCTTTCCTTTTCAATTTATATTTGAACTTTCCTTTTTTATTCAGTTTTCATTCTTCTCATACTACTTTTCAATTGTATATTTTTTCAGCATTTAAAGTCACCGGTTCAACACAGAAATATTTAATAATCAAAAGGGGAAGAATTCTATAAGACTTAGTCGTTCGTTCTAATCCTGTTCTCTGAATATGTTACTTTTGTATGTTACTTTTGTATTCAAAGTAGCGACGTCTACTCTAGGAAGAGATACGCTCAAAGCAAGAGATGTGTCACAATAATAGTTAATCTGCAAAGAAGCGAAGGCGCGGCATTACATAATTCCCATAAAATTTAAGTTAAGAGTTTACATAGTTTAATGTAACAATAAAAGAAGGCAGCATTCGCTAATACAATGGTTTTACAACAATGCCTATAGTCAAAAGCTATCAAAGGAAGATAAGAAAAATTCAGCTATTGATTAAGGAAGAACAATGTCAAAAATCTTGAATCTGATAAAACTGAAGAAAAATACACTTATGCCTACACACTCGCATAAAACTCATGTAGGATAGAAAACTCAAGTAATATTTACTATTTTATTCAAGATCTACACTGCTTGAAAAATATTTGCTATTTAATATTCAAGATTGACACTGTTGAATAAATATTTCTATTTACGTTCACGATTAACACTTGTTATAAATATTGTCATTTAGCATTCGAGAGATATCTGCTGAATTGTAGCCTTCTTTTTCTCTCATTTTTTTGCATTTAGAATAGGAACATGACGTGGTAAGGCCATATTACTAGTTGCTAAGTTATTCTAAATAGATAAAGCTTATTACACAATTGAAATATTCTATCAGAAAAGTTAGAAAACATCAAATGCCAATGTGTTCAAGTATATTACCTAATGATCATTATCAAACTATAATGATGAAACATAAATATTGGAGTTTTGTTCAATAAAGAGGCACTTTACAATGTAATTGTGATAAGATTGCCTCAATTGTAACATGAAGAATGTCTTAACCATTAAATCTGTCATTTAACAGTTGTTGCCACATGCAAACATGTAGTTGTTTTTTTTCAAAATACGGTGTCTTGAAAGGCTGCAAATACCTCAACAGCTTTTTTTATCAATAAAAATATGAATCTGAACGCATTTATTTTAATAGTTGGTAATTTTTAACGGGCAATTTCATTCGACTATATTGTGCAAGGTTTACTTACTGCTAAGGATAGACCCAGTGACATATCAGCATTACCGCAGATATCAACTTCAAAGGCATATAGTTTTGCTCCATTTCTAAAGGCAACCTGTAAAAATATAAATATGACTAGAAACATTGTGAACAATTGAAAATATGTGATTAGTGCGAACGTTGAGAACTGCAAATACATTTTTAGCCAGCCTATCAATGAGAACTGAATTTGAATTCGAATTTTGTCCTTTAAATGATTGCCTTTTAGCAGGAAATCATATTGTACACTCAGAATGATTTAGTTTTTATTCTTCAAAAAACAGACATTTGAAATCATAAAACTAATATTTTAAGGTACACAGATTTCACTGTATCAAAAAATGATGATTTGTTCATAGTTTACTCTGCCAAAAATCCTCTCAAAGCTTAAAATTAAAAAAAATCCAAAAAGGGCATCTCTTTGTAAATTAGATGTAATGTAAGACCATGTCGAAGTTAGAATCAATGTAGGTACAATGTACTAGCAAATAAATATCTAAAACAAACTTTTACACTGATCATATTATTATTATAATGTACAAGTACCTCGTAATATACACAGAGTGTGTTCAGGTACCAAGTCATTTTCCAAAACAGGTGAAATAAAGGAAAAACACCAACTTAAAACGGAGACTGGCTCATTTTTTTCAAATATGTACCAGAGAATGTAAAGATTTTGCTAATGTTTGCTAATATTTAGAGTACTAGTATGAATTACCTTGTACTCTGCATAGAAAAGATGTCTGGCTCCCAACATTACCTTGTCTAACAGTACTCTCAATGGACCTAGTCTGTAATACAGCAACATGTTTATCAAAGGGAAATAATTCATCCTTATCAAGAAAAATAAGTTTAGTGGTTATGGTTCTTGCTTGACAAAACAAAAAATGTTTGAATTCAGATAAAAAATATCACGTATGTGCGATATGTTCCATTCAAGTTTGGTTCATTAATAATGGTTAACTGCCTTTACAATTCAGAGATTCAGGCTTTCATATCAAGTTATGCCATATGAAATGTATCCTTCAACAAGACATTGCGTTACATAAATGTCTAAGTGTACTTCAGTCGTCAACAGAACTTTAGAGCTACCGTTCTGCTATAAATTTCTTATTGAGTTGAATAATTATCATCACTTTAATTCAAATAACTTATATGGAGTATGATAATATGGAGTTCTTTTATTTGTGTGGGAGGTGACCACATTAGCTCAGGGTCTTCAATGTCTTCTTTATCAGACTAAAACTAAACATTCGACGTAGCCTCAGAAAGAGTATACATTAACTATTTGTATAATATCTAGTTATTATAACATGAAATATTTCAATAAAATTGAATTTACCTGTAAGCTGCTACAGCCACAGACGATGACATGTTGATTGACCTCGTTTTCTTCTCTCCAAACCCTCCTCCTATTCTTTTCCACCCATAAACTATTCTATTAGCAGGAACACCCAATGCTTCAGTTGCCAAAAACTAATATATATATACAAGAAAGTTACTATACATGTACCACAGCAAGACAGAGCAAAATATTGGTGTGTTCTTTCAAGTTTTTAAGTCTCTCACAATAAGAAATCTCTGTTAAAAGTACAGAGTTAGTTTGAAGAAAGACTTTCAAACATTTAAAAGACCATCTAGAATTTGTAGTCAGGAAATTGTAAAAAAGTGAGGTTGTCAACACCTTTCTTTTAGAATATTACTTTAATTGTGTCACTCTCTGACGTTTAGCTAATCTCTTTCTATTGTATAAATGTCATAAATTATTATTAGCTCTTTTGTCTCTGAGCTCGAACCTGCGTTTTTGCAAAAAATTTCCTATTACCTGTTCGTTACAAAAAACCTGAAAGTATTAACAAATGTTCTAATCTACCCTTAGAACACCAATCTAAGCTTAACGCAGCAGGTAAAAAATTGTTATGTCTCTGACCTCAACAAATACTCTGACCAGCCTGCAAATCTGTGCAAACCCATCATTGTCTGCACAATTTCCTCTTCGGTTGATAAGTTTTAAGTTATGGCAATGTCCCTAAATAGGTTGTTTTTTTTTTTCAAATTGAAAGACATATTGCTGCAAACAAAGTTGTGTTTTGACAGATGTCTATAATTGAATGCATATTGCTTGGAAGACCAAAAAAAATCAGAATGAATACATTTTAAGTAGAGCATTAACATACATGAACCTTATTCACAATGCATTTTATCATTGCAAAAAGCTTTATGAGACTCATTTTTCTCAAATTAATAAATCTAGATATTACTTATCAACATCAATAATTATCTTAGATGTACATAATACAGAAAATAGACAATGACACTTAATAGCTCACTACAGTAACTACAACATATTTTATTTACAGTAACTACGATTTGATTTAAATTTTCATCGTCAACCTGAGATATAGCAAGTACTTCCTCATCGCCTAGAATAACTGCTCCCCATTTGTTATGGCCCGGTACAAGACTGTGATAGATGTTGTTCACATCTCCTGTCATAGCCCGAGTTTCTGATGTGGCTAAATTCTTGATTTTAGCATATGCATTCCCCGTGCTTAATGCCACCAACAACTTCTCTGAATAAATAAACAATCATCGATAAAATGGCACACAATGGAAATATATAATTCTACTTTTATACAGTCTGATAATATTTGTTTCCCAACATGTTTAAATGCTAAAATATTTCCAGAAAACTGTCTTCAGTATAAATTTGTGTACTAAAAATTTTCATCAACCATACATTTGACATTTTATGATCAAATACCAAAATAAAAAAAAATATGCTATAAAACTCAAAAAGTCTTAAGGCTAAAATGCATGCATTTCACAGGAGTTTTCAACTCAAAGTCTTATGATATATATTTACTATCCTTTAGTATCTTCTTGAATTAAGATCATTTCGTGCTCAGAAACAACTCAAATTTCCTTGATAATTACATTATAACTAAAGTTAAGTCTTCAAGACATAAAATATGACAAAACTGACAACTAATTTAACCAAAAAGAAATAAAAAACAGTATAATTTCTTTGTAAGAAAACACAGGTACTACGTATAAGGAATCCAGAGTTTTCATCGAACCCTTTATAAAATGTGAGGCAGGTGAAAGGCTTTATTTCATAAAAAAACTGAATTAAGGTGGCTTGATAATTCTCTGTCACTGTTACTACAACTTTTGTTCCTTCATACATTTTAAATACAACAATACTGACTTACTTTGCATTTTTGGCATATCATCATTATAAACGGTCTCTTCAACGACCTTTTTCATCGCTGATAGATAGTTAATAGGTCGACTGACATGATGATCTTCAAGCTGCCCAGAGGTCACTTCCTGGTACTTCTGGGTGTTTTTTGTGTGGTATCGGTGGAAAGGTGGTGTGGCACTTTCGAAGAATGAAGGTGCTCTGGTTTTTGAAAGGTGCTGCAAGCAAGTGAAAATATTCTGATCACATAAGTCTCTGTGGAATTTTAGATTAGATCAGAAAAGTCATTTTCTCAATACTTTCTAATATTCTGATTCTGGACCTATTCTTAAAAGTTGTCTGTATGACCACTGCAATATTTCACTTTTTTTTCTTTATCTGCTTTCAAGGAAATATTTTTGACACATCATCTTTCTATTAAATCAGACTATATGAACGTTTTCATAAAAGTGACTTTAAAACATTCAGAGATAATCATTAAAGATTTTAAGATTTTCAAGATTTCAAGATTTTTTCAAGAAAAACGAGAAGGCCAATGGACCATGTGGTACAACATATTTACATCAGTCGGTACATACACTGTTTAAAACAATGTCATATTGACAATATATGTAATGTAATGTAATGTAATGTAATGTAATGTAATGTTATGTTATGTTATGTTATGTTATGTTATGTTGTGTTATCTTATGTGTTAAAAAAACTCCAGTTAAATTAGATTTACTTTAGCATCTTAGATACATATCACTTTACATAGAAAAAAGAAGATATTTACATGGTCTTAAGTTCAAGTGTTACAGTGCAAAATAATTTTGCATGAATTTAATATTGTCAACGTCATTAAATGAGCTGTTATTTGTAGCGTATCTATTAACTAACTATTTGTTATTAAAGATGATTTTTTAGTATAAAGAAATCAGGGTTTTGTGCTTTTTAATTAATGAATAAATTATGTTCTCCATAGTCACGAAAACGTCCCTACAGACACTCTCATCATTCAAAAATTTCTAAATCCGAAATAATAAACGCACTCCCAAATACTATTACTCAGGTAACAGAAAATTAAAGTTCTACATACACGTCTTTGCACAAAATACAGTTCCTTAAATTATCATCTTTTTCCAATAAATATAATACCCTCACCATTATGTGATTGTGATCGGGTCGAATCAAATTATCAGTTTTTCTTCGAATGCTATCGCTACAACAACTATCGTAACGAACTCAATAATCTCAACGACTTGAAATTAATCTCGATACTTTACTCTTCGTAAACGCAGCCTTGTTTGAAAATGAAAATACATTTTTATTCTCAAAGGTTTATAACTAAAACTAAAAATTTCCTGTAATAATCAAGCTGTAACATTTCACATTACCCTATCTTTCCTTTTCACTTTATATTTGAACTTTCCTTTTTTCAACACAGAAATATTTAATAATCAAAAGGGGAAGAATTCTACAAGACTTAGTCTTTCGTTCTAATCCTGTTCTCTGAATATGTTACTTTTGTATTCAAAGTAGCGACTTCTACTCTAGGATGAGATACGCTCAAAGCAAGAGATGTGTCACAATAATAGTTAATCTGCAAAGAAGCGAAGGCGCGGCATTACCTAATTCCCATCGAATTTAAGTTAAGAGTTTACATAGTTTAATTTAACAATAAAAGAAGGCAGCATTCGAACAATGTTAAAAATCTTAATACTGATAAAACCGAAAAAATACACTTATGCCTACACACTCATTCGCAAAAACTCAAGTAGGATATTTTATATTGTTCAGTCTTTTTTCTTCCTTTCATGTGGCTCTTTATATATATATATTTGCAATTTCCATTGTAGATCTGTTGATCGGGTATGATTGATACTATTAATATTAAATGCGAAGACAAGGCAGATTGTAAATAGTAAAAAGGCCAAAATTTCGCACTAAAAGATTATATAGTTTAAAGACGGGGAAAAGTTTATCAGGATCAACAAGAAAAAAATAAATAAGGTTCGCCATTTCCTGCCGGATAAACTTTTCCGTCCCAGTACTAACAATTCACATATCATGTTTTCAAAATTACGAACTGTTTTATTCGACTTTGACAGACCACACATCCATCTTTGCTCTTTGCTACCGACAGACCGGTTAAAGATTCAGTTATTTGACTGATAAAATAAGAACTTACATTCAACTTTTCCATTGCCGTTGTTCGCTTATAAATGTCTAAGGTAAAACTGAAAAAGAAAGATTTTTTCAAATTACTACTAAACTTGAAGCAAACAAAACACATCTTGTAATTTCACTCAAGTCCAGTTATGTACATTTCTAAAGCAAAAGATATATAGTAGAAGTTTTTTTATGAAATTGTAAACGATTTATATTCAACACACCTGTTGTTTGTTTTGAGTGTTCGTTTTTCGATACTGTTTAAAATCATTTATTTGTTAAAGCTTTTTTTTTCAAAAAAATTATATATATAATTCACTTCACTTGACAATGGTACGTATGTAAACATATTGTGGTTGTGGACTCAGAAAGAAAGATTTCTAAAGACAAATAAATTAGCATGCTTTTTTTAAAAAAAAAAACTTCTCGATCTCTTTCCTGGAAAAACGAGTTTAAATAGACTCTGAAGAGAACCTTCAGTACATTGTACATGCTAATTGAGATTTAGTTATTTTATTATTACCAGGACATTTCTTTAGACATTTGGTTATTTGTATTGATAAGACCCTTACATTCAACCCCTAAATCTAGGTTTAAAGTTTAATGTTTGTAGTTTACCCATGAGCAAGGGCTTACGTGCGTCTAGTGGCTGAGATACGTAGAAAATAGTTTGTTCTATATACAACTTACAATTTAATTCAGCTGTAACTATACACTAAGATGAACTTTGCAAATTGTTATTTTCAGCGTATTGTTAATTTTTCAAACTATCGCCCTTTTTTCTATCGAGAAGATAAACACCGTATGCTAGGAAACAGGAATAACAAGAGATGTTTGAAAAACATATATGCCCCCCTAGCGCCTTATTCCTAGAGGCGGCCATGAAGTTTTGAGGAGCTAGGACCAAGCGTTCTATAGTTATTGATCGGAAACCAATTTGCTATTCAAAGACACTGTGACCACGGCCTTTGACCTGGTGACCTGAAAAACTGAAGGAGTCATGTACTGTTTATGACCAATCGACACATTAAGTTTGAAGAACATGGGCCCAAGCGTTCTACACTTATTCATTAGAAACCATTTTGCTTTTCAAGGTCACTGTGACCCTTGACCTTTGACACAATGACCTGAAAACGATTGTTGTCATCTACTGATCATGACAAACCTACTTACTAAGTCTGACAAACGTGGGCCCAACGATTCCCTTGATATTTAGCAGAAGCTTTTTGATTTTCAAGGGCACTGTGACATTGACCTTTGACCTAATAACCCTGAAAACTACAGGGATCTTCTAATTCTCATGACAAACCTACCTATAAAGTTTTGAGGACCTTGGCCAAAACGTTCTTGTATTGACCCGACACATTTTGCTAAACATGATCATTGTGACCCTGATCTTTGATCTGAAAAGCTAGAGGGGCCATCTACAGGTCATGGCCAACCTCTATACCAAGTTTGTGGAATCTGGGCCTTAGCACTCTATAGTTATCCACATCATTTTGCTTTTAATGGTCACTGTGACCTTGGCCTTTGACCTGGTGACCTGTAAACGATAAGGGTCATCTATTGGTGATTACCAACCAACATACTTAGATTAAAGAACTAGGTTCAAGGGTTCTATAGTTATTGATGTGAAACCATTTTGCTCTCCAAGGTCACTCTGACCTTGACCTATGACCTAATGACCTGAAGAACTATCGAGGTTATAAAGTTGTCATGACCAACTTACACACTAAGTTTGAACAACCTGGGAACAAGGATTCTACAGTTATTCATCAGAAACCATTTTGCTTTTTAGCCTCTCTGTGACCTTGACCTTTGATCTGGTGAGGTAAAATGCTAAATGGGGCATCTACTGATAATGACCAACCTACACAATAAGTATGAAGAACCTGAAACCAAGTCTTCTATAGATATTGATCGGAAACCGTTTTGCTTTTCAAGCTCACTGTCACCTTAACCTTTGACCTAGTGATGTAAAAACGTAAAGGGAGCATCTACTAATCATGATCAACCCATACACTAAGTTTGAACAACCTGGAAATAAGAGTTATTTAGTTATTGACCTTTGATCTGGTGAGGTTGAAAACTAAAGGGGTCCTCTACTAATCATGGCCAACCTACGTACTAAGTTTGAACAACCTGGGCCCAAGGGTTCGATAGTTATTGATCAGAAGCTATTTTGCTATTCAAGGTAAGTCTGACCTTGACCTTTGATCTGGTGACCTAAAAA
The DNA here is from genome assembly GCA_012932295.1 of Cyclina sinensis. Taxonomy (NCBI): domain Eukaryota; kingdom Metazoa; phylum Mollusca; class Bivalvia; order Venerida; family Veneridae; genus Cyclina; species Cyclina sinensis. Next base: position 59,585,445 of record JAAONU010000011.1, on the reverse strand, counting down.
CTATTGGGGGCATTTACTGGACATGACCTACCTAGATACTAAGATTGAACAATCTGGGACCAAGGGTTCTTTAGTTATTGATCCAAAACCGTTTTTCTATTCAAAGTCACTGTGTCTTTGACCTGAAAACTATAGAGTCATCTACTAGACATAACAAACCTAAATACTAAGTCTGATAAGGTGGGACTAAGGGTTCTCTAGATATTGGTCGGAAAGCAAAGTGTCTATTGACCGAACAACCGACATTTGCAAATATATATGCCCCTTCATCTTCGATGGGGGGCATAAAAATCTCTGTGTGAATATATGAACCAGAGGGCCAAGTGGCCCTGTGTCGCTCACCTGAAATGTGTGGTACGAGGTTCAAAGTTCATCAAACTTGGTTATTGTATTCTGTATAGAAACTGTGTATGTGATCTAAATTTCAAGCTTGTAGTATCAAAACCAAGAATGAAGGTCAGTATGTTTGTAAGTTACTCATTGGGGATGTCCGATGTTAACCCAGTGGCCATAATTTGAACAATTTTGGTAGATGTTTACCAGATGATACTATAAACCAAATATCTAGAGCATACAAAAAGCTGCAGCGGACCTTTTTGGTCAGGTGAGCTAAAATATGTCAGGCAGAACTACACCCTATACATCGTCGGATACCCACGGCCGATCCATTAACATTTATCAGCCGTGGGAATTTAGGACAATATCTTGTCGATTAGAGGTGTGTCAAAGATAGCTATTTCATTGGTTAAACCAATCAAAACGCTCGTTCTATACGACATTCGGTATTACAGACAAGATAGCGACAACCGTAGTCGACATGTTTTATTCACTTTGTGAAAATTTTAGGGGCACAGCCATTTTGTTTCTGACAGTTTTCTAACCTCTCCGTTAAAGAGTATCAATTTTGTTAAACGCAATTTCATTGACTGATATTTTAGGCACTTGTTGACGCAAGTCGATTCATTTTTCCCACGGTTTGATTATATGCAATAATCAACCGTCGGTATTCGACGATGCACTATATGCAAATCATTTGTGACGTTTCACTGTAAACTATTTAACACTGTTAACTTCTGGCAATCGATTGACATACTGACCGAAAGACCGATTGTAAGACTATTCTGACAGCTGCAGTGAAACATAAATTAGTTTTTTAGTTTTCTTTAGATGAAAACGTATTCACATATAACATTTCAGGCTTAACTACCTTTTAGTTGGAGAAAAACCATTTAAAATAGTTAGGTCCGGTTTGGATACACCAATAGTTTTTAGAAGCTACTCTAAGTAGTATAAACGGGGCAGGGGAGAATGTTACCTTTTGGTTGTATTTGCTCTTAAGGATACTGCGCATGCGTCAAAGGGGAGATAAATGAGACAAAACGTCTGTCACGATGGTCAAGAGTGATCTTAACTCGATTGACACTAAGATTCCTGGAACTCTGAAGATGTCAGAAACTGTTGCAGACCTATGCACTTTACTAGGAAGGGTCTCTAGATGTCAACACTGGCGTTAACTTGATCGGCACCAATATTCTTGAAAGTCTGCGAGAGTGTCAGAAACAGTCGCATACAATTTGTCTGCGACTATTTCTGAAACTCTCGCAGACTTTCAGGAATGTCGGTGCCAATCGAGATGACAATTTTGATGTCTAGGGATGCCCCAGAGACCATTGCTTCGGTTTTAGACTGTTTATAGCATTATCGCAGACTTCCAGGAATATTGGTGCCTATCCAGTTTACATCATATCCAACCATTCTGACAGACGTTTAGTCACATTTATTACACTTTTACACATGGAAAATCTTCCAGAAGGGCTAATGTTCGGGAAGGGAAAATCTTGGGGACCTGAAGATTCTCTCCCCCGTTTCATTATGTTAACGCTCATACCTCTCTCTCACACATTCCTCACGCCTCCTCTCTCATTCATTATGCCTCCTCTGCCCCTCTTTCATTCCCCATGTTTCCTTGTTTCTAAGGCCTGATAGAATTAAGACATGTCTAGAGACACTCCCGTGTATATTGCATAGGTTTAACAAAGCGCGTGTCGCTTAACGCTAAATTAAATATAAGCTTTAAAAAGCGGTAATAAAAAATAAACGGTTCTAAATATATACTAAACTGGTTCTCACTAGAAGTCTAAAACAACTCATCCCTTATGAAGCAGAACTGTCATTTCCCTATTATCGAGAAAGTCTAGGGACAGGGGTGCGACTGTTTCTTACACTCTCGCAGACTTTCAGGAATATTAGTGCCAATCGAGTAAACGCCCATTTTGACATGTAGGGACCCTCTCAATCCACTGCATAGGTCTGAGACTGTTTCTAACATTTCGCAGTGTTCCAGGAATTTTTGGGCCAATCAAGTTAAGATAACTCTTGACATTTATCTCCCCGCAGTCCCGCATGCGCAGTCCCGAAAAGGGCAGATCTTCGGGTCAGACATGTTTTAATGACTATCTCCCCTTTCAAAGAGCAAATCCGAACAAAAGGTATGATGCCTCCCCCACCTAGTTTTATACTACTATTCGATTTTGTCGGCTAATTTCACATAAAATACGACTCTCAAACACTCTTCTAATTCACAGTACCATGCTGAATCCTGCTTCTTCTGTTCCTCATTTAGTTGACCTAGATTAGGCTGATGCTGAATAAAATGTTCAATATCAGGTTGAATAACCAGCTGGAAATCGTCTCGGTTTGTCGAAGTATCAAGTTTGGACAATTCCTGTTTTAAATCAGCCAGCAGGTTCTTTCCCCTTTGTAAGCAGATGAAAACTAGGACCTCTTTCTCTGAGCTTGCTGAGTCAAGTTGTTGTTTCAGGATCTCGAGTTTCAACTCCTGTTCGATAATTTCGTCGGTAGCTTTGTTAATATAACTATCGTTATCTAAATACTTTTTGTCCATATATTCCAAAGTTGTTCTTTCTAGCGAGTCAACCAAACCGTTTAATTTGGCACTGTAGTCTTTCAGTTGTTTAATAAATGTTTCCTTTGATTGCAAATTTGTTTTTGTTTTCTCCTCAATCTTGCTTTTTATCTGCTGTATGTGTTTCAGTTCAACTTCGGTGTTTTTCTTCATGGTTGCGAATTCTGATGTAGGGCAAATATGTTTCGCTTTTTCCGGAATGTACTCTATGTTCTTACAAGACCTGTAAAAGCACAATAATGCAAAAATCTAATGAATAATTAATCTTTATTTATTATATACAAGAATAAGGCGCCTTTTCTAATAGTGAAATTCCTTCGACTTCGACACAATTTTAAACGTGAGAACAAAGATTTAAAATAAAACTTGTATTCATGGATTACTTACGTGTGACTCATGTCCACTTGATATTTTTTGTGGAATTTTGACCTTTAACAGAATGTAACAGAATATAAAATTAGTGTATACACAGCTAATTGCTAGGTGGTTTTAGAGAAAACTTTAATAGTCGCTGGTACTTTCGTCGTTATTTCGTGCTCACCTTTAAGGCCTCTTTTGTCAATATTTTCCGCATATTTAAATCATATATTTATATGTGTGTGTGTGTGTGTGTGTGTGTGTGTGTGTGTGTGTGTGCGTGCGTGTGTGTGTGTGTGTGTGTGTGTGTGTGTGATTTACATATGCGGAAAATATTGACAAAATATATATATATTATAAATATGAAAAAATAAAAACATCACATGGGTTTTTGAATATGTAATTGCCAACCGGTTTCTTTTATCATCAGGGCAATAAAACAAAATGTGTAAAACCCTCAGCAACGTGTGTACACATGTGTACACAACGTTAAAAATGATGACGTCATCAATAACTGTTAAACTTTGGCTCAAAAATGTCTATAAAATAACGTTCTTTAGATAACCTAGCTGAAACATCATTACTATGGAATTTGAAAAATGGAAATATTGAAAATTTAGGGCATTGTTTTGAGCATATATCAAGATGTGTGCTTAGTGGTAATTGTCTTGTTGACGGGTCTCTTATTTGCTGTTCATGGACTGTTTTTCTGTTTCTTAATTTATCTCCTGTTTGTCCTATATAGAATTCATTACAACCATTACACACTAAAACATATAGAACATTTTTCACTGTACAGTCCATATTTTCTTTTATGTGAAAACATTTATTTTTTTATTTTTAAAGATGATCCTTCAATAATATAAATACAAAGCCCACAACGGGGCTGATTACATTTCTTAACTGATGGAGTAGCGATGTTGTCACTAAACTCAGATTGAGTTAGAAAGCGTTTTAAATTTGGGAGTTGGCGCTTGCATTTTATTATCTTGGTATTATTTAAAACTTTTTTCATTTTGTTGTCTGTATTTAAAATTTCCATATTATTTTTAGTATGCCAAATACCTCCCTATTTTTTGGGTTGTGTGTTGATATAAATGGTGTAATATCTTCCCTTTCAGAGCTTTTAAACTCAGTAGAGTACCCCTAGGAATTTGGAGTGCTTTAATGATTCCAGATTTAATTATTTGAATAGGGTATTTTCTTTTGATAAGAATGTTCGCCAGTTCTTTTAATCTTGTTTCAAGAATATCTCTATCAGACACAATTGTACAAATTCTGCGTCCTAAAGAAAATGGAATATTTATTTTTGTATGTTTAGGGTGGCATGATTTGAAATTTAAAAATTGTTTAGAATCGGTATTTTTAAAATATATATCAGTGATAATTGACGTTTCTTTTTTCATTATCAGTATATCTAGAAAAGGTAATTTTGTAGCACTGCATTGCATTTTGAATTTGATATCTGTATGTAAGCTGTTTAAAATCTTACCAAATAAAAGCAAATCTAAAATAGATTCTTCCCAAAAGATAAAACAGTCGTCCAGATACCTTTTCCATCTATCTTTCACGTATTTAGCTAAAACAACGTTTCTTTCTTCTTTAATTCCTCCATATAACATTTCTTCTAAGAAACCTAAAACTAATGTAGCAAACGTCGGAGCTACTTTTGTTCCCATGGGTGTTCCTTTGCATTGATTAAAATATTCATTGTTAAATGAAAAATTATTGTTTTCTAAAATTATTCTAAGTCCCTCAATAATGAAGTTCTTATCAAAACGATCCGATATTATCTCTGGATATCTATTTAACCAGAAAGTTATAGCTTCTAGACCTAAGTCATGAGGAATGTTTGTGTATAAACTGATAATATCAAAGGAAACAAGAATAGTATGTTCTGAAACTGTATTGGGTAAAAAATTAAGAAAATCTATATTATCGCGTAAAAAACTTGGTATCTTACTTAGCAAAGGTTTAAGTAGAATATCCAAAAAAACTGCTTAGATGACTTGTCTCGCAATTTGGACCAGCTACAATTGGCCGAAATTGAAAATCTACAGGATTTAATATTTCAATATATTCTTTATTTTGGTCATTACATGCTTGTTGTATAACTTCACTCTTATGTATTTTAGGTAGACCATAAAATGTGCTGTCAAATCAAAATCAAAGTTCAACAAAAAGTCGATTTCTTGTCTGGTTATTTTTTCACATGTCTTTGTGAGATTTTTAATTTTAGTGAAAATTCCTTTTCGGTTATTATTAGGTATAGGTTTGTAGAAAGACTCGTTTGTCAACATTTCTAGAATTTTAGATTTATAAAACTCTCGATTCATAATAACAATGCCACCACCTTTGTCTGCTTCTTTGATTATAATAGATGTATCTTTTGCTAATGATCTTAATGCCTTTCGTTGCTCGAGTGATATATTATGTCTAATTTTATTACTTTCATTGCTAACATTTGAACACAAGGTTTTTGCCGTGGAAATATATGTATCCAAAACTTCATTGCGACCACTTGGAGGGGTAAAGTTACTTATATTTTTTACTAAAGAGATACTATTAGAGTCTACTCCATCAAAAAATTCCCGTAATCGTAATTTGCGTAAGAATTCAGTCACATCAGTGTTAAGTTCATATTTGTTATTTTTTTCAGGTGTAGGTGTAAATCTTAGACCCATCAACAAGACGCTTTTTTCTGTTTCACTTAGTTTGTGGTCTGAAAAATTAAAAATTTTGGTAAAAATCTTATTTGTTTCAGCTAAGTTACCTTCTTTTACATTATGCTGTGCCAGTTGTGGTCCGCGTCTAAAAAAGAATTATATTCATCTGGCGTGACCACATCCAAGTTATTACTTTGACTGTTGTTTGATCTGTCTCCCCAAAAATCTTCTTCTATATGTTTTAGTGTGTAATGGTTGTAATGAATTCTATATAGGACAAACAGGAGATAAATTAAGAATCAGAAAAACAGTCCATGAACAGCAAATAAGAGACCCGTCAACAAGACAATTACCACTAAGCACACATCTTGATATATGCTCAAAACAATGCCCTAAATTTTCAATATTACTATTTTTCAAATTCCATAGTAATGATGTTTCAGCTAGGTTATCTAAAGAACGTTATTTTATAGTCATTTTTGAGCCAAAGCTTAACAGTTATTGATGACGTCATCATTTTTAACGTTGTGTACACATGTGTACACACGTTGCTAAGGGTTTTACACATTTTGTTTTATTGCCCTGATGATAAAAGAAACCGGTTGGCAATTACATATTCAAAAACCCATGTGATGTTTTTATTTTTTCATATTTAATTACTTGCCCGGCACATTTTTAAACTTTTGTATATAATTTTCCGGACAAGGGAATCAACATGGGTCCTAAAAGGGCTAAACCAGATGACAGCAGTTCAGATAGTTCACCATCAGAATCGACATCATCAATGAATCAAAATCAAGGTGACAAACAACTGGAAGAAATAAGCGCTAATTGTCACTAATATTAACGGCAATTCATGATTTAACAGATGCGGTTAGAGAAACCAATAAACGTCTGTCACCAGCAAAAACTGAAACAGCCATGAGTGAAATAACAAAGGTTATAAAAGAAATGGATGAAAAGATTAAATGCAGAGCAAACTACCAAGAGAATAGCAGTACCAATATAGACATGGGAGAAAATACAAATTACTTTGAAGCAGAAGCCATGCGCATTAAATCTAGCATTGCTGCTACATGGGATAAAAAAAATAAATAATAGAAAAGATGCGTATTGGGGAAAAGTCCGTAACAGCGGAAATATAATTTTCCACGAGAAATGGATAGCGGCAAATCCAATTATAATTCCCAGAAAATTTCAAAAGTTTGAATTTAAAAATGAAAATGAGAAACAAAGAATGTTAGAGAAAGAAATGTATTACATGATTTCAGAACCGAAATTGAAATGGAGAAATTAAAAGTAGCTTCATGTAATGAACGCGTTAGAAAATTAGACTTAAAAATGCAGGAGCTCATTTTTTCAAAATGTTCAGGTTCAGTAGCAGAATGCTTGCTAAGTTTATGGACAAAAAATGTGCAAAGGAATAAAGAAATCTCTCATAAAAGATGGAAAAATAATGAACGCTGGCTGAATTCATATGAAGAAGATTTTATAAAAACTTACGCAAATTCCAATACTTTTTTCAAAAAGGGAAACACATACCGTGAATATAACCAGCCTCAAAGAAGGACCTATGCTGAAGCTGTGAAAAAAGGGCCTTTGCCAAGTAGGCAACAAAACAGAAAACAAAGAGATAACCAAAATATACAAGGTCTTCTCCAACAATTAATAACAAAACTTAACAATCAAAATAACACTCAGAGAAACAAAAGACAAGTCCGAAATTCTCAAAGAAGAAGATTTTGGGGAGACAGATCAAACAACAGTCAAAGTAATAACTTGGATGTGGTCACGCCAGATGAATATGATTCTTTTTTAGACGCGGACCACAACTGGCACAGCATAATGTAAAAGAAGGTAACTTAGCTGAAACAAATAAGATTTTTACCAAAATTTTTAATTTATCAGACCACAAACTAAGTGAAACAGAAAAAAGCGTCTTGTTGATGGGTCTAAAATTTACAGCTACACCTGAAAAAAATAACAAATATGAACTTAACACTGATGTGACTGAATTCTTACGCAAATTACGATTACGGGAATTTTTTGATGGAGTAGACTCTAATAGTATCTCTTTAGTAAAAAATATAAGTAACTTTACCCCTCCAAGTGGTCGCAATGAAGTTTTGATGCATATATTTCCACGGCAAAAACCTTGTGTTCAAATGTTAGCAATGAAAGTAATAAAATTAGACATAATATATCACTCGAGCAACGAAAGGCATTAAGATCATTAGCAAAAGATACATCTATTATAATCAAAGAAGCAGACAAAGGTGGTGGCATTGTTATTATGAATCGAGAGTTTTATAAATCTAAAATTCTAGAAATGTTGAAAAATGAGTCTTTCTACAAACCTATACCTAATAATAACCGAAAAGGAATTTTCACTAAAATTAAAAATCTCACAAAGAAATGTGAAAAAATAACCAGACAAGAAATCGACTTTTTGTTGAACTTTGATTGTAAATCCAGCACATTTTATGGTCTACCTAAAATACATAAGAGTGAAGTTATACAACAAGCATGTAATGACCAAAATAAAAAATATATTGAAATATTAAATCCTGTAGATTTTCAATTTCGGCCAATTGTAGCTGGTCCAAATTGCGAGACAAGTCATCTAAGCAGTTTTTTTGGATATTCTACTTAAACCTTTGCTAAGTAAAATACCAAGTTTTTTACGCGATAATATAGATTTTCTTAATTTTTTACCCAATACAGTTTCAGAACATACTATTCTTGTTTCCTTTGATATTATCAGTTTATACACAAACATTCCTCATGACTTAGGTCTAGAAGCTATAACTTTCTGGTTAAATAGATATCCAGAGATAATATCGGATCGTTTTGATAAGAACTTCATTATTGAGGGACTTAGAATAATTTTAGAAAACAATAATTTTTCATTTAACAATGAATATTTTAATCAATGCAAAGGAACAGCCATGGGAACAAAAGTAGCTCCGACGTTTGCTACATTAGTTTTAGGTTTCTTAGAAGAAATGTTATATGGAGGAATTAAAGAAGAAAGAAACGTTGTTTTAGCTAAATACGTGAAAGATAGATGGAAAAGGTATCTGGACGACTGTTTTATCTTTTGGGAAGAATCTATTTTTGATTTGCTTTTATTTGATAAGATTTTAAACAGCTTACATACAGATATCAAATTCAAAATGCAATGCAGTGCTACAAAATTACCTATTCTAGATATACTGATAATGAAAAAAGAAACGTCAATTATCACTGATATATATTTTAAAAATACCGATTCTAAACAATATTTAAATTTCAAATCATGCCACCCTAAACATACAAAAATAAATATTCCATTTTCTTTAGGACGCAGAATTTGTACAATTGTGTCTGATAGAGATATTCTTGAAACAAGTTTAAAAGAACTGGCGAACATTCTTATCAAAAGAAAATACCCTATTCAAATAATTAAATCTGGAATCATTAAAGCACTTCAAATTCCTAGGGGTACTCTACTGAGTGTTAAAAGCTCTGAAAAGGAATATATTACATCATTTATATCAACTCACAACCCAAAAAACAGGGAGGTATTTGGCATACTAAAAATAATATGGAAATTTTAAATACAGACAACAAAATGAAAAAAGTTTTAAATAATACCAAGATAATAAAATGCAAGCGCCAACTCCCAAATTTAAAACGCTTTCTAACTCAATCTGAGTTTAGTGACAACATCGCTACTCCATCAATTTAGAAATGTAATCAGCCCCGTTGTGGGCTTTGTACTTATATTATTGAAGGATCATCTTTAAAAATAAAAAATAAATGTTTTCATATAAAAGAAAATATGGACTGTACAGTAGAAAATGTTCTATATGTTTTAGTGTGTAATGGTTGTAATGAATTCTATATAGGACAAACAGGAGATAAATTAAGAAAGAGAAAAACAGTCCATGAACAGCAAATAAGAGACCCGTCAACAAGACAATTACCACAAAGCACATATCTTGATATATGCTCAAAACAATGCCCTAAATTTTCAATATTTCCATTTTTTCAAATTCCATAGTAATGATGTCTCAGCTAGGTTATCTAAAGAACGTTATTTTATAGACATTTTTGAGCCAAAGCTTAACAGTTATTGATGACGTCATCATTTTTAACGTTGTGTACACATGTGTACACACGTTGCTAAGGGTTTTACACATTTTGTTTTATTGCCCTGATGATAAAAGAAACCGGTTGGCAATTACATATTCAAAAACCCATGTGATGTTTTTATTTTTTCATATTTAATTACTTGCCCGGCACATTTTTAAACTTTTGTATATATTATAAATATATATATATTTTTTTTTACACAAAAACTTACCTGTGTTGCAATGATACGCATACATGGCAGCAGCAAAGTGTGTGTGTACTACAGAAGAATTCATAAATCTTGTCATGGGCCAGGCATTTGTAAGGAAGGTTTGCCCACACTTCTATATCTTTGCCTTTGAGAACGATGTGTTTTGTCAAAAGCGGTATCTTGACGTGGAACTCAAAGCATTGGTTACAATAGTAAGCATCACAATCTATACAGAAGTAAGTAGGTGTTACATTCTTCTCTGACTTCTTACACGGCGTGCAATACTTCCTTTCGTCATCAATAATATATAAACCCTTCCTTGCCGTTGCCATTTTGGATCTGAAATGATACAAACAAATCAGCAACTTAAATTAAGGCTGCATTTTCTAAATCACATAATGAAGACTAATCATTAATGAAACCTCATCCTCAGCTTATATCATACTGTTCGAAGTAAATCATGCATATGCGCTTAAAAAAGGTATACAATCTAAGACAGTTTCAAGATTCATCCTTACAATCTTCAATCCGTAATAACAATGTTTTGTATGCGAAGTTAAAAAAATTCTGACTGATGTACGTGAACCCTCTCATAGCTAACATATTTTGTATTTTCAAGTCTAATTTAGTAATTTGTCTTGGAACAGTTTTAAAAGAGTTCATCTTCGTTAAATCTTATGATGACACATTTATCAATATCATTACAGTCTCATCCAGGGTAAATTGCTTGTTTTCCCCACCACGCCCCTAACTGCACAAAATAAATAGTTACATTTAATACACGTATACAGCAGAAAAGCCTCAAGTAACAAAACTCTGGAAGATATAATTATGTAGGTGTTGGTCTGCGTAGTGCTCTTTAGGTCAGAAAAGGATGATTTGGTTTTATACTAGCAAATCGTACTCTTTGTGTAAATACAATCCATCTGTTGCATGTTACATAGTGCTTTTATGTTATTTGATACATTTTGCTTAAAGTGACAAAAACAATAACAAACAAACAAACAGAAAACAAGCATTGTACAAGCCCTATTAAAAAAGTATTCCATTGACAAATTTTGAATTAATATCGATGTTAATCTGTGAGATCAATTTATGCATTTAATTTAGACTAGCCGTGCACACTGCAAAACAGGAGTGATTTCAATATTGCAAGTTGCACAATCTCAGCTACGCTCATGGTTTATGAGCAATTACTATTTTTAGAATTGCCACATGCGGCGTTATTTTCCTAGGAGCGTGACATTTAGTGTTGTTTTGTTGAAATATTGCAGTGTAGGATTGGTTGCATAAAATGGAACAGCAACTGGTTTTATCGTGATGACTCCATGATCTTTAGTTACCCTTGATCACAACTAACTGTGTGCGCAAACCGAAAGATACCCCGTCCCTTATGATGACATAACAGCCAATGAGACAATTCCCGGCACCCATTTGGTGTAATATATACTTAGAGTAATATCACTTCTGTTGAACGACGAAGTTTATGCCCGAAGTCAACTTTCACTTCCTTTCACTTTTGGACATTCAAATGTTAATCTGCCAGAATATCTGTGCTATCCACTGCCTTCAAAAACAAAAACAAACAAAACAAACAAACAAACAAAAAGTATTGTTGACACTTAAACTTTTTGGATAGTTTTATTTTTCTTCATAAGAAGATGATAAACAGAAACAAGCCAAGAGCCCACTGACATTGACTTAGGGATTTGTAAACAGTAAGCTATTACCTAATACTGGGTGATGACTGAATTTTGAATAGATTTCAAAGTTTTAGGCATGAACGGAAAAGTTTTCAGGGGAAAACATTCACGCGAATACTTACCGTCCGCCATTACGTTAGCTTACAGCTAGTGACTGGTATACAAAATGTAACGTTTGACAATAATAACAATATTGTCGATTTCGTGTGCTCCATCAGTCGACCAGCAAGTAAACGTTTGATTTTTAATTCTTATATTTTTCTTGTTTTCACAAAGGAAGCTTTTGTCTTAAGAAATCCAATGTTAAAAAGGATAATAGAAAACCTGGCTGTGTGCAGATTTAATTTCATGAAAGCATATTATGTTCATATTCAGTTCTAGAAAATCTAGAAAGTTTTTGATTATCAATTTCATAAAGATATTCCCCTTTGTAAGAATCTCTCTAAAACAAATAGCCATCGGAGTTCTCCTGTTCGTTGTTAGGCATTAGAATACTAATAAAATTTTGCCAGCCCTCATCTAATTGGGCTTTTTAAAGAAATAAACTATCCTAGAACAAAATATATGCCATATAAGACACTTTTACGATGGTAGTTTCAAGAAATGACTAATATTTACTTCAAACCACTAATAGGAAGTTGGCAGTAGCAGTACGCAGTAGCAGTAACAACAGTAGAAATCAAATCAAACGTGAGCAAATCAGAAACAGTAGCAGACCGTAACAATGGACTCCGGAGGGTACCTTATCATAAAAAAAGACATTTTTGCGATTGGCACCAAAATTCCTGAATGTCTGCGGGAGGGTCAGAAACAGTCGCAAACCGGTAAAATTGACAAGAAAGGGTCCATAGACCTAAACAAATCACATTTCCCCTATTGGCAGCAAAATTCCTGAAAGTCTGCAAGAGTGTCAGAAACAGTCGCAGACCGGTTAAATCGACTAGAAAGAGTCCATAGACCTTAAAAATGGTATTTTCCCGATTGGCATCAAATTTTCTGAAAGTCTATGGGAGTGTCAGAAACAGTCGCAGACCGGTTAAATCGACTCGGACGGGTCCCTTGACATCAAAAATGACAATTTCTTGATCGGCACCAAAATTCTAAAATGTCTGCGAGAGATTCAGAAACAGTTGCAGACCGGTTGAATCAACCCGGGACGGTCCCTTAACATCAAAAGTGACATTCTTTTCTGCTTGGCACCAAATTTCATGAAAGTCTGCAAAAGTGTCAGAAACAGTCGCAGATTTACGCAAAAGACTCAGGAGGGTCTGTTGATGTTAAAAAATGTCTTATTTTTATTGAAACTTTCAAGACTTTTAAGACTTTCCTACTGCTATATTCGTACTGCTACTGCCAACTTCACATTTTGCCTACTGCTACTGCCAGCTTCACGTTTGCTTTACTGCTTCTGCTGTTACTGCTACTGCCAACTTCACGTTTTGCCCACTGCTACTGCTGTTATTGCTACTGCCAGCTTCAAGTTTTGCTTACTGCTACTGTTGTTACTGCTACTGCCAGCTTCATGTTTTGCCTACTGCTACTGCTGTAACTGCTACTTCCAGATTCACGTTTTGCCTACTGCTACTGCTGTTACTGCTACTGCCAGTTTCTCGTTTTCTTTACTGCTACTGCTGTAACTGCTACTGCCAGCTTCACGTTTTCTTTACTGCTACTGCTGTTACTGCTACTGCGAACTTCACATTTTTCTACTGCTGCGTACAGCTACTGCTCACTTCCTATACATCTTCAAACTTCACCCGACTTAATGGGTTTATAAGGTGTAGAGAAACATAATGTTTTTTTTAATACTGACCATTAAAACAAGTGTTACTTTGTATGTAATCATTCCCATTATGAAGACCTACTGAGAGCTGACAAAAGGCAAACAAAAGGAAAAACCGAAAGTGCGAAGAAATGAACTATGATTATAAACATTGAATGGATTTACCTCACCCACTTCATTATGCGGGGATGTTATCATCGTAAACTTTAAGGGCTTCTAATAAGCTACAATTTGTTTTATTCATGTACTATTCTCAACAAATAGGCAAAATATCAAATATTTTTAACGTCTAGTTTTAGAGGAATTTAATAACTGAAATCACAGATACCCAATTTTCATCAATTTATCATGTAGAGAAGCTTTGTTACAATTGAAAAATATTTAAAACGAAATAAACTGAATTTAAATTCTATAGACGTAACTGTTGAAAAACCAAAATAATGCAAAACTGCCAAAAACTAGAAAAAATATTGGCTTGAGTTAAACCCATGTTTTTAAGTGAAAATGTTTCAATCCTACACAAATTAATGGAACTGAATACTCTTCAGAGTGGAAGTAGGGTATTAGGAATCTTATACCTTAACAATGTGAATCCAGAGTGGGTTTCGCACAAATAAATAATATGGACAGTAGACAATGTCACACATAAAATTCAAAGGCCCTGTATTATTTTGTTTCATACAATTCTAAAGGTCATGGGACACGATTTTTTGACCTCGAAATATTCATATGAGAGAAAAATATAGGTCTAACTCAGACAGTTTTGTTCCGGAGGTAATTTTTTATCTTAAAGATGTTTCAATAGCAAATTAAATTCCATATTTTACGCACTTAATCGCGCGCACCTGTCATACGCGAAACCGGAAGTTACGCACATTTATCACATGCCACTTGACTGAGCTATATCTATTGTTAACAAAACCTTTAAATTATGATGGAAAGTAAAATGTAGACTGAAAATAGTCAAATAACAAAACTGAACAAGTTCGGCTAACACTATGAATATACATTAAGGAAAAGTTAAAATAAATAAATGAAATTTTGATGCAATTTGGAGGCCAATGAGCAAAATTTGTATAGAGGTTACTTCATGTAGGATTATAGAATTAAATATACATCACAGAAAATCTGAAGATTTTTCCCTAGTGACTGATCCAAAGATTTTGTATATGCTCAAGAGATAATTTTTTGCATAAAACCTTTCTCTTTACTCTGTTTACTGTGTTGTTTGTTTGTCTGTGATATATTTCTCCTGAGGTACGTGGAAGAAATCTCTACTAGCTCGATGTTTTTTTTCGTTTTTTTTTTCATTATAAATGCACATCTTTTTCAGCATATTCATCCTAGAAATTTTGGAAAAAAATATATAAAAATGATAAAAAAACAAATATCATGACATAAAGATCTTAGAACTATGTCATAAAAAAACCCATTGTTTTTTATAATATTTTGTCCGCATTTACAAGTCGGGAGATTTTTCATTTATATCATAAATAGACACTTAACATTTTATTATTAAGTAATTAACTGCATGGAAGGTACTTAAGTAAAAATCATTATGACATGCCAGTTGGAAGCAACTTTAACATAATGTTTTTACAAGTGTGACTGATCAGAAGTAATTCAATCAATTCGTAAGATCACTTGCCGAAAAAGTTTGCTGATTGTCTCAAATTTAACATTGATTGGATAATATAAAAGATTGCTTCGTTTTGACAGCTATGCAGAATATACAAGGTTAATTTACATAAATCTCAAAGTTTTTTATATATTCTTTATTTATTTGAGTCTCATCTATACATTCTCATATATACATATAAAACATAGATCGAAAGACCATAAAAACACAATGTATAGCCATTCTTAAAGAATTATAGGAGACTGTTTCTAAGAGAGATAACTCTGCAGCACATAACACCATGGTGTTTAAGCACTGCAGATTTACCTCCCTTATTTATACACATTCCTAAATTGCACATGTCTGTATCTACATTTAATATTTGACTAAGTAAAACATGTTACAAATTAAATACTTTAGATAACATGTTACAGCTTAACTTCTTTAATTATGGTAATGTGAGATAAAATTTAAATTTAAAACATAATTCAAATATTGAGTGCTCATAAGAAATATAGAAAATAGCACTTCGAGCACTCAGTAAAATCTATTGATTTAAATATATAAATATTCTAAGACCTGACCTAAAACATTGTTATGCTTCAGTTAAACTGTATTTATTTATATACATGTATCCAACTGAAAACGTTAATGTATATGAACTGGTCAGTAGCAGTTCAAGCAGTTGCAGAAGAAAAAACGTGAAGCTGGCAGTAGCAGAACAGCAGTAGCATTAGGAAACACGTAAAGTTGACAGTAGCAGTACGAACTCTACAGCAGTAGAAAAGTGTGAAGGTGGAAGTTCCAGTACAAGAAGAAGCAGCAGGAAAAACAGGAAGCTTGCTTTAGCAGTACGAGCAGTAGCAGTAGGAAAAACGTGAAATTGGCATCAGGGTACGTGCAGTAAAGCAATTAGAAAAACGTGAAGCTGACAGAAGCAGTACGAGAAGTAGCAGCAGGAAAAACATTAAGTTTGCAGTAGCAGTAGGAGCAGTAGCAAAAGGAGAAACATGAATATGGCAGTAGCAGTACGAGCAGTAGCAGTAGGACAAACGTGAAGCTGGCAGTAGCAGTTCAAGCAGTTGCAGAAGAAAAAACGTGAAGCTGACAAAAGCAGTTTAAGCAGTTGCAGAAGAAAAAACGTGAAGCTGACAGAAGCAGTTCAAGCAGTTGCAGAAGAAAAAACGTGAAGCTGGCAGAAGCAGTTCAAGCAGTTGCAGAAGAAAAAACGTGAAGCTGACAGTAGCAGTTTAAGCAGTTGCAGAATAAAAAAACGTGAAGCTGGCAGAAGCAGTTTAAGCAGTTGCAGAAGAAAAAACGTGAAGCTGGCAGAAGCAGTTCAAGCAGTTGCAGAAGAAAAAACGTGAAGCTGGCAGTAGCAGTTTAAGCAGTTGCAGAAGAAAAACGTGAAACTGACAAAAGCAGTTCAAGCAGTTGCAGAAGAAAAAACGTGAAGCTTGCAGAAGCGGTTCAAGCAGTTGCAGAAGAAAAAACGTGAAGTTGACATGACAGTAGCAGTTTAAGCAGTTGCAGAAGAAAAAACGTGAAGCTGGCAGAAGCAGTTCAAGCAGTTGCAGAAGAAAACACGTGAAGCTGGCAGAAGCAGTTCAAGCAGTTGTAGAAGAAAAAACGTGAAACTGACAGTAGCAGTTCCAGCAGTTGCAGATGAAAAAACATGAAGCTGGCAGAAGCAGTTCAAGCAGTTGCAGAAGAAAAAACGTGAAGCTGACAGTAGCAGTTTAAGCAGTTGCAGAAGACAAAAACGTGAAGCTGGCAGAAGGAGAACAGTAGTAGCATTAGGAAACATGTAAAGTTTACAGTGGCAGTACGAGCTCTACAGCAGTAGAAAAATGTGAAGGTGGCAGTTTCAGTACAAGCAGTTAAAGCAGGAAAAACAGGAAGCTTGCTTTAGCAGTATAAGCAGTAGCAGTAGGAAAAACGTGAAGTTGGTAGCGTGCAGTACAGCAGTTGGAAAAACGTAAAGCTGGCAAAGGAGCACGAGCAGTAGCAGCAGGAAAACCAAACCTTTGCAGTAGCTGTAGGAGCAGTATCAGAAGGAGAAACATGAATATGGCTGAAGCAGTACGAGCAGTAGAAGTAGGAAAAACGTGAAGTTGGCAGCAGGGTACATGCAGTACAGCAATTAGAAAAACGTTAAGCTGACAGTAGCAGTACGAGCAGTAGCAGTAGGAAAAACATTTAGTTTGCAGTAGCAGTTGGAGCAGTAGCAGAACGTGAAACATGAATATGGCTGAAGCAGTACGAGCAGTAGCAGTAGGAAAAACGGAAAAACGTGAAGCTGGCAGTAACAGTACAAGCTGTAGAAGTAGGAGAAACGTGAAGATGGCAGTAGCAGTACGAACAACAGCAGTAGGTAAAACGTGATGCTTGCAGTAACAGTATAGCAGTAGCATTAGGCAAAACATGTGCTCTTTGCAATTAACATGGCTATGGGTTGAAAAAGGCTAGCATACATTTTTTTACCTTGACCAGTGACTGTGACCTTGATCTTAAATCAGTGGATCTATGTCTTATAGACGACACACTGACTTGTCATGGTGAACAAATTTGCCAACATATTTTAAAATCCTTCCATGCATGGAGATGTTATGGCCTGGACAAGGTCTATAATCAACATTTTTTTTAACATGTGACTGTGACTTTGATTTTTGAGCTTTGGATCCTGGTCTTGCATGCGACATACCATCTGATCAAGGTATAACAATGTACCAAGGTACCATGTATGGACAAGTTATGGTCTGGACAAGAAAGGGAAGGACAGAGAGACACCATGGTGATTCCAATATAGCCACCACACTTTGTTTAGGGGTATAATTAAAATATGATACTTAAATCGGTTATAAGGGGTTAAAACTATCAAGATATCAAGTAAAAAAATAAATGACAAAATGTTCTTTAAAAGTAAAAAAAAAATTATAGCAAAAAATTTCTGTTTAGAAAATAACTGTGGGGAGATGATAAAAAATTCTTCAAAAATGATAAAGTAAAAATAACTTGGTAAAGAGGGCGGGGGAGGAGAAGGTAAGAAACCATTCTTTAGAAATAGTAAAAATGATAAAGTAAAAAAGTCAAAGCGCTGCAAGCTCTTGGGTATTCACTGCTTATCGTTCTTGTAATGCAATTCTTGTTCCGTCTAGAAAAGAGGTGATTTTTTGCCGGAAACAGGTTATAATAGCATTTTCAAATGTATTGAAATTACAAAAAACAAGAGGTGTTTGTAAAAAAAAATATGCTCCCCTAAGGCCTTATCCCTAGAGACAGCCATGAAGTTTTGAGTAGCTTGGATCAAGCGTTCTATAGTTATTGATCGGAAACCATTTTGTTATTCAAGGACACTGTCGCCATAGCCTTTGACCTGGTGACTTGAATAGCCAAAGGGCTCATCTACAAGTCATGAACAACATATATACAAAGTTTGAGGAACATGGGTCCAAGTGCTCTATACTTATAAATCGGAAACCATTTTTATTTTCAAGGTCACTGTGACCCTTAACCTTTGATCCAATGAGCTGAAAAACAATAGTTGTTATCTATTGATCATGACAAACCTACATACTAAGTCTGACGAATTTTGGCGCAACCATGATAGACAGGATATAATCCAATTTTTACAAACTCAGATTTTCAATCTATTTCTTGAAGAAATGTTATGTTTTCATTGTTTATATTGTATGCATGAAGAAAATACCATCACACATGCACATGCAGTGGTCATAAGCCTTCAACGTACATTAAATACTATACTTTATATAGATTTGCTGCGATTGACCAAGGAACATTTTGGAACCATCGATAGCACATTAAGTAAATTGAAACAAGGATGACTTCAGTGCTCGGAAAGTTTCAAAAGGGTTGCTAAGTTTACTGTCCAAAGTTTCTAGGCAGCCCAAGACATGTCAAAATTTCAAATTTAAACCTTGAATGACAATTCCAAAAATATGTTTTTCTTCCCACAGAGAATGAGAATTTGAGATCCATGGACAGTTATTTCTGTAGAAGAGAACTGTAGAAGAGAATGGTCATTATAAATTATTTAAAAACACCTCGTAATCTTGCTTTTTCCCCGGTCTGTGTTTAAGAGAAAATTATATCTAAGGAATTACCGTCTCTGGTAGGAAACGGGAAACGAATTTTTGTGTAGCAGTAGCAGTGTGAGTGTATTTCTGAAACTGGAACAAAGAGAGCTGCCGACCTGACAGTGCTTCCGATAGGTAATCAACTATGGAGTACACATTCTCCTATAATAGATGAAGGGCTTTACTACTAAATATTTTCTTGTACGCATAATATTCCCAGCCAAAAGATTTGGTGAAAAATATACCAAGATACTTGTCTCTGAAGGTGTGTTTTGAAATTTCGATTTTGAAATAACAAATCCTATGTTATCGACATCCAAAAAATAAAACCTTACATGTAACATCTTCGTTCGATTTCCACATTTCACAGTATGGTATTACATCATTTCAAATATTTTGTAATTTGTCTGCACCAGATAACAGAACAACTGGTACTCTATCATATTCATGGTTTAACGGTTTAGTGGCGTAGTGAACAGATTTTTTTTGTAACTATAACGACTGACTTGACTACAGCAAAGTAAGAGTGTTCTTCAAATTCATCCTTGTGTCTGTATTCACAAAGACAGACTCATTCTTTATTATTGCATTAAAACGACAGATTTTGTACAATTTCTATTTTCAAGTTAGTTTATACAAATCAATTTTATTTCGATTGTGACGAAAGCTTTTAGCTAATAGAATCATTCTCAAATCCGTCCCTGGAACCAACCAGTACTAAGTAATGAGAATAAAGTTTCTTGCTGAAGGAAATAACCGATGCCGACACGGCCGCTGACGGGGTTCGAACTCGTGTCTTGACTAGCTATCCTTAGAGTACAAGTCCGACCTTTTAACCACTCAGCTTCACCTTTCTTTATATAGCTATAGTTGAAAGAATTAACAAAGATTTGCATTTCAGATTAAGTAGCAACACACTGCTAGATAAATGCAGTGAATACACAAGTACTTGCAGCGCTTTGATTTGTTTTGGGAAAAGTAATTAAATCTGTAAATTTTGCATCAAAAACTTTTGATTAAAAATACAAACTTACCTGATTTGGATCAATTTATTTTTAAAATTAATAAATATGATTTATGAAGTGACATATCATAAGTGATGTGCAGAATAATTGGAATTTTTTTTACATTGATAATGATCCAAGATTCTCCCAAATTGATTACGTCAGCGCATGGTACAAAATGAAACACTATAAATGACAATAAACTTAACATTTATTTTGTTTTTGTTTTTCCTACTATAAATACGTTTATTTCCAGGCATAAACAGGACAGTATTATTTGCCAACATATAAAACAGATCAGAAATTAACGCCACTAAAACCTACACAACGAAAGTCGTTTCGAATTTTTTAAACATAAAATAGCACAGCAGAATTCATAAAATACTTACCCAAAGACCCAGTTTAGAGTCAGTTTATGTTAACAATATCTTTGTTTTTTTATCAAATAGGCTTTAATATTTAAGAAAACGAAATACAAGTACATTTATAAATTTAAAGTTAAGTTCAAGAGTAAGAGCAAATTTATAAACACACATATGTTGAAGCAAAAAACACTGTAGAATAATTCTAGAGTAAATAATTACAGTAGAATAATTACTGTCAGAAAGAAAGTTCAACCGAAACGTTAATTTTTAAAGCTCATTTGCAGCCTACGACCAGCGTACATTGTCAAAACATTTGAGACTTCTATAAAAGTACTACCCAATTCCTGATATTGATAGAAATTAAAAAGAAGTAAAGAATTTAATCCTGTTCAAATATTTAAAAAAAAATCAGAAATTTAATATAATAAACATTTACCTTTCAGAATAAATTCGTTATTCTACAACAATTTTAGAACCTCTGTCTATACATCTCCCAAAATACACCCCTTTTCAGTATCTAAAGTCAAGAGCTTGCTTTATCTATAACACGCGAGGGCGCTTGAAAAAGTTCACTCAAGACAGGGAAAACTACAAACACACTGAAGTACTAAATGTTTTATTTTTGTATCTTTAAACTATGATGACTGCTCTTGAAATAATAAATGACTTGCAAATTTTAAAAGTCTTATGCATTTATAAAATTGCAACACTGCCAAAAACTACACGCTATACTATTCTGAATTCATTACCTATTTTCATTGCAGAAAATAGCATAATTGCATATCTACGAATGCGTCAGATGAAAGCGACTAAGACATCCCTCGTTCAAAAATGTATGTGTATTAACTGGCGGTGAAGATTAAAGATACATACATAGCATAAAACAGTATTAACACAACTCGCAATTGCAAAAATTGAAATGCATTTAAGTAAGATACATTACCACAGTTATCTGCTTATAACTGATCCATAAATGTAAGCAATTAATTAATCAATCATTATGAAAAGATTTAACTTCATTCAAAATAGAGGCCGGAACAAAATTTTCTGTTTGCTGATCTGCTTCTTTGATAATAAAATTTCAAAACCAAAATCAGATTTAAAACTTGAAGGAAAAAAAATTCAGTACCCTCATACTAATAATATGACAAAAAGTCTTGTTCACAGTTTTTTATTATTTATTTTTATTATCATTGTTATTTTTGTGATGAAAACAATAGCTTGAAGTTAGTTGAACATTTTGCATTTTTTTCACCTTTAGAATTAATTGATATCAGTCAGTTTGATTATAGCTTTCTAGGGATTGTATTTTTTGAACAACCACGTCCCATTTCAGTATTTGCATGCTAACTCGCCAAATATAAATATGACAGCGTTTCGTAAATGTTTGATGGCAAATATGGTAGCCAATCTGCCCGACTCCAACTTTGATAACACATCAAGATGACATTAAATTTACGAAATAATTTACATATACTTCATTGAATAAATAGAAATGTTACTGCACATGTATATTTATCTTCAAATAAAGATACTGAGTGTAGATAGCATAAAATGTGAAAGACAAAACTAAAATTCATAATAGCAAATTTGAAAGAGGTAGGATTTACACACGTACGAATAGACAGTAATAAGATACTTGCAATAAAATATTACAATTTGTTACAATTCACAAGATGCAAGTACCTATCCAAAAGTACAATATGTTATGAATAATACTATACCAAACATAGCATGTTTAACGTTTCACGAAAATATTCATTTACATGAAACTTATATCAATGCTAAATATACTTATACATGCCACTATATACAAGTAAATCCCAAGAGCGGCTTTTCTTATCAAGAGAGAACAAGGGGGCATGTAAACTGCTCAGTCATTATAACAATCTCACAAATGGTTATATTTATTGTTTTTAATAAATACCATTTAGTATTACATAAACATATTTTAATTTACATATGCCCTGCATAGTTGCTTTAAGTGCTTTAAATAGGTATTCTTAATACACTTTATAAATGTGTCATATAAATCTTAACCATCAACACTTACTTGTCTATGGGACAAACCCTTATTCTTTTGCTTAGGAAAACCTTGCGTACTTGTGTTGATATTAGTACTGTAAAAGAAAATTTAGAATCATTTTTTTGCAAGATATGCTTGAACGAGGAGACTTATGACCATAGACGTATGACACATATTTCATTCTTATTAATGACTCGAAACATACAGGCACACAAACCCCTAAAACGTCCACATTATCACAAACATAAAAGAACTAAAAAAAGTTTTATTTAACTTCTCATGGAGAAAACACATTTACAGATCTCAAAGCTCTAGAATATTCCGCCCTCATTGCCTCAGTTCAACGCTAAGATCTTCAAAACACACCAAGAATATATTTTATTACAAACATGGTTAAAATAATAAAATAGGTAGAGGTTTATAAGACAATGCCACACACCAAACTTCAAACGCCTCAGGCAAGAAGATTTAAAAAAAGAAAGAAAGAAACGTGAACGCGTGGTTATATAAGCCATTATAAATTTTCGTGGTGGTTCCAGTAATAAACCCGGGACCGGGGCAAAATTTAAACAATCGAGGTCTTATTCATAATCAAAACGATCACAACGATAAAAAACATCATGAATGACATTGAAATCACATAAAACAAAATCAGCTCCTAGATAACGCTCGTATACTTCAGTCATATATCATAAAAATCTTACTGTTGTTTATTATAAAGTGTTGTTATTATGGAAGGGGATATCCGCCATTTCACACATTATTGTATTTGTTAATTCAATGTGCCAATTTCTTTTCAATGCTGCCAATTCAATTCCTATGTTGCTTTTTAGAAGTGCAATATCCATATTTGTATGTAAATTGCGATATTTTAATTATAACTCTACCTTTAATGTTGTAACCATTGAAAACTAATGAGTTTTTTTAATTCAGTCATAAGAATTCATTTGTAGATATTTTAATGATAATTAAGTGCTGAAATTGCTATTATGCCAATAATATGAAAATCGTCGAGTTATAATTAATGTAATGGACTTTAAATGCAGTTATTTTAATTATTATTAAGAATTTATTTTGCTAAGTTTCTCGTTTTACCTATATGCTTAACCTTTAATCTATATGCTTATTAAAATGACATTGATAAACTTCTTATTCCTATTTTCAAATTCATTTTGATTTTGTCATATGCATGACACTTAGTCGTTGCAGTTAAATGATGACAAGCAAAACTCGTTTCTTTGCGCTAAAATGGGCCCTTTTAAGTAAAGGGGAATAACTGGCAAAAACTGTAAAAATAATAAACGCTCCCCATACCGGTGTCGACACTAGTTTATACGAAGAAAATAAGTCCGCAAACGTCTTTGTGATATTGATAGTGAGATAGATGTTCAATTCCCAAATTAAAGGTTATTCTGAACATTTAAATGATGACCCTTGGTGTCGAAATACAAGCAACAGTCAAAGCTCCAACGCGGCGGTGACCTCGTTCTCTCCTCGTGTTTCTTGTGGTTGTGTATTCCCGCGAGGTAAAAACGGACGCTACACCGGGGAGGGAGCGGTTATTTTTTTCTACAGCGACCTCTATCGTAAAAATGGGGTCTGGTTCTCGGCTTCGATTTATTATGTCAAAATAATTACGAGAACAATCGTATTTTGTTGCAATCATTTTTATGAGGACGATTATATGTTAGATAATGTTGGACTTTATATGCATATCTTTCTGGAAACGAATATATGTTTGATAATGGTTTTAGAAAGTTAGCAAAATACGTTCTTAATGATAATTCAAATAATTGCATATAAAGTACATTAAATTAATTATAACTCAACGATTTTCATATTATTGGCATAGTAAGCAAATCAAATGCTTAATCATTATAAAAATATCTGCATATGAATTCTTATGACAGAATTATAAAAATCATACTAGTTTTCAATGGTTGCAACATTAAAAGTAGTGTTATAATTAAAATATCGCAATTTACAAACAAGTATGGATAATGCACTTCTAAAAAGCAACATGGGTAATGAACTGGCAGCGTTAAAAAGAAATTGGCGTATTGAAATAACAAATACAACGGCGGATATCCCCTTCCATATGTTATTTCCATAAAAATGCCTGCATGATGTTTTGTAATATCATTTATCTTGTCAATTATTTCATATCCGACACGATAAAGGAGTGCCGTATAAATTTTGCTTTATACGGCACATGATACGTCACGTACTACTTTTTTGTTTATAATCAGAAGGAAGTGATAAAATTGTTGTTATTGTAAACAGAGACTACTAGAACAAGAAATGTTTGTAAAACATACATGCCCCCCAGCAGCACCTAATTGCTAGTGGTTGGGCCAAAGTGTTCTCTAGTTATTGATCAGAAACTGTTTTTAGGATCAAGGTCCCTGTGAGCTTGACCTTTGACCTAATGACCTCAAAATCAATAGAGGTCATTTACTGGTGATGACCAACCAGCATACCAAGTTTGGTGAACCTAGGTCAAAGCGTTCTCTAGTTATTGATCGGAAACTGTTTTAGGATGAAGGTCCCTGTGAGCTTGACCTTTCAACTACTGACCTCAAAATCAATAGGGTCATCTGCTGGTGATGACCAACCAGCATACTAAGTTTGGTGAACCTAGGTCAAAGCGTTCTCTAGTTATTGATCGGAAACCGTTTTTAGGATGAAGGTCCCTGTGATCTTGAGCTTCGACCTAATGATCTCAAAGTCAAAAGCGATCATTTACTGGTGATGACCAACCAGCATACCAAGTTTGGTGAACATAGATCAAAGCGTTCTCTAGTTATTGATCAGAAACCGTTTTTAGGATGAAAGTCTCTGTGATCTTGAGCTTCGACCTAATGACCTCAAAGTCAAAAGAGATCATTTAGTGGTTATGACCAATCAGCATACCAAGTTTGGTGAACCTAGGTAAAAGCGTTCTCTAGTTATTGATCGGAAACCGTTTTTTGGATGAAGGTCCCTGTGAGCTTGACCTTTTACCTAATGACCTCAGAATCAATAGGGGTCATCTACTGGTGATGACCAATCAGCATACCAAGTTTGGTGAACCTAGGTCAAAGCGTTCTCTAGTTATTGATCGGAAACCGTTTTTAGGATGAAGGTCCCTGTGAGCTTGACCTATGACTTTATGACCTTAAAATCAATAGGGGTCATCTACTGGTGATGACCAACCAGCATACCAAGTTTGGTGAATCTAGGTCAAAGCGTTCTCTAGTTATTGATCGGAAACCGTTTTTAGGATGAAGGTCCCTGTGAGCTTGACCTATGACTTTATGACCTCAAAATCAATAGGGGTCATTTACTGGTGATGATCAACCAGCATACCAAGTTTGGTGAATCTAGGTCAAAGTGTTCTCTAGTTATTGATCGGAAACGAAGTGTCTATCGACGGACCGACCGACAGACCGACCGACATTTGCAAAACTATATGCCTCTTCATCTTTGATGGGGGGCATAATAAAAATTAAATATTTCAATATGCAGATCTTACAATATAGTGATCATTTAAGGAAACATAATTATTGAAACTTTGGAACTATGTTTTGTGTATATGTACACTATACTCGTATTCGTCAACAGAGACACTTGTTGGTCAAGTCACATATTTCAATGCATTTAAGTAAGTACATCCTCATACCTAGTAACACTAAATTTATTTTTTATGCACTTTGGAAAACCAGTCTATATCTATAAAATAACTAACACTTGAAAACAAAGCGCACAACCGGCTCTAAACTGTCCTCACGTTTTAATAGTTCTTTGTCACTTGCTTTGTTAACTTCTGCAGCGATCAATTCATTTAACTTTCGATCCGCAACGTTCTTTTTATTTCAACATGGAATTGTTAGGACATAAATAGAGAGCCATGATGAACCTATATCGCTCACCTCAGTACCATTATACTGCTGTATTGCCGTAACTCCAAAAGCAGAACGTAGGTCAGGCTGTCAAGGTCAAGAATGCAATTTGTATTACAAACTAAATCTTTTAAATTTCATTGGCATCAAAAACTAAGAGGGAGGTCAGTATGTAAAAATCTCGGTCAACTAAGGTCAATCTCGAAATTTACATCTAAAACTGTGCAAACGTTCCAAGATTCGTTGCCACAGCATCACAATTAAGACAGTGGATCAGCAACTCAAGTTTTGGTAAAAAAAAGTATTTGTGGTCCATTTGTCATTGCTGTAGCTTAAACAATGAAGAAATAAGGTAGGTAAATTGATCCATTGGTCGGCCCAGTTATAGAGCCCAAGGTGTTAGAACACTCTTAGTTGAGGTCCATTAGACAATACAACATACCAAATATCTATGCTTCAGGGATTTTAATTTCAGAAAAAGAGACAGTCAGTTCAATCATTTCATATTTCACACACACACACACACACACACACAAAGCAAATCTGGACCCTTAGTTAACATGTATTTTTAACAAAATTGTTTAAACACTACCAGACAATGATACATATCAAATATCTAAATTGTAGACCTTATTTGAAACCAGAAGATATCTCAAATTTTTCATACATGTTGTTTTACTCTAAAATTGTGACATTTGTTATAAATCCTTTCATATAGGGAGAAGTTATATATCCTGACGGACGAACGTAGAGGTGCCAATTATGACGACTATGTCGAGCTATTCGCAGGTGAAATCGACAATTTTCCCCTATCTTTTTCATTAATTTCTACACACCAATATGAAACTGCAGCATGTGTTATTCAGAAGTGGTAAACGTACCTATTTAATTCGAATATGGTTATGCATTATTTCTGAAAGGAATGCATGACTCAAGTATTTGACAGAATATGCATAAGAGCCTGTGGTTTGGTTGCATTGCAAAATATTAATTAGGAGTCAAAGATACATACTGACATTAAAATATTACAACCGAAGAAGGATTTTCATCTGTTCTGAGTTATTTCATAGATGGAATATAGCATGGAATGTTTTAGGTTTTTCCATGCTAATAGGTATTTGTTGATCATCAAACACAGATTACCTACTTCGATTAATGCCAAATATGCACTAATATCTATATACGAATATTGGACTGTGTTGGATGAAGGCCGCCTTGAACTGAACTGACACCAGTTAAGTAGAGGATCTTCAATAGTGTGATAGCCGTAAAACATGAATTTGTAATACCGTACTTTATTAATAATTCAAGATTGAAAACACTCTTTGCTATACCTGAAGAGAAGCTTTAAAATAGCAGACACAACTTTTTCATTTATTAAAAAATGAAGAACTTTGTGTATCTTCTTTATAAAGGCTAAAAATGGTAAGAGCTTTTTATTTGATTCAGGGGAAAGAAAATGGAAACATAACTTCTTATGTATTATAAGTAAATTATCCTTCCATGCATGGAGAAGTTATGGCCCGGACAAGGTCTAAAATCAACAGTTTGAACATTCGAGCTGTCACTGTGACATTGACCTCTGAGCTGGGAACCTGAGTCTTGCACGAAACACACAGTCTCATCAAGGTGAACAAATGTGCTTAGTTTTTTCAAAATCCTTCCATGCACAGAGAAGTTATGGCTCGGACAAGGTCTAGAATCAACATTTTGGACTTTTGAGCTGT
The DNA here is from genome assembly GCA_012932295.1 of Cyclina sinensis. Lineage (NCBI taxonomy): Eukaryota > Metazoa > Mollusca > Bivalvia > Venerida > Veneridae > Cyclina > Cyclina sinensis. The sequence goes on along the minus strand of JAAONU010000011.1, from coordinate 59,556,965 downwards.
CACTGTAACCTTGAACTTTGAGCTGGAAACCTGGGTCTTGCATGCAACACTCCGCCTCAGCAAGGTGAACAAATGTGCCAAGGTATTTTAAAATCCTTCCATGAACAGAGAAGTTCTTGCCCGGACAAGGTCTAGAATCAACATTTTGGACCTTTGAGCTGTTGCTGTGACCTTGATCTTTGAGCTGGGAACCTGGGTCTTGCACACGACACTCCGCCTCACCAAGGTGAACAAATGTGCCAAGGTATTTCAAAATCTTTCCATGCACAGAGAAGTTATGGCCCGGACAAAGCAATCTGGACGGACGCACGCACGCATGCACGTACATACACCGAACTGTGGTTCCAAATGTGACGACTATGTCGAGCTTCCCGCCAGCGGGCTCGACAAAAAAATTTTTACTGTTGTTCTTTTAATATTCAGTTCAAAATTTTTGTTACAAACAAATTAAGGGACAGTCACATGATAAAAAATATGCTTGTTGCATTTAACAGCATTATCAAAATGTTAAATGTATTCCTTTTAAAGTACAGATTTAACATTGATCATGGAGGCAAGTCCTTGCAACTTGCATACAATATTCTTAACCATTGCTTCTTGCAGTATGTGTGCGTGACTGCATGCGTGTACACTTGGCATGTGTGTAAAAGCAGAACAAAAATCCAAAGTTTACTTAGGTTCCTTAATGTATAAAAGGCAATTTGTAAATGTGAACCATAAACTGTACTAAACACTTAAATCTGAATATGTGTACCTGACTTCTGTCTGCACTATAACAGATATACTTTGGATTTCTCAAACTACCAAGTCAAGTCAAAGTCAAATCAAAAAACGTTTATTTCTCTCATTTCATGTTTTAACATGACATAATGAGGTAACAAACATGGATATAATCTATTATTATGAGGCTCTTAACAAACGTATACAAATACTCTTCTCAATGTGAAAAGGTAGTGAAATTTAAAAAAAAGAGATCCTTAGAATATGTGGAGAGTCCAGATAATAAACAAAGCTGCATCTTATATTATCATTAATATATATATACACACACAAACACCTGATACTGCAGTTTAAATTTTCCACGGCATTATTTATAATGTCATAATTCTTCATAAAACAAACCAACAAAGACCTATAACAACACTGCAAAAGGTTGATTCAGAACTCACTCCCTGTACACAGAAAATACTTCACCCTTCAGTATCATGCTTACATGGTTACTGACATAAACAGTAGTCTCGGTTCTTGATGCAACTGTATATAGAAGGGATGGGAACGAATACTAATATCAATATTCGAATATTCGCTTTGCCATTTTCGAATATATTCAAATTTTCTATTTTTTCAGTTCGGTCAGTTACCTGAATTTTGGTATCCGAACATTGGTACTGTTTTATCACCTATACATTGTCGGGGAACTGTTACTACCGCTTGCAAAACTGTTAGAGTTTCATGTATTCGGAAAACGGTATAAAGTGACGTTACGATATTTATTATCGCCGTTCCTGGACGGCGATATATACAATTAACAAGATTTGAACAGTTTTGCCTGTACACCGCCTGCCTTTAGCCAATCAAAGCGAATAATTTCTTATCACATGATAACAAAATGGACGTCAAAAATCTTCAGCAAGGGATGCGTAAATGGACTCGCCCAACCGCCATGTTTGTCGGGTTACTTATTCTTACAACTAAAAAATTCCATCATCAATGTACGAACTCAGTTCCAGTCTTCAGGCTCTTGCAGGATAACAATGATATTTTTTGCTACTTGTCATTTCTAACTAGATAATGTAGTCTAAATAAGAGTATGTTTTGTTTGTTTTTTTCCAAAACTTGCACTTAAAGAAAAAAATTAAATGCTTGCTTCCGGGCGATTCTAATCAGGATACAAACTCCCCGCAGCGGTTACTTCCCCTCTTCAGTACAGTAAAGGTAGCAAGTTTTGATCAGGATATATCCGTGTTTTATATATGCTTGTTTAGAGTCAGGGCTCTTTTTACCTAAAATTTATTCTGTTTAAATCGTACATGTAATATTTTATGATATTGAAGAATAGTATATAGCTTTTGTTTAGTATACATTTTTTAGTAATAAATAAAGTAAAAAACTACGCAAATAGCTAACTAATTATGCGTAGACTGGTTTACAGCAAAGCATTATTTAAAAAGTTTTTTATGCTGCAAATTTTAACATGATGTATAAAGATATTGACATGCTTTTCATAAAGAAGCCAAATCATCCGCTTTCATAAATAGCCCAGCTACAATAAAAACTACAACGTATACTTCATCTCCTTTCTTATTTCTATGTGAAAATTATCAAATATAACTTCGCTTTTCACTGCAAAGCATTTTATAAAATTATCAAATCAATGAATAACAAACAAGAAATACATTCATTTATGGATAGGACGTCATACATGGCTGAACGGCGATTTCAAGCATTTTTGGAAATGCTAATACTTGTTTCAGTAGCTTAAACTGTCACTTTACTGATCATCCAATCACAGCGAGGCAGTTTCCTCAGGTATACCTGTCAATAAAAGTGCGTCCGCAGCCAGAAAAATGTGCCTGGGCGGGGCCAAAGTTGCTGTGTCGTATTTGTTACTGCGTTGCTACAGGAAATCGTTCTAGTCTTTCGGATGAGACGTTAAACCGAGGTCCCATGTATCAGTGCTATACACTGAGCATGTAAAAGAACCAGGGGTGTCTCTGGAATGGGATGCTTTCTGTATCTTGCACTACCCCCATAACATAAAATAACTAATCTCTTCAGGGGGCGTCGGTCGTATGGGCAACCGGTACCGACGGTAAATAAGCTGAAATGGAATGGAATGGAAATCTTCACTCAGTATGTTTTTTTTCCTAACCGCTTTTCCATTTCGTACACAGAATGACACTAGAATGACACTTTCGACAGGTAAAAGGCGGAGTTTGAAACATACTGGGCGGCGTTTTAATTGATTTTGACACGTGTACCGAAGAGTCTCGTTCTTTACTTAACAGTATAAACTCTAATCAGTTTTGCAGGTGATAATAAGTATCATCTAGGAATGGCTTGTTTAATGGAAGTTTCAAATACTTATTAAGTGATTGGCAATACACAATACAGGTTATATTCTGTTCATTAAAACCGCGCGAAACAACTTCAAACACGCGGGAGAGGCATGTTTTTTTGTTGTTGTTGTTGTTTTGTTGTATTTTTTACAGCTTATTTCAATATTGTTAAGCGAAGATCAATCATAAGCGAGGTTGATTTTTTTTTCAAATATAAGAGGGAAATATTTGAGCTTTTCTACTGATTGGTCAACTAAAAAGTAATATCAGTAGAGTTATAAGCGTGACTGGTTGTTCGTTTTCGTAATACATGACGTTAATCCTTGAATATTTTTGAGACAAACAACTTCTAAAATTTGTGAAATAAACGGGCGCCAATTAAATCGAACAAAAGATTAAAAGGTATCACAAATACGCCTGTTGCAAACTGTTAATCCGTAACGATTGCCCCTGCCAATTATGCATTGCAATTTTATTGATAACTGGATCATTTTTGACACGCGATAAACAAACACCACCAAACAGATTGGTTTTTTTTTTTTTTGTTTGTTTTTTTGTTTTTGTTTTTGCATAATCAGAGTGCTTACATTTAAAACAATCAACAATGCTTTATTGAAATTGGGGGGAAAAAGCATAGAGTATTCGAATTTGATTTTAAGATTCGCATATTCGGTCGATTTTCGAATATTCGAACATTCGTTCCCATCCCTAGTATATAGTAATTAGATTTATCCAGTTGTTGTCACTCCGCTCCTTGAATAGTTTTGTCTCGTTGATGCAAATCTGATTGTTAGCAGCAACATGTGTTAAACAGTACTTTTTTCTCCTGTGTGACAGCTACATCCAGTATGTCTACAAGTGTAAGTGAAGATTTGTTGCTTTTTACAAAGCACCCTATCTCTGGGAGCTGTCTCTGTGATTTCCCTCATCATTTCATTTCATTTGAAATGTCAATATCAATTATATAAAAACTAAATATCTGAATGTTCTTGATCTGTTTGTGCCAGCAGAAGTAGCAATGAATTCAACACCAGAAGTTGTAGAGACTTCTATAGAAGTTTTCTAGCTCTGTGTTATTTTGTCTATGACAGCTTTTTACTTTATCAGACTTATTCTCTTGACAAGGCCGTGGCTTTTATCATTTCTATAAAGAGTGGACATTGTTTTATAGTGAAGATTTCAATTTCTTCTTGTCAGATGTGCTGTTTGTGCAGACAGCAAGTACTGGTTAGTTTTTCCATTGACTTCCTTTGTAAACTTCATCTGTAATTATTTTCTGAAGGATATCAAGTCAGTCACTAAGCTTATTTTGAAATGGGACAAATTCTTCATTTAGTTTATAGTGTCGACAATATAGCCCTATATCTTTAGTTACCCCTATCTCAATCTGATTAAAATCATATCCTAAACATCGCTATACTATGCTTTGCATAGGGAGATCGTGAACTTCAGTCAGATTGCCCCTATCTTTATGATATTGTCTGACCTTTTAAGTTTTCTTCTAATTTCTTTTTATCTCTTTATTCACAACTGTCCCCAATTCCTTACGTCATGCATGGGGCAGAAACAAATGGTCAGTATATTCTTATGTACAGAGCATTTCTCAGAGCAAGCTTCAATTAAATTATTTCCTTGAGTCTACTTGTGGTTAATATTATCTGTGTCCACTGTCTGGAGAATATTTGAGGCCTTTGTCATTTTGTAGAATGTAAGACAATCTTCTGAGAAATTCCACGAAGTTTACAAAGTATCCAAACGATTCAACTAGTTGATCTTTTGCAACAGACTTTCATTAAACACTTTTTATCCCATGATTAATGAATCCCTGACCTCTCATATTTACAAAATTTAACATAGAATTACCGTTATAGTTTTTACATAAACAAGTATATAAGTATAGAGCACATGGTAATGTTTGTGGAGGGGCAGATCATCACAGTCCTCTTGTTTTACTTTCACTGACATTTGATTTCTTTGAATTGCGAAGAATGAGTGTTTACCACAAAAGTATTAATCCAACTAAGCTTTACTTTAATAGCAAATTCTTTCGCAGAAAAATACATACTTCATTCTTTTTGTTTGCCCATGAGGTCTCCAGTATTAAGTATAATTATTAAAGTGATAAAATAAGAGTAATACAATTATACCAGTCGGCAACTCACTACTTTTTACAGAAATGGATTAGCTGTTTATAAGAATGTATAGACGTGGTGATTTTGATTCCGACAGTCTCAAAATTCGAATTTCCTTGAAGCCATTTAAACTTAAAAGGTAGCAAAACAAAACAGTTGAGTAAATTACCGAGTATAATTGGGGCCTAGCTTTTGAGTTTTGCTTTATTCAGCAGAGTTATTACTGATGAATTATTAAAAACAGCCTAGAGGGCATGAAATTTTGTGATGGTCTAAAACAAATCTCAAATAGTGTCCCTGGCTTCATTTATAGCTTTTAATTATAATGAAGCTACTCAATGCCATTCAGGGTGAATTTTATGGGTAATGAAATAATGTTTCGTTTACTTACCGTGGAAACAGGTTAGGACAAGTAATGTCCAGATTAGCCTCTGAAGAAATTCAGTGTAAAATAAATTCTTAACTTGAATAATATGTACATGTTCTCACTTCTGAATTCAATTAACGTGATAAAAATAACTTGGTGGATAATAGTACTTTGCAAGAAATTCTCAATATTACAAGGAATGGTGCAATATTTCAACAAAATAACTGCTAGGATAAATTGGAATGTCTGCGACCTTTTATTCTGTGGCTTATCAGTTTTAGGATATTCTCTCTCAGTGGTTTGGAATTTTCTCAACTAGATCATTACATTTTAATAATTCTAGTAGATGTTTTGCTTTTAACTTCACCATTTGCTATTCTATTTCTGAGGAGACCAGCTGTAGCAGAGTGACTGTGAACTAAAACATCAATCACAATTTTACTTTGTCATCTTGTCATCTTGAGCATAAAACACATTGAATTGCTGATATACATTATAAACTTTATTCATTTTACAATTATAACATGTAGTTCAGCACTGAACTGACATGAATTCTAAAAAAAAAATGTCAAATATAATAGTCATTTCAACCACATATACCTCCTAATTAGTGAAGATCTGCTTCAAAGGTTGGCAAGATGAAATATTTTTTCTAAACCTTGACAACAAATATCTTTACTTCAATCAATAATGGGGGAAAATATGAACATTCAATTAGAAAGAAAACTAGCACTTCTTTACATATGATTATCTTCCAGCAATCGACATCAATAATTGAGTTAAATTTAGCATGTCAAGTATGAAACAAAAGGTATGAATGGAACACGTTCAATAGAAAAAATAAACGTAACAATAGTTAATATCCAGATTCTTCTCAAAAACTATAAAAGATACCAAATTCAAAGTCTGTATGGCATCATTTCCATAATAATAGATAACAGACAGAGTTCAAAAAATATTTCAAACAATCTGCAAGCTGATACATTATTTAACATGTCCATCACTTCAGTATAATGTCTGCTTTTTCTTTCTAAATCTTATACAGTTTTGATTGAACCGACCTTCACCTTGAATCTTCCAGTCATATTTTGTTAACTTTTCAACAGTTCAACAAACACTTAGATTTATCTATCTGTAAAGTTGAACATGTTTCCCATGCCCCCTCCTTTACCCCCTGCCCCTTGCTGGAACTGTCTCATCATGTTCTGAAGACCCTGCATGCCTCCTGAAATATTTGTTAAGTATTTTATACAGTACTGTTTTAAAACACGGGGAAATTTTCAATATGTTAAAACAGGTCGATCTATTCTCTAACTGCAAGGAAATACTCAAGAGTATTGGCTACCAGAGTTAAAGTGTACAGAAAGTCAGAAAATTTGTTACTTCACATTCTAAGTAAAATGATAAAGCTTTAAATATATTAACTTTAACAATGTGTTGCTGAGAATTCTGACTTTCCCTTTAAATGACTGCTAAAATCATGACATCTATACTGGTATGTAAGTGTGAAAGGTCATGCATCACTACTCATTGAAGAAATCAATAAATTTCAAACTTGCAAAAGGGAGTCCATCTAGTAAATCACAAAAGGTGTAGGTGAACGTTTCAATAACTTACTTTGTTTTTCATTTCTCTGTTATTCAATGCAATCTTCGTTTTTAAGTACATGTAAAATTCTGCATGATTCACAAGACAGCAGCTCATTTCTATCTGATTCATGTAGGTGGACATTATGCTAACAAATATGTAAACATTTTATAGCACAAAGCAATGGCTTCTTACCCATCTGATGTAACACCCTTGGATCCATCATCTTGGCCATCTGGGTGTTAAGTTTGGCCATCTGTGCTGGATTTACGTTTTTGCTCATATCACCACCTTGAAAGAAGTAACAAATGATCATGTGGAGTATATTTTCTTCAGACAAACAATGTCTAATGTAATGATAATATGTTTCAAAAATGAGTAAATGACACATCTCAGTAATAAGTAAATGATATGTATAGGCCTGCAAAACCTCAGTGCATATACCGTAATATTTCTTCACAAGCTATAAAATTAAGAAATTGACGCATTTACTTACAATTTTAAAAAACAATGGAATTCAGTCACTTACAACCAAAAAACAATACCTACTGCAACTGCAGATATCAACTAAATCTCTTACCTTTGAACAGTCCCTTTATTCCACCCATTTTCTTCACCATCTGTGCAAACTTCTTGTATTGTGTGAGTAATTCGTTCACTTCTCTGACAGAGACGCCAGCGCCTCTTGCCACCCTCTGAGTTCTACCTGTTTGCTTTGAAAATAAACGCTCACCATCCAAACTGTCTAATTCTGAAAAAGATTAAAGGTTAAGCCAATTTTGTTTTATTTGTTCTATTTAATGTCTTAATAAATCATTTCAGCAATGAACACTGAGAGGTGCCAAAGCTATAGCCTGTCGTGTATTAAAGATGGAATAATTCACTGATTTTACAGCTGGAAGTACTGACATAAGGTCAACTACTCTAATCACACACCAATAGAATGTTAATAACCATCATCACTAGTCATGGAAAATGGACAGTCTTTCCTAACAAAACAAAAGACTTGAATAGCTCATTTGCAATGGCCTTTCTAGCTTCTTAAGTTCGATTTTTAGCCAGGGCATCAGTGTGTTGTGTCCATTTGCAATTAGAACTTAGCTACATGAGCTTCAGTTCTAGCTGTGAATGGGTACAGCAAACATGTTACTAACTCTTCAATCAAATGATTGATTTTATCCTTCTACTTGTCTTAAGACGAATCAGAATAAACATGGATAGCTTCTATTGCAACTCAACTAAAGAGAAGATAGCATAACTAACTTGATACCAATGAAAATCTTCAAACTTAGACCATACCTTCATCACTCATACTGTCCATAATAGTCATCAATTTCTTCAACCTGGCCATAGATTCTTGTTCCCCTCCTTTGGTAAGAAAATCTGAGCTGAAGCCCGGAATCATGTTCTAGAAAAAAAATTATAAATACATCTCACATTGAGCAATATCTGCTGTAACTGTAAAATGAAGATACTTTTCAAACCAATACAAATCAACTTGAGGCACTTATTTTACTTATTTAGGTACATGGCCATAACATTAACTTCTATCACAAGTCACACTCACAATGTTTCTGAAAAACTTTTTTTTTCATCCAGTCATTTGACAAAAGTTTTAAGATGGAAATCTGTAACCAATCTGTGTCTATTTTGTTAACCAAAGGTATATCATATATTTGTCTCAAACCAATCAATGTGAATCTTCTCTAAATGACAAAAATAGCAAATTATTTAGGATAGCTCAATGGGGAACATAATTTTGCAATAAACATTTTATAAAACATTCTACCATCAGATCAAACTGACTGACCTCATATCTCAGTGAAAACTTACTGTCACACAGCACAACAAAATTCAGCAAACATACTTTAGTATTTGATAGTACATGCATAAAACTACAGGGTGTTTACCCTAAACCCTAGTCCGCACTGATGACAAAGACATATCATAACATTATAAGGGTTTACTACATTTGCATAGTTATTATACTTACCATGATCTGTCCAAAAGGTCCCATTTTCATTATATTCTGAAACTGTTCATACATATCTCTTAGAGTGAAGTGACCTGAAATACAAATATTTACAGTCAGGCTAAGACTGAAGAAAATTTAAAAGGACTCAAAATTGCAGATTAAATAATTGATTCATCAAACACCACAATAGGTCTTGGTGCTCCCACTGCTCTAAAATTTCATTAATGTAGACTGGCATTGACTTGGTCTCCATTCCACTATATATGTAGAACACTGGCCCTCCTCTCTGTCAGAAACTGCAAATGTTATATAAATCACATACATAGTACAATTTTAGACTGGTAGAACACATGTATCTGATGACAACCCATCAATGAGAGGTTTCAGTGGTTTTTATACTGACAATCTATAACACCCATCTTAGAGAAGTTAACAAAAATCACAATAGGTAATTCTGTTTTTTAGATAGTCATGATCTATTTGTGACTTTCTTTTAGGTGTTGATGGAATATAAATACAAGATATTAATTCAGTAAGATTAAATGGACTTCTTACCTTGTTTGATTTTCTTCATGAGTTCCTCATTATCATCCAGTTTAAGTTCATTGACTTTGTCTATCAATCCTTCAATATCTCCCATACCTGTAAAATTACATACTCTCTCAGTCTGACAGCAGATACAGTAAAATCTGAATACAATCATGATTTGTTAGTTTCAAAATATTTTGTTAACAATAAGGAAAACTCAGATATTTCAAACTATAACTTACAATCCTTTTATTTCAAGGAAAACAGAGAGCAAAGATCAAGTCAATTATGTAACAGAAAAAGTTCAATCATAAAAACACTGCCACTAACTTAAAGACTAAATTAACATATTCTTGTTGCAGTACTCTGTCAGTTTAAATGTTAAAATCTTTTCAGTCATTTTAATTCAAAAATATACATCTACTGATAAATGAGTATATGGAGACATAGATACAAGCCATTAAAATTTAGTCGTACCAAGAAGTTTGCTGACAAAAGGTTGTACTTTGAATGGTTCAAAGTCATCTGTATGTTCTCCTGTACCAATAAATATCACTGGACTTTTGGTTGCAGCAACTCTGGAAAGAAAGAAATAAAATTAATTATGATATAAAGCTTTAACCAAGAAACTACTTTACTATAAATGGAAATGCCTCTTTCCTCTATAACTAATGGGAGGGACATAATAGAATTTAAAAATTTTCAAGTCCGATTTCATTAGGCAATATCATTGCAAAGCAAATATGATAAAAGACAATAAAGTTTAACTTTCCACTGAAGTACATGTCTTTTGAAACAAAAAACCACAAACATATAGACCAACTTGATACAAAACAGAAACCATTTACACTTACGCACTAAGGGCACCACCACCTTTGGCGTGACTGTCTAATTTTGTTATAATGACTGAGCCTACATCTACTTTTTCCTTGAAGGCCTTGGCCTGGGCCTCACAAGCCTGTCCTATAGAGGCATCCATCACAAAGATCACATTGTCTGGGGACTGAAATACAGAATGGCATGTTTACAATGATTGATGTATGTGACAATAAAAAAACTGAGCAGGAATCTGCAGCTTAAGATAAAGTTCCAGTATTACACATGTGAAAGAAACAGTCTTCAAATCCAGTCATTAAGAATAATTATCAAAGCTATGTGAAAAAGGACAGTCACTGAAAGATGATAATGCCCCCAAAGTGGTCCTCTGACCTTCAAGCTGAGGACCACATGAAGACAAAATGTAAATCCTTCACAGAAGTGTTTCTTTTTTAACAAGATGACCCTAAGATCAAGGTCATTGAGGGGTCAAGGTAAAACTAAATATATGTCATTTAGAATACCTCTCTGAAAGGGTTGTACTGTGCAAACATGAACTAAATCTTTTATGTAATAAAGGAGTTCAATATTAAGTATTTTTAAAAATTGGACCTTCAAGGTCAAGGTCACTCAGGGGTCAAAGTTATAGAAATATATGTAAGTGGGATAGTCTTGTCCAAAATGGACTTGTGTCTAAGTATGATTTAAATCCATTTAATAAGGAAGTTAAGGGCAATGTTTTATGATGGGATGACGGGTAAGGTTCTGACTATAACAAACCTACAAAATCATTTGAAAAGTGAATAAAACTGTTGATCTGTTTTAAAAGTCTGTGATTTAGAAATTGTTGAAGTTGCAAATTAAAAGTTTTTGCAATATCTCGCTTATCTGCAAGTCATAATGAACACTTGCTTGCTCATCTGTACATTCTACCTTACTTCACTGGTTAAGTTTATTTAGTTTAAATTTATTAGTTTGACACCATTACAGAAAAGTCATTGAAACTAACATTAACCCCACTCAATAACTGCTTCCTGGTTCAAACTAAAATTCACACCACAGGGAAAACATTGGAGTATCTCATCCCTGATGGGTTTCAAACCATTGACCTCCTGAATGGAAGTCCATAGCAACTCCCCTCCACAACTGCTCTTACAACTTTGTTGCAAGTGGGTGAGGTGATATTAAATATTAAACATAAATTACTGTGGTGAAAAAAGCACTCTAAAAACAGAATGAAAACAAGGACAAGACTGTGTTACATACTATGGTGGTATACACTTGCAACATTTCTTCAAACAGAGAATCCTCCTGTTTATGACGACCACTTGTGTCCACTATGATGATCTCAAAGTTCTCAGACTTAAATTTATCCACACCATCCTTGGCAATCTCTACTGGATCTATCTCTGTATAGCTAAAAAAAGAAATCAGCCAGTAATTTCTAAGCTCTTCTGAGCTACTGACGTAAGTACATGTACAGTAAAATCCCACCTTATGACCACTCTGAAATTATGACCACTCCACGAATAAGACCAATTTTTAAAAAGAACAGTTATTCTACCTGAATTCAACTGATACTTGTTCATTATTACAATCACCCAACGAATCCACTAATATGACTAATGTAGTCAGTCCCATTCATATTTCTGCTCGTGTTCACTTAAATACGGCCACTGAAATATCCCCCTTTAAGCCTGTGGCAGTGAATCTGAGAAGTATACAGACCACATTACTGATTATATATGAAATAGATGATGAAATGAAAACAAACTGTCAAATATTCACATGTGATAGAGTCACCTCTACAATTTATATATGCAATGGATAAATTCATTGTAATGAAAACAAACTATCAAACTGCTTATAGCTATTTACTATCATCTGAGACTGGGATACAGACTGTGAGGATTGTTTGTTATGGTTTTTATCAATTCATTCCTTTTCTTATATGGCTTATTCAGCAAACGTGCAATGATTAGTAAGTTTGTTTTTAAAGAAAGATCTTTTGCATTTACCTTTATTACTTATCTGTCATAACCAAAATATGCTATACACATGTATATTTAACATCTACTGGTGTTCTACATAAATAACTTTCTCTCGTTACCTTACAGTGACCAACATACTTTAATATCCAGAATCTTGCTTGTGACTAAAAATGATATGAGGGGGTTGTTGCTCCACTAAAAAGACCACAGAACGATTTAGACCATTTTATCTAAGAACCACTGGTGGTCTTAACAGAGGGATTTTAATGTATTTTTCAGCTTTTACCACTTTATTTCATAAAAATCTCTTAGTTTTGAAATATACTCCCTGAATTCAACTTCTGATAAAGTTGTGCACTTCTTTATTTTTGCCATAATCACTCACATTAATTTTAAATGATAAATAACTAGAGATATAATCATTGCTATGTGCGAGTTTTAAACGATAAACTGTCCACTGATATAAAACAGTTCACCATCACAGTATCTTCCAAAAGAGATACAGAAATTCACCTGGCTCTACTGAAAGCTAAAATGTGTACTAACCTAGAAGACATTGTTTGTGCTACCCCACCTAAAACCCTAAAATCTTCACTCTATCCTATGTAATTACATAAAAATGTCAGAAGTTTTCTTGCTTTAGTGTGTGACTAGTCACACTGGCGCTATGCCACCTATGTCAGAACAGAACGAAGATTTTGAAAGTGCTTAAAAACTGACTGACTTTCATGTAACTTCACCACACACTTTTAACATCAGTGTTTCTTTCTTCACTGCTTAACTGATTTTACCTTCCATAGTAGGGTATCCTGGCCTTGGTAGCATTCTGTTTCAGCTGATCAAAGGCTCCAGCTCGGAAAGTATCTGCACAGATCAAACACGTCTTCCATCCTTTCTTCTGGTAGTAATATGCCAGCTATAATATCAACATAAAACATCAGTTCAAACATACATGTATGTGTCAGTTACATGGAGACTTTTTTCTTGGTTCAGTCCACACAGCAATAAGTGACAAACAAAGAAAATGCAGCCTCTGCACACAAGAACAACATGGATGACAGACACCAGGGTCTTGGCATTACATTTGTCTTACCAAGAACTAGTCAAGTTAAAATATTTTGGACAGCAATTATCTTTTTTGATTATATTACATGTACTTCTGATTACTAGAAACTGCCTTGTAAGCATTTTTTAATTCTGTTTGAAACAATACTGCTCCTTATAACAAATAAATATATAAAAACTTTACAGGTTTTTGTGTTGGGGTTTAATGCCAGTCAGGGTTTTCTCTCAGTAATTTGGGAACATGACCCATACCCTTGGGATAGGGAATTTCAGCGATGTTTTGCAAAAAATTGGGAAAAACGCATGACTACAGTTTTGCAAGTTTTAAATGAACACTAACAATTACGATCTATGATGGCAACTTTCAATCATTACAAGTCTATTACAGAGAAAGATCTCTTGTTTTCATAGATTTTAGTTATTTTTATTTCTATCTTTTGAAGTTTTAATTGGGAATTTTTCTGATTTTTGGGGAAAAAAGATACTATTTTCAATTGGGAATATGACCCAATATCGGCTATAAATTAAGCCTAAAAAACCTCAGTTTCAACATCTTTTTGGTCATACCCCTGCAATCATTTCACCTAACAAGTGTTCCTGGGGATCCAACCAGTTATCTAACTAATCTCTTCACAAGTACCGACTGCCTCTTCACTTTAACTGGAGGTGGTGGACAAATGACCTTTATACACATTGTCTGAGATCAATTATCACAGAGGAATTTAGCAGGTCCTGGTGGAGTTTGAACTTTGAACTCCTGGACTGACAATCTGGAGCTCTACCGAGCTAAGTGAGCCAGCAAAATTTTACATATTTCTTCTCTTCCATAAAAAAATTGATATCCCCAATCCTGTATATAATGATATAAATATCATAGTGATGATGTTACCTTTGTACATGTGGTGGTTTTACCACTTCCCTGAAGACCTACAAACATTATCACATTGTTTCTACCCTTCGTTGGCTGCCATGCTTTCACTCCTGGGTCTACCAGCTGAAACCATGCATATTAAGTTCAATGATAAAATCTCAGTTAATTAAACATAGTATTTGATCATCTTACAGATCATCTAATTTGTAAATGCTTCTTATATCAAAAACTTCTTATATTATTATTGCGCACTGACATGAAAGTAATTTTGTTTAAAAGTATTTTTCTTTCTGCCAGTTAAATCTAAAAACTCAGTGGGTAATAGCTCATTCTACTGGTATAGTAAGTAGGCATAATAATTGCAAATCATTAACTGAGGCTGACTTTTTACATCTTCAAAGAACGAATCAGACTAAAAAGTGAAGTACTTTTATGTACTTTCCTGCACTGATTTGTCAATGATATGAACACTCAAGAAAATGCAAATTTTTGATAAGATTAACTTAGTTATCAATTTTATTTATATACATAAAAACTTAAATGCTAAGATACTGATTCAAATTTAGTGTTAACAGATTTTTCAGGCTCATATAACTTTAAGTTTTAGAAGTAGCCTCTTACATGAAAAGCACAGCTTACCTTTACAAGTTCCTTGTACACAGCTGATTGAATCATCCTCCTCTTGTTAAGACCTCCAGCCATCTCATCAAAGTCAATAATAGATCTACACATACAAAACACCATTCAAGTCTCTTATTAACAAACCACTTTTTCTGACTGTACTTATTATACCATGACATTTATTTAGAGTACTCTTCAATAATATACAAAAACTTTCAATACAATCTATTATCTGAAAGTGAAATAACTTGAAAATGTAAAATTTGAACAGATTGTTGACAATCTCATGGCACAGCCCAAATACTTTTAAAAATTATATGACTGTTTTGTTATAAACAGTTCAGTATTTTCTGTAATCACAAAAAGAACAAACAGCAATTTTGTCTGACATTCAATGATTTACCTGACATTCTCTCTAAGTTGTTTGACAAGACGTACATTGACATCAGCTTCAAGTAATGCTGAACATATCTCCTTCAGCATACCATTTAAAACCTGCAGAAAGTAAAACATGTATGGTAATTCAATCATTGTATAGAAAAGATGTAAATTGTTCAAATGCTTTTCTTTAATCTAGAGTTAAGTTTTGCTAATTTAAATGTATCAAATTACATTGCACAGTATTACAATACTTAAAAAAAATTATGCAGACCTGTATTAAGACAAAAATAAATGAAGTGTTCAGCCATCATGTTCTTTTCAATCACTATAAACAAATAAAAGCTTGTCCTTGAGGATTTGTACTTTCCTATTACAAAATTACTTAATTCAAATACTTCACAGGAAAAGGATCAGTTTTACTGAGACTTATCATAATATATAATTGTCAATAGCAGTCTATTCCATGCTTTTGTTCTGGAATAAAATTTGTTTTCTTTTTATTGGGGTTTAACACTTGTTTCAACATCTGTCTGGTCATACACCAGCAGTCAGTCCACTTTACAAGTGCTCCTGGGTATCCAGTTTATTAACCAATCTTTCTGCAAGCAACTGACTGCTTCCTCACTTGAATCAGAGGTTAGCACAAAATGATCTTTAGACACATTGTAAAGGAATAAAAAGATGTCAAAATTTTTTAGCTTAATCTAAATGGGGCTGCAGTGTTACCACAATTCTCCTCTAAGAAAGAATCAAGACTGCAATGTTTAAAATGAAATTCTATGCTCATTGTATTTCCAGAATATTTCCCATTACAAACAAGACGCATTACAGCTGTCCCCATTAACAAACCTGAGGTGAGTTTGAACCTATGATGGACGAAGCGTACAGTCTGCATACAGTACCTCTACCTTAGTGTACAAGTCCACTGCACAAGCATATCATTTTGAGAAAAAGCATACCACATATGAATTATATAGTATATTATTTGATTATTGCTGGCCACTGAGACAGTGTCAATAACAATGACACAGTCTGCACTTACCATAATTAAATTACACTTCTGTGACAAAGAAACGCAAAATATGGTTAAATCTATTCAATTACATGTATTATCAGGTTTTCAATAGTCTTTATTTTCACTGACAATAACTCATACTCAATAATTTTATTAGCTATATAATTCATATGTGGTACGCCTCATCCAGGTAAGTGCTATGCTTCGTCCCTGTGCAGTGGTGCGCTTCAAGGATGTACGGTTTGAACAACTTATAAGAATGTCTTGACACACCTTCATTTTCATCAGCCACAATTTAGCTATCTATTTTAAGTCTAACTGCAACTGTAGCATTAACCAGAGCAACAACTGAACACTGAAAAAATAATGTCTGACAAATGACTTTTGAATGAGCTATATATAAATTTATTCTCAATAATGCAACTTCAGGCAGGATGCTGTGATTACATCTCAACCAGAAACCACCAGAATAGTGGTAGGAAATGGATTTTGTGAAATCCCTATTTCCTAACTGATTACCGGTCATTATGTACTTGCACATTTGAAAAGATGTTAAAATGATATATTCTGTTTGAATATTTTCACAATGGTTTACTGACAGGTTAAAATAGAGCACTGTTTCACCGGCTATTGCATTCTCACTGCACGCACACCTCCACCAGATACAGCTGATGTAAACAAGAGACTGATGTTGGTTTCAGGGGTCAAATTTAACTTTTTTGTCTACTGGCAAATATTTGCTAGTGACCATTTTTTCTACTAGCAAAATCAATTTTCTACTAGCTAAGCAATATTTACAAAATGTGAAAAGTTGCGGACAAACAGTTGTATCACTGACTGTAAGACAAATAAATGTAGGTGTGAAACCACCAAATAGATTCCTTCTTTATTCTATATAAAATTCATAAAGTTCACAGAGCTGTAAAACATAGCAAAACCTTTTTAAAATAGCTTTAACTTACATATTCTTGTATAGTGTTGTATCTATAGCGTGATAGCGGGGCGCTGCGCCCCGCCCTTTTTGAAGAGCGCCCTTCTGCCCTAAATCTCTAACACTCTGCCCTTTTCCCACTAGCGCCCTTCTGTCCTTAATCATAAATGTTTATCACCACAAATTCTGCCTTTGTTTATTCAGTGTCTATGTTTTCCTAACTTACTTGTGTATTCTAATTAGCAAGACACGCAGCGACGCATGTATACATACCCTACAGCGACTGCCGAAAAATCAATAATCAAGCGTGCACTGGGTCCTGTATCATTACCAATCAATTAGCGGATTAATGTCTGGATTGCCATTACAACAAAAACTTGTTATTTAAGGTGATGAATTGATTAGTTAAACAATACAGATGACAAATGATGTAGGTTTCGTTGATTGGGAATATAACAAGTGTTTGTCGTCACTATCGGTAAACACAATAAAACTTGTGAAAAATAAACTAGAACTTAATAAAACCATTTGTCTTTTTTGATTTTTTGATTTTAATTGTCCACCCATACAATTTGTCATTAAAAGTCATTCTTACCAAAAAATTAGAAGCACTAACATCTCTGTCTGCATATACAATACCTTCCGGTAAAACGAAAGTTGGCTCAGTTAGAAAAGGAACGAGCAAAAGCAGCGAAAACGAATCACTGTTTCGCCGATCTTAAAAACAAGTCTGTTTCTAGCCTTCAGAAGTTAATTATGAAACGTGTTTGTTTACAAAAAACTATACATGTGTCAATTTTCACAATTAAGCGTCCCAGATTGGTATCGGTTGTGTCAAAATGCATGTTTTTAGGACGCACGTGCGTTTTTGCGCCAAAACACAGGAAAGTTCATTCGTTATAAATGTTAATAAGAAATAAACATTTCACCTATATATTTAGTTTTAACGAGCGGACTGTTAAATGGTCATTTACATATCGAACTGTAATTGATAATTTTGTCAAATAAAACCGTTGATACAAAACCGAAAGTGATAAGTGTATAATATTTCGGATAAATCAATTTCGGTTACGATTTCAGTATATACAGGATTGTACTCTTGCTGTTTTATTGTCAGAATTAGCACATTAAAACGTCAAACTGATTACAAGTTGATAAAAACAGTCTTAAAAGGTTACTGTGCATTATATTATAGTATGCTGTGTTACTTGAATGTGTATACTGTTCAAATGCTAGCAATGATCTACATGATTGTATGAAATGGAGAGATTAGAAAAATAAAAGCTGTTAGAAGTTTCTTGCAGTATTTGTCTGTTTTCAGTAACATATACTAGTAGTTATACAATGATTAAAAAGTAAATTAAATAAAACAAATACCTGTATTTGATTCACACTTTACAACACTATATAGTTTTAATGTTAACAATAATAATAAAGAGACGATGCTTGGCATAATATAATGCACGATGTATAGTGAAAAATGCCCTTTTGCTAGCAAAAGACGCATATTTGCCCCCTGCCCCTTTTTGGCAGCACCCTGCCCCTTTTTCACAGCACCATGCCCTTTTTTAATCCTGGATACAACACTATTGTAGGTCTGTATCTGTACTCATGAAAAATAGCAAGAAAAGTGGGGGCTGTGTTTCAAACAAGAAAGATATTTCTGCTCATGTGAACTTACCCATAAAATTAACAAAAAATCTGAGCTAATTTTGAGATTGGGGTATGTGAAACAATTTCACATTGTGAATTCTATTCTGAATGCATATGGGCATAAAATTGCTACCACACTATCAGAAATAGTCAAACAAAATGATTCCAGCAAAAAAATACACAGATTAGGGCAAAAATATTAAAAATAGCCAAGAAAACTGAGAACTATTTCTAGACGCCATTATTAGACTGAATTGGTGGTTTCATACCTGTAAACAAATAGTCTTAGTCATCTACGCGCTTTAATATCGGATGAACGTATAACCAGATTAATTCAACAAGCGTCTACAAGTAGAGCGATCACGTGACCGGTGCTAGAGACATTTTTTGACGCACCAGCAAAAGTGGATTTTCGGATAAGTCAGAACTTGGGATGTCCTCCGATTTTCCGGCGCACTCGCAAATTATTTCGAGTGCTAAAATTTTGCACTCGCATTTTCTCATTTTCGCTGGCATTTTGCGAGTTTGCGACCGCTAAATTTGAACCCTGTGGTTTTAAAACATCTTTTTGATTTTTGGGGGGTTTTGCTGCACATATTAAAACAGAATACAGTATATTAATGAATCAGGGACAGCTCGGCCCTAAAACGTACTCGGCCCCAGAGTCAGCTCAGCCCTATTCCAACGTGGCATGGGTCAACTCGGCCCACTTTTCAATTTATTAATATATTGGTTTGTTTTATCACTCTTTATTGTTGGAACCACATAATTAATATATCATATGGACTTATTCACAAACGTGGAAAGATGTTTTCTTAAATTATTATTACATTTTTGGTAATGAAAGAGTTTTCAATGATTTGGGTAATAAAAACTTATTACAAGCCATCCTTGTGAGACTGCAAAATACATAGCATGTTAATAAATGCATTACATGTTGTTTTATGTATATAAGTAGTGTTGTATCTATAGCGTGATAGCGGGGCGCTGCGCCCCGCCCTTTTTGAAGAGCGCCCTTCTGCCCTAAATCTCTAACACTCTGCCCTTTTCCCACTAGCGCCCTTCTGTCCTTAATCATAAATGTTAATCACCACAAATTCTGCCTTTGTTTATTCAGTGTCTATGTTTTCCTAACTTACTTGTGTATTCTAATTAGCAAGACACGCAGCGACGCATGTATACATACCCTACAGCGACTGCCGAAAAATCAATAATCAAGCGTGCACTGGGTCCTGTATCATTACCAATCAATTAGCGGATTAATGTCTGGATTGCCATTACAACAAAAACTTGTTCTTTAAGGTGATGAATTGATTAGTTAAACAATACAGATGACAAATGATGTAGGTTTCGTTGATTGGGAATATAACAAGTGTTTGTCGTCACTATCGGTAAACACAATAAAACCTGTGAAAAATAAACTAGAACTTAATAAAACCATTTGTCTTTTTTGATTTTAATTGTCCACCCATCCAATTTGTCATTAAAAGTCATTCTTACCAAAAAAATAGAAGCACTAACATCTCTGTCTGCATATACAATACCTTCCGTAAAACGAAAGTTGGCTCAGTTAGAAAAGGAACGGGCAAAAGCAGCGAAAACGAATCACTGTTTCGCCGATCTTAAAACAAGTCTGTTTCTAGCCTTCAGAAGTTAATTATGAAACGTGTTTGTTTACAAAAAACTAAGCGTCCCAGATTGGTATCGGTTGTGTCAAAATGCACGTTTTTAGGACGCACGTGCGTTTTTGCGCCAAAACACAGGAAAGTTCGTTCGTTATAACAGAGACATAGATAACATCTATGTCTCTGGTTATAAATGTTAATAAGAAATAAACATTTCACCTATATATGTAGTTTTAACGAGCGGACTGTTAAATGGTCATTTACATATCGAACTGTAATTGATAATTTTGTCAAATAAAACCGTTGATACAAAACCGAACGAGTATTCTGATCCTAATTTACTTGAACTCCAGCGTAGCGCTGTTTTTGCCAAATATTTATTCTGTCTTGACTGTTTTAATGACCGAGGATACTTGTTGAACATAAATCAAGAATAAATTAAATAAAACCTAAGAATAGAACTAAGCATTTGGCAAAATAACAATTGAAAATAAACGTTTATTCGCCGATATTTTTGTTAACTACAATATGTAAGCCACGGCGCTTTAGAAATAAATTGATATAGAGGACTGCAAAGGAAACATCTATTTGTCTTGATACTATTTTATTTTCTGTACAATTTATCATTTGAACACTGCATATCACCATCGTGATAAGTGTATGATATTTCGGATAAATTAATTTCGGTTACTATTTCAATTAATACAAGATTGTACTCTTGCTGTTTTATTGTCAGAATTAGCACATTAAAACATCAAACTGATTACAAGTAGATAAAAACAGTCTTAAAAGGTTACTGTGCATTATGTTATAGTATGCTGTGTTACTTGAATGTGTATACTGTTCAAATGCTAGCAATGATCTACATGATTGTATGAAATGGAGAGATTAGAAAAATAAAAGCTGTTAGAAGTTTCTTGCAGTATTTGTCTGTTTTCAGTAACATATACTAGTAGTTATACAATGATTAAAAAGTAAATTAAATAAAACAAATACCTGTATTTGATTCGCACTTTACAACACTATATAGTTTTAATGATAACAATAATAATAAAGAGACGATGCTTGGCATAATATAATGCACAGTGTATGGTGAAAAATGCCCTTTTGCTAGCAAAAGACACATATTTGCTCCCTGCCCCTTTTTGGCAGCACCCTGCCCCTTTTTCACAGCACCATGCCCTTTTTTAATCCTGGATACAACACTAATAAGGTAAGAACAAACATTTAAAAATATTTTAATAAAACATGTATTATCAAAATTAACAATTAAAGACAATTACAGACAAAAGACGAGACAAAAATCTAAATATATACATTTACCGATAAACAAACACAACAGTGACTGGAAACAAAATACAGAACATTCATTTATTTCAACAGTCACATTTCAAGGCACATATTTTCTGCAAATTTTAAAACAAATTGTCAGTAGCAGCAGCAGCTGCAACAATGTTGGCGTTTTAACAGTATCCTTTGTTGACAGGCTGTACAGTGCAGAGCACCACTTCAAGAAAGTGGGCTGAGTTGACCCGTGCCAAGTTGGTATAGGGCCGAGTTGACTCTTTACCATATTAATAAGTTTCCAAATGTATGAGTGTAAAATGGCCATTAATCAGTTGGGAAATAGAGATTTCACAAAATCCATTTTTCACTACTATTTTTGTGGTTTCTGGTTGAGATGTAAAGGCAGCATCCTGCTTTAAGTCGCATTATTGAGAGTACTTTATGAGAACAATTATTTGGACAAAAATCAATTAAAAATCGCTTACACCCTAAAAATCCTATACAGTTTGAAAAAAAAGACTTTTACCTCTTCATTTATGATGGTTGCATTGCTCAGTGACCGCAGAGCCGACGTAATCTTTCGTCCTAAGTCCGCTAAAACCATGTTTGCGTTTAAATTGGATTTTACGTGTTGAAGAAAACAGATGTCGTGGAAATTCCCACGCTAAAAATAGCCCCTGGCAGGGCAAACGTGGAATACAAGCTCTACCTCCGAATCTTTTCGAAAGTAACACGTCTAACCTGTTAACATATATTGAAAAGATGATTATATTAAAAACAAATCTAACGAAATAAAAAAATTACTGAAAAATATAAAGTGACAGCTGGCACATCATGCGGTGTATAATTACATTAAACCTCGAGCAAAACATCCGAACGGACCCAACGATGATTCTTCTATTGCCAAGAGCGATAAAGAACAGAAAGAACATTAGTGCTGTATTACTTATTACGAATTAAGGGAGATTTCGCTGCCTCTTTTCAATCATATAACGACGATTACGTGCTTTTTTCTTTTTCTTTTCTTTTTTTTTTTGAAAATGTATATTTACCTCCAAAAAATATTTAAAGCGACTGACTCACAGAATTTAGCTTAAAATATGTTTTTTTTAAGATTAAAGAGAAGTTAATAAACTGTCGGGAAAAAAACAACATAACTTTATGCTTCTTTACATTATGAAAATTGAAGAAAAAAGAATTTGATGTTGACATGATTCGAATCCATGTCCTTCAGGTCAGTAATATTATAATTACCGACCTAGACCATCGAGCCACTGCGGAATGTTCTTTACAAATATCAGAATTAACAATATAAACAAAATATCTACCCTGTGACTAACGGGGTAATTTTTTCCGATAACATTGTACAATTTTTTTCATTATGATGCGTTTTGTTAGCAAAAATTGAGACAGTTACTTAGTTTAGATATGTCCTTCACAAGTACAACCAGATTTTTTACATAATTATATTCTTTTTTTCATGCATTGTCAACCCATATGTGAGTCAGTCGCTTTAAAGTTTCTTTTTTCTAGCACAGTCTACCAGTGGGCCAACTGATATTTCACTTGAACAGTTTAAGTCAGAACTAAACAGGTACTAAATATACTTCATCGCCATTCAAATACACATAAGGCTGTCATATACAAGATTAGCCAGTTGATCATGGGACAGTAAAAATACAAACATTTATCAATAACCAGTCAATTATGACAGCGTTACCCACAAACAAAAACCAATAAGGGTTTTGGAGAAAGAGGGGCATTTCTAGTTCTTAGTATTCATTTATTATTATTTTTTTCATTTTATTTTATTCACTTAAGCATAACTAAATCAGCCAAAGGTTGAAGCGTAAACATTGGAGATCAAGCCAGACTACCGATCTAAGGAAAGCATTTTGATATAATTCCGAAAGTTCAAAAACAGTTCTGGTAAATATACGTTCTAGAAAAGTAGGCTGTAGCAACACATATAGAAAACTTCTAAAAATCGAATTAACATACAAGGAAATGGTCTGGATAAGACGAGTTTTGACAACAACTGATTGACAAAAACAAGAACGCATTGTTTATTCTAAAATATTAAATCCAAAATATGGTTATTTACACTTGTCTTTGAACATAATATCAGTTAACTAAAACCAAATATGGAACAACTGCGAGTTGCGTGACTGGATTCATAACGATCGGTAGAATAAAAGATAATCGGATAATGCAAACGTCGGATGGGATCTACCCGATTTCCGAAAACAATACCCAAGATTTTTCATCGAACAAAACGCGATCATATCTGAATTCATCAAAGTCCTTTTGTTTTAACTGGCAGATATATAAAAGAAATATATAGTTAATTCTTTTATGATTTACCAACGGCGGTTAGGTCAACATTGTGGTCATGCGACTTGGTTTCCATGTTCAAAGTTATGCATGATAGTTAGAAAGAAAATGGAGATTTAAGTGGAAGGGCGCATAGTGCCGGGAGTGTTTAATGCACTTAGGCGGATTTACGTCAGTGAAAGTGCGATAAATTGTCTTATATTTTCTAATTCACTGTTCTGATTCCTGTGTAAAGGCAGATTGATATAAATAAAATAATAAAATATGAATCCAGAGGACGAAAACAAGATTCGCCAAAACTGGGAACATTTAAAGCAAGAAATAAATACAGATGACTTTGTGACAAAGTTTGTACATTTAGGGGTACTTTCACCACTTGATGGTCAGCGTATACTCAATGGAGTACCCGGATCTATGGAAACGAAGGGACAGCGGTTTCTTGAGATGGTGGTGCAAGGTGGAAATAAATGTTACCAGACGTTGTGCAATATTCTGTTAGAAAACAGCAACAACCCCAGGTACAAGACATTGGCCAAAATCCTAGGGATCGACCCGGGCAGAAGAAATGATTCAGGTGAATATTTACAGTGAATCACAATTCATTTCAGTTTATAGTAGTTCTCTTTTTCTACAAAATGTGCCTATTAGATGGGCTTTTCCACGAGTGTGCACACTTAAAAGCCAATAATAGAAAAACTTCTTTTACCGTAACAATTTGCGTTCGGTTTATGGAGAATTTGAATATTTAAGAATTTCAGCTTTAATGAATTTGAAAGATATTCATTTAAACGTTATTAGTGAGAAAAAAATCAAACTTTGTCATATGGTATACTTGCAACAATGAAAACCGTGGAGACTTGTCAGATTAAGCTTTGTAAATACATGTTCCTTCGATTAACTAAACCTGACAGCAATAATAGGGCAATAAAGATAAAAATGTTAATGATAAAAAAATAGAAATATAGAGTATCACAGACGCTTTTAACAATCATACGTCTCTACTGTGAAATCATGCTGCTTCGTGATATACTGAAAACTGAAAGAAACTTATTTTGGATAGAAAACATAAAACCAGTGTCTTAATACTCGCAGACACTTGTAACATCTTTTTATTTATGGACCTTTTATGTTAAACCAAAGGTGTTCAACAGTCTATTTTGTGTCTACATGTACTATTGCATAATAATATCATGTTGTTGTTTTTTATTTAGATTAATTGTTCATATATATTTCGTTTATCTTATTTTATTTTGTTCCATAAGAAAGCACAATGCCAATTTCAAATTGAACGCAGTAAAAAAATATATGCGGAAACAACTTTTCATCAAATCATTTCACAAAAGATATTTTACTCGTTAATGAGTTATTACGAAAACAAACGTTTTTATCTTTATTGGCCGTTTAAGATTAATGTTTTTTCTTAGAAATAATCATACGTAAAATGATTAAACTTTTGCCATGTATTTTTGTTCATTTATAGTTATCTCTGGATGTGGATCTCAAAGGCCGGCAACGTCAACCTCTGTTGCAGTAAGTATGTAGCTGTATCACCTTGAAAACATTGCACACACCCTCCGACCTCCCGGCATCATTTTGTACAAAGTGCAATGATGATAGAAATGACACTGAAGCTTATATGTAAAACAACAATATGACATCCCTTGCAAGCCTAAGGCAGACGTTATAAGAATAATTATTCAGTAATAAAGACTCAGCAACTTATGTTTCTGCTTTTTGTCTGGGTCAAGTCTGTTTATCTTGAACATTATGTTCTTTTTCTTATACTTACAGAGTTCACTGAGTCTACATCTAGGCGCATGTGCGGAAAATTTGACGGGTGATCGCATAGAGCGTATGGTATCAGCACGTGCTCCATGGCGGGAAGAATTACCACGACATGAAGAAACCATGGACTCTACCGAGGAAGTCCAAGACGAAAACAGACCCAGTACTCCTGCCGACGCAGTTCACTTGGCTGTGCAAAAGGCAAGCGACAGCAAAAGTGGCGCTCTAGACATGGAAACGCTAGAAAAAGAACTAGTTAAAATTGCTCCTACTATTGCAGATTTGTTTAGCAAAATTCATACACAAACGACAACTGTCGTGGCATGTACAGATGAAGAGCTGAAAAAGATAAAAGAGGACAACGACAGATTAAGAAAAACGAACAGAAGTCTTGTTGAGAAACTAAATTCATTTCAGCAAAAGATAATTCAGCTTCAGTTGGAAAATAAGAAACTAAGGGAGGTAAGTGACAATGAAAAGATCAAGCAAACACATCTTGATGAAAAGTCTACTGAGTTAGAAAAATTAAAAGACAAACTTATTGAACAAAAGAAGGCACTCGAAGCCAAAGAAAAGGAATTAGACTTGCAAATGGAAAAGTTGCAATCCGTAATCATTGATAACGAGGAGCAAAGGTTTAAACTGGCAAATCTAGAACAACTGCACGAGGAAGGATTAAGAGAATACGGAGAACAGCAAAAACAAATTGAGGAGCTCCAAAAGGAAAAAGAGCAACAGAAGGCACAGATCCAAGCCTTGGAAGATAAACAAAGTATGAGCGAGCAAATATTATACCGTATGGAAGAGCGAATACTAATGTTGGAGAGAGGGCCACCGAAAAAGACAAGACCAAGGTTTGGACCAACCAGGCCCTGGATGAACGGAATGATAGATAAATCGCACCATGCAAATGTCAAACTTCAGCCGCATTTTCCTAATGACTTTTCTCCCAATATTAAAGGTGGAAAGGGTTGGTCGTTTTGACTGAAGATAATCCTGTTGAGTCTTCATATATACTTTAAATGGCCAAACAACTATGTTTAAAATAATACAAAGCGTTGGTGGTTGAGGACGAAAACAAAATGCAAAATTGCCCGGAGTGCGTCGTTAACAAATCTACGCTTTTACTTTTTATGCATGTGAAAAGTAGCGACACAGTTGTAATTCAACAGCTTGCGAGATTTGGCATTGTGAAATGAACTATGAAGGGATTCTTCCTGAAATGTGCTTATAAGAAATTATCTGAACGGAACGTTATGCACTCCAATGCCGAGCTTGGCAACGTTTCGAATGACCGATATTACATAATTATTTTTATCAGATACCTTATTTGTATGAATGCTTTAAGTGTTTTTTTACAATGTAAGTCGATTTTTGTATCATTATAAGTGTTAATTCGGAGACTGTTTATCTCTCAAAATAATGCTTTTGTGAACTATGTAATTAACACTGCATGAGTGGAATATATAAATGGTACATTGCATGCATGCAAATCGCCTGCTGTTTATCATATGTTTTATTTTTGATTTATAAACGCCTGAACTTGGACCGACAGTTCAATTACTGCCTAAAACATAGATCGTATCGATAACCATTCAGAACAATCACTTATATCTCTCAAACATTAAAGACAATACGACGCGGTATGTATGCATGCAATTCAAATTCAATCAACCTGGCTTGAGATCAGGTTTAGTCAATATGGAATGCCATATAATAACATACCCACATTTCAAAATGGTCAACAGAATTTGCAATTCTTTTAGGTAATAAAGGGATTTAAATCAAAGCCCGGCCATGTAAAGCAGCTGTTTTAAAAAAGGATGTATCGATCCTTGTTTAATTGAGCCAAATAAAATTTGAGTTACCAAGTAAATTTGCCAGCGTCGTTGCATATTTGAAACGTCACCTCTTCTCATAACATGTTACAAATGTTTTAATTTCGTTCAAATTGATTGAATTTCATGTCATATAGATGCGTGTATAAATTAAAATAGCAAAATAAATTTGATTATTATCAGAAATAGATTTCAGCGTCAAAGCATGGGATCTGTTCCATAAATTTTATTTATACATCATTGAGTTTGTGATAACTGTAAAATATTTTGTTGGAAATAAAAACATATATATTGAACTCCTTTATAAGTTTTTGTTTAATATTCGTTTTCTTTTTCTATGTATTTTGTTTCAAAACTAGTATTACATGTACTAGCTTAATGAATAGTCTGTTTACTTACAGCTCCGCCAAAGTATGATCTAAGATACTGTTTGAGATTTACATTTTGTATCTTCCGCGCGCTTCATTGAATCACAATGTTCATGCACTGAACTGGGGATGAACTGGCTCTGATTCAAATTCAAAAGAGTAAAGTAATTTCAAGATATCATTCAAGTATTATTTGTCAGGAAAAAATACACATGAGACTTGGGGAAATTTCAACCTAGAATTCCCAGATAGACTGATGATTTCAATGGTAGATTCATTATACATGTACGTCTATTCATTTTAATAGTTTAAAACAGATAAACCAGGGACACAGCGATAGTTATTATAAAAAGTTCTACTGGTGGATATTTAGATCTAGGGGATAATATAGTAGACACAGTAGTTTTCAGTTCTGTCAATGTTTTGAATAAGCCTGAGAGTGAAACCGTTGCCGTTATCGTCCGAGGAGTGCAGTATTTTTGTCAAGAACGTAAAAAAGACCCTACCTGGCATAAAGCTATTTAAGCATGTATGAGTAAGTTTAATAGTAAACCTTTGAAAATTTGTTTATTTAGAAGGAAAGGTCAGGGTAAGCTGTCTTGTTGAAGGACTGGGTTGCATACCACTATTTAAACACTGAGGAAAGACTTGAAAACATTTCACCACCTCCAATGCATTCAAGAAAAAGTGCGACAAAGTGACTACTACTACTAGACCTAATTTCTCTAAACAAAAAGTCCTAAGAACAAAAACAAAATCCACCATATTTTTACAGCTGTAAGACTGCAACAAAACAGCGACTTTATAAGTTATAAGTGTATCTTATTCGGAGAATTAAGGTGTATCCTTTAGCAAAGACAGTAAACCAACTTTTGACTTAGTCTAACCAGCTGTAAATGGGTACCAGTTTTGAAAGTTACTGACTTTTCACAAAAGTAATTGGTTCATGAATATTGTCTCGAGAGCGATGTTACTAACTAAGAATAAAAGATCGGATTTTTTAAATACCAGAAACCAGCTATATCAAATTCAATTATAAGGACTTTCTCACATTTATTGGTGGATTTTTAACAAATAAACAATTGTTCCCACTAGCACGAAGGAGTGTGGCGTGCAAGAATTAGGTTACAGCTGTTACAGTTACTTATACGATCAAGTGGAAGTAACTCTCCGTGAAGTTTGACTTTCAAAGTCTAGGTCGCAACAATTATTCAAATATTGATGAACGTCAATTTGGTAGGTAGTTGGTAGTTGGCAGTTGGATATTCCAATAACCAACTACCAACTAGTTGGTGGTTGGTAATTCGTAATACCCAAATATTTAATAGCTGTAGCAGATAATTAAATCCAATATGTTCTAACATACCGTACTCTTTTCTGAAAAGAGAATGAAGCAGGCGACTAAGTAACTTTTACCTGTGAATCCCCAACTACCTACCAGAGGGCAGATGGTTATTCAAACTTTGCATGTATTCCCATCAAAATACGATACTAATGTAACTGTAACAAACAAATATGTAACTAGTAAGATGTAATCTACAACATGATAACACTCCCTTCTAGTTATATGCATTATGGGACTCAGTTGGTTATTCGCATGAATCCCCAACTACCTTCCAGTAGGTAGTTGGTTATTCAGATTTTGCGTGTATATCTTTCAAAATAGAAATTATACATCCAGAATAAATGTAAAATATATACGACAAAATAGATGTATTATGCAATATTGTACCACGAAATTCTCTGTTTATTCACCAGGGGACTCAGTTGGTTATTCGCTTGAATCCCCAACTACCTTCCAGTAGGTAGTTGGTTATTCAGATTTTTCATGCATATCTCTCAAAATAGAAATTATACATCCGGAATAAATGTAAGATATATACAACAGGATAGATGTATTATGCAATATTGTACCACGAAATTCTCTGTTGAATATATATCTTTCAAAATTAACTTTATACACCCGGAACAAATGCAAGATATATACAACAGCATTGATGTATTATGCAATATTGTACCATCAAATTATCTGTTCATTCAACAGGGGACTCAGCTGGTTATTCGCTAGAATCCCCAACTACCTTCCAGTTGGTAGTTGGTTATTCAGATTTTGAATGTATATCTTTCAAAAGAAAAATTATACATCCGGAATAAATGTAAGATATATACAACAGGATAGATGTATTATGCAATATTGTACCACGAAATTCTCTTATCATTCACCAGGGGACTCAGTTGGCTATTCGCTTGAATCCTCAATTACCTTCCAGTAGGTTGTTTGTTATTCTGATTTTGCATATATATCTCTCAAAATAGAAATTATACATCCGGAATAAATGTAAAATATATACAACGAAATAGATGTATTATGCAAAATTGTAACACGAAATTCTCTGTTCATTCACCAGGGGACTCACTTGGTTATTCACTTCAGTCCCCAACTACCTTCCAGTTGGTAGTTGGTTATTCAGATTTTTCGTGTATGTCTATAAAAATAAAAATCATACAGAGAACAGAGAATTTCGTGGTACAATATTGCATAATACATCTATTTTGTTGTATATATCTTACATTTATTCTGGATGTATAATTTCTATTTTGAGAGATATGCATGCAAAATCTGAAAAACCAACTACCTACTGGAAGGTAGTTGGGGATTCAAGCGAATAGCCAACTGAGTCCCATAATGCATATAGCTAGAAGGGAGTGTTACCATTTTGTAGATTACATCTTACTAGTTATATATGTGTTTGTTACAGTTACATTAGTGTCGTATTTTGATGGGAATACATGCAAAGTTTGAATAACCAACTGCCCTCTGGTAGGTAGCTGGGGATTCACGCGAATAAGTTACTCAGTCGCCTGCTTCATTCTCTTTTCAGAAAAGAGTACGGTATGTTAGAACATATTGGTTTAATTATCTGCTACAGCTATTAAATATTTGGTACAACTATGTAGTTGGTAGTTGGTTATTGGAATATCCAACTGCCAACTACCACCTATCTACCAAATTGACGTTCATCAAATATTGATGTATGTCTTGTCAGCTGAAAAACCATCATATTCATGGATATATTTTGATGTAACTTAACACTGTTTTCCCATACTATAATGACGTGTTACATGCATTGACCAGATATGTGCCCTCGAAGGCAATTTGACAGCAGGAACACAAGCATATATATGTACGGGATGCTATCATGAGATGCAACGTCACATGTCATGTCCACTTAATAATTTCCACATTTATTTATGGATTTGGATATGACTACACACATTCTTTCCCCCAAACAGTATGGGGATATGTCGCGCATAAAAGCTCTCAAGATCTATATCACACCAAATGCCCCGGTACCAATAATGGTAAGCCATTCTGTTTGTTGTGTCAAATTAATAACTTTAAAAGCTTCAAGGATTCATCATATTTCATTCCAGAGACGTGTGGTCTATATGTCTGTCTGTTTATCTGTCTGTTCATCTGTTTGTGAAAAGCGATTGTTGTCTGTATCTCCAACATCATAAAGAAGCAGATACAGTAATGAAACTTCATAGAAATGTTAAGAAGCAGTTCATATCGTGCACCTGAGCTGTTGCGTGTCTGAACTTTTGTCTGCCCGTCTGTCACAAACTTGTGGTTCGAGCATTTCCAGAAGTATAAGCGCTACTGTGATGCAATTTCATATGATAATAAAGCAACAATCAATGACACTGCATCTGTTTTTTCTGTCTGTTTAATATTTTCCTATGTATCTGTGGTCAATGTCACAAAGGGATTTAATATAATTAGAAACAATACCTTTTGTTGTTTGCACTCAATAACTTTTACTTTCATAGATATTTTTTTATATAATTTCAAACAGTTCTTACCAAAAAAAGAGGAAGTTTCATTCTCATGCGTTCTCAATGTCAATTTCACAGTAGGTGTTTCCATTATAAAGCTTTTTATCATGTATTTGAGGACAAAAATTTATTTTAGTAAGACAGGTTGCAAATCTCCAAAGAGTCAGAAAAGCCTGCTTTTTTAACTTACTATAGTTACCTGTAATTATCTCCTTTACACTTTAACATTTTAATAAATTGTTGCTACCTAACATATGATGGGAACAAATATTTTATTTGTACTATTTCTTTGTTTCCAAGCTACTAATAACTGTCACACTGGTAGGCAACTTTGTTTAACACTGAATTGATTTAGCTAGAATTTTCGATTTGTTCGTATCTTAATTAATTAGTTTTTATCATATATTAGCATTTGTTACTTTTCCTCAGGTGCTATACGAGAATGTAAATGTAATATATTTCATGCTGAAATTGTGAAACTATACGGCAAAAAAGCAGACCTAACCAAATTTACAACCAATATACCTCAAATCATTAACGTATGCGACCAAACGCATAATGGCTTTGTGCCGTAAGTCCAACTGTGCAGCACGTATAACATATCCTGACATTCATGATCGCAACCACCTTTGTCGAACCTGAATCTTAAACTTAAAAAAAATCGTATTGTTCTTATCTTAGCTACGTAAGGTCACTCGGGTTATGTGTGCTAAAACAGCCCCCAGCCCCAGACACCCACACCTTAAGTCAACCACTCATTCCCGTGATATAAATTCAACTGCATTTTTACAAAACTTCGCCACTGGTCTCTATAAACTGTTATATTTTTTTCATTGTGGCTATGTTTTTGTGCTTGCTCGTCGTCCGTTTTGGCTTGCTTGTCTTATAGCCGGAACTTCACTGATTCACTCTCAAAATCTAATCTTGTTCGATTTTATGTTAAATCTGACCATCATGTCTGACACGAGTCCGCAACTTTATACTTTAATGACAATTATGCATGTTCCCGTTAAAACTTTTCCGAGAAGACCCTCATATAAAATTTCCCCGTGTTGAACATTATGGACGCACTATCTAAGCCTAAAACAGCATAACAATTTAGAAACTACCAAAAATAGTCTTGAAGAAAATGATAAGTATCTGTATATACCAATGTTAAACACGAAAAAGAGCTATCGATGTCTAACTGTCGATAACTTTTATCTCAAATTCGAGAAGTCAGTAACTTTGACATGAAGAGAACTTCAAGTTAATTTTGCCAAAAGTCAATACTTACTATACTAGGCAGGCTTGTGTAAGCCTTAACTTTAAAATCATTAAAAAGATAATAAAAAAGAAAACAAGATTTTACTAACGATCTTACCTAAACATTTATTGTGAACGTTTAAAATCTATAAAACTTTTTTACTCCACTGATAAAAGCTGGCACAGTTGGGGATGCCTTTATCTCGTTCGGTAATTCATTCCAGAGTCGTATAGTCCTTGGAAAGAATGAGTTCATGTGATGTTGTGTTTTTTTTATTTCGGGATGAGGAATTTGTTGTTTCTTGTGTCTGTAAGGTGACTGTAATCGACATTGACCTGTTTGTTCTTTATTTTGTATAGCATGAACAGGCTGGCATGGTTTCGCCTTTGCTCTAGTGTTGACCATTTTTGTTGACGCTTGTGATTTAATTGTTTAATAAACTACGGTGTCCGCAGATAGACACACACGGTTCCTGACACTTTAATTCCTGGTAGTCATTGATGTATGTGAGAAAGTGACATGGAGCTAAGACTGATCCCTGAGGGACACCAGAAAGCACAGGTAGCCTGTCGGAGACCTTGTTTTCGACTAATACTTGTTGCGATCTGTTTTTGAGAAAGTTTTGTTTCCATGAAGTGATGTGTGGGTGAATTCTCATGTGTTTCAGCTTGTGTATAATTATGTTTGTGCTGGTCGACTTTATCGAACGCTTTACTGAAGTCCATGGCAATGACATCAGTTTGTTGACCTTGATCTAGGTTGTCAGCTATTTCTTGTGTACAGCCGATGAGCTTGGTCTCACAACTGTGTTTTGACCTGAATCCATGTTGCTGGGGGCAGAGTATGTTGTGTGTGTCAAAGTAATCCATCATGTTTGAAAAAAATGTTGTGTTCCATTAGCTTTGATGCTACACATTCAGTGAATAGTTGCTAGGTTTTGATTTTGACCTTTTTTATATGCTGGAGTGATAATGGCATGTTTCCAATCCTTGGGAACAACAGCTGTGTCTAGTGATCTTTGGAATATGATTCTGAGGATTGGTGCTACCTCTGTGTGTAGCTCTTTGAGTAACCTAGGTGGGATCTTATCTGGACCTTGGGCATTATTTGGGTTTAGTTGTGTCAATAACCTGTCAACTCATTGAACTGAGATGATATGGGAGCCATGGGTGGGTGACCAAGTAATGACATTGAACTTTTGGCTATTTCCTTAAGGCTGAGTGGCGAAGGCTTTGAGAGGACTGATTCGAATTGTTTGAGAAGATGATTGACTCTAGGTATGACCAATAAGCATTTCTTATTTGTTTTTGCACTGATGCTTTAAGTTGTTTGAATTTCTTTATGTTCTGGCTATTCCCTGACCAAGACTTTTTATTTTTGTGAAAAGTTTGTTCCTTTTCCTAATTTGTTTGACAATGTCATGAGTAACCCATGGTAAATCAGCTTTATTTTTGCTTTGTCTAGATGGTTTGTATATGGATGGTAACCTATTGATCTCAGCTTTGAACATGTCCCATAATTGGTTTGGGTCTTCATGTTTTTTTTGTTGTTGTTGAACATCCTAGTGAACGTGACCAAGTCTTTCTCGAAGTCAGGCCAGTTTGCTTTCTTGTATGATTTGACCAGTCGAGGGGTTTGTCTGATTCGCCCTCTTTTGACCTCAAGTTCATGAAAGACTATATCGTGGTCTGATGTACCTAAGCTTGGTAAGACTTCAGTGTTGTGGACATGACCTGGAGAGTTTGTGAAAAAAGAAAAGACAAAGAATATTTATCAGTATTTATACTTAAACCAATTAACAGGGTTGTATCAGGGCTTTAATTTACATGTAAATTAAAGCCCTGGTTGTATATATGCGAATTTTGATTGATCAACTTCAACTTAATACTGCCAAAAGTCAATACTGACTATACTAGGCAGGCGCATGTCAGGAACATTTAAAATTATAAAAGTTAATAACAAAGAAAACAAGATTTAACTGAAGATCTTACTTAAACATTTATTTTAAGTACTTTAAAATCTATAAAACTTGTTTAGTCCACTGATAAAAGCTGGCACAGTTGGGGTAGCCTTAATCTCGGTCGGTAATTCGTTCCAGAGTCGTATAGTCCTTGGGAAGAATGAGTTCATGTGATGTTGTGTTTTTGATTGTGGAATGAGGAATTTGCTGTTTCTTGTGTTTGTAAGGTGATTGTGATCTACATTGACCTGACTGTTTTTTATTTTGTGTAGCATGACCAGGCTGGCATGGTTTCGCCTTTGTTCTAAAGTTGACCATTTTAGTTCTTTGATCATGTTTGTTACACTGCTTGTATCAATCACAAACAAAGCAAAAAACAGCTTAAGGTTCATCAGACGAAACGTCAAAACACAAAACAAACAACTCAAAGAAGCAGCATACAAAACATATGTAAGACCACAGGTTGAATACTGCTCAACCATATGGCATCCATGGCAAAAATATCTCACACACAGAATAGAAATGGTCCAGAGGTCAGCTGCAAGGTACGTTCATAATGATTACCACTATACAACATAAGTTTGACATTAAAAAGCTAACTTTCACCCTTAAAACTAGTCTAGATTACCTGCATCTTCACTATGTTTTATTCTGTAGTAAGTACGCTAGGGACTAGACTGCCTTGAATCGTGCAACCCACTCGGATCGTGTCCAAGAACATATTCCTAGTTCGATTAACATTCCATGTGATAATCACCACGCACCGATCACAACATTTTAAAATGGCGTCGGGGTATGACGGACACTACATGAAAAGACAAAAGACTGAGGACGGCGTGCGCGGTGTTTGTATATTACGCAGTATTTTCCAACAGCTTTGCACGGGCTTCATTTTTCTTTTGCTATTTTTAGCCCCGTCTACAGAATAGTTTAAAAAATGGGAGAATCACGGCGCGGCCATGATCTCGGGGCACAGGAGCTTGAAACTCTAATTTTAGAGTCGAAACTGTTAATCTAGTTTCTTTTTCTGTATATAAAAACACAAGGAATGCAACGCCACTTGCCCCGCTCTCTAAGAATTGTATACAAGAATGCAATGCCGTTTTGGACATCCTCCGAACGCTATTTTCTATCGGACCCTTTTTTACGGGGCAGTGGCTACGGTTACGGAACCGTAATCCTAGCCTCGGAGTCTAGGATTACGGAAATTCCATAATTCTAAACAAACTCACTGGAAAAGGCTACGGTTACGGAAGTTTTTTTAAAGAAGGGTTACATACCCAAAATCGAGTGATAAACTGTTAATTGTCTCAAATATTATTTTTTTTCTCCAAAATGAATCAACACTAATGTTATGATACGCCATCTTAGTTGTTGTTTTGACTAACGTTAATGGTTAAATATGTCATTGTCGTCATCTACAGACACTTCAAAGACGATGTGAATAATTGCCCTGAAATGCGTACTGTCTTTAGTGTTATCTTGTTCGCATTATTATGACGCAAAAAATGAACGACTGTCTATTAAATTCCAAGTTTGCATTGAATTATAATGTTAGGAAGCAAATACTGCAGGTCGATCTTGTCAATTTCTAATTTTTTGGGGAAGGTTGGGGGAAAAAACAAATATATAACTTGTCCAAATACAAATGACAACGATATTTAACGTTTATTCGTTGCTGCAACAACAATTAAAATGGCGTACAAAATGACAGTTTGATAACACAAATTTGGTAAAATGGTTTGTTTAATGAATAAAAATTGAATTTGGCATCCTATTTGATATTTAACTGTTGAAAATACGCTTCTTTTAAAAAAACTTCCGTATTAAACCGTAGCCTTTTCCAGTGGGCTTGTCTAAGATTACAGAACTTCCATAATCCTAGACTCGGAGGCTAGGATTACGGTTCGGTAACCGTAGCCACTGCCTTTCTACGGCTATGGTGATCGACGAGTTCCTACAAATTATTTGCATAGATAAAACTGCTGATTCCTGGGGTTGATATTTAATGAACATTTTGCAGAGGACTAATACATGTCAATGTACATTACTTCTGTCGTGCTTTCTGCATTACCTTATCTATATTTAAATTTGCTATTCCTTGCAGTATGAGGAATCTTATGACAGGCAAGATCAGATGGGAGATGAAAGACGTCACCAAGACAGACATAGTCCTGACATTTCCCCTGTTGTACATGTCCGTGGTCTACCAGATCGTTTGATTGAAGATGACATTGTTGCTGCAGTGCAACACTTTGGAACAGTCGCGTAAATTGAATTATAAGATACACTTATGGCAAACAATTGACATTGTTTTCTTCATTTTTAAAATAAGAAAAGTATTATTGTGTTTCAGGGTTAAAATGAGAAATATCCAAAGACAGTTAAATTTACTTTTGAATTACAAACATAAAATTTGGTTTTATCAGGAAGATAAATCTGTCACTAATTTCAGCAACTAGCATCTTATTCAATGTTTCTCTTACTCTTAACCAAAAGCTAAGGTTTTTCTGATATAATTTACATTGTATTTATACTGAAAATAATATAAATTAAGTGCAATTCATTTATCGTTATGGCTTTTTAAGAAAATGCTTCGAAAAATTAGTCAAGAATGATGTTAATCTGTCATAAATGCAGGTATGTGATGCTTATTCCAAGACGGAACCAGGCGCTTGTTGAATTCACAGTAAGTAAAGCTCTTAAAGTCTGCAGATCTGTCAAGTCTAGCTAAATTAGTTTAATTCCATGAACTTCAGAACATCAGTACATAAAATGCTTCATAGCAGTATGTCTAAATGATCTTTGGTCTTATTAGAAAATAGTCAATTGAGTTCAGAAATGGTAAATAAAGCCTGAAAGAAGATATGTTAAGGGATGAAAATCAGCTGGCACAAAACTTTATAATATATGCTAATTATTGTGTTGCTTTTGTACCACAAATGGGTTATATAGGGATGTAACAAGTACGAAATAGATAACATTTCACAGTTTGTGTAATTAGCAGCTTAGCTTGGCTAAGTAAGTTATCAAAAAACATTCTTTTGTAAAGATAACTTAGTGTATTAAAAAACCTATAAAGTTTGCTTATAGCATGTTTAAGATGTAAACATTTATATAGAAATAACTTCCTTTTCAGGATGTGAAAGGATCATCTGCCTGTGTGAACTTTGCCAATGTAAGTAGACAGGTTTTGACAATAATATATTTATAGGCAAGCAGGCTTGTTTAAATATTGCTGGCTGTGTTGCTAGCTGGTGAACACTAACTTCATGTTGTTGGATTTGAGTCTGTAGAAAAAAACAACAGGTGTATTTTTTCTTTGTAACCTGAGATATAGTCAATGTTGATAAAATCTGTTTTCAGTATATTTCTTTTCCAAAGTGTTATTTCTCTTTTTGTAATAATTGCAAAGTAATATCTAACAGATTTCTTTTGTCTGATAATAATGGTAAATTAAAAAATCTTAAAAGAGAAATGAGGTTAGATAAATGAAATGTGTAATTGTTTTAGAATGTGTAGACAATGATAACTGACTCTATTTACAGCATTCATTTCACCATTTTACATGTATATGATTTTATATTTGCCCTGATTCATAAAGAGAAACATCTGAATGCTATAGTTGTGTCAAATGTTAACAAAAATGAGAGAAATTTCAGTGTCTTAATTCTTAAATAATACAGATCTTTTTTGCATAGAAAATGCATTAATGTTTTAAACAAACAATTATTGCTACAAGATTAAATGAAAATGCTGTATTATTACTACATTACTGGTACTGTTCATACAGAAAGAACTAAAAACGTACAAGGTGTTCATTATAAGGTGAATGTCATTATAGGCCAACCAGCTGCTGATCAGAGGGCAGCCTGCTTACTTCAACTACTCTACAAGTCAAAGAATTCAGAGACCAAGGTAAGTGTGTCAGGGGAAAAACACCTGACACATAAAAGGATGTGACAGAGAAGAGAGGTTTTGACTTTAAAATATTTTGATTTGTTTCAAAATGTCCCTGTAGAACAGATACTTGTCATGTTTGAGGAAAAAATTTCAGTGATGTCAGGACAGATCTATGCAGTCATTCAGTTTAAGAACACGATAATACTGAAGTTATATAGTTTTATAAATGGTTTTTAAAATGTATTA
Source organism: Cyclina sinensis (assembly GCA_012932295.1). Lineage (NCBI taxonomy): Eukaryota > Metazoa > Mollusca > Bivalvia > Venerida > Veneridae > Cyclina > Cyclina sinensis. The sequence continues at coordinate 59,517,541 of JAAONU010000011.1, read as the reverse complement.
ATGATCATACATGCCATTCTACCGTTACTCGCCGGGTTCTTCCGATATTTAGACCCTAACCCCGGTGCCCCGGCGAGTCACCCAAATCTCCCGTTTAATCAACATTTTGTCTTGACAGAAAAAAAAATCCATAAAATTTGTTGAATACACACGTAAGTTCAAATATATCAAGTCAAAACCTTGACACGCGAGATCGATAATTGGTTGATTGTGACAAAAGTCAGCTCTTTCTTAACGCGCGTTAGTGTTAACTGTCAGTAACATCTGGTCATTGCCTGGGGTAATACTTAGCGCCTGGTTGGCTTAATTGATGTTTGCAAATAGATGACATGTCAGGATTATTAAATATGATTATATGATACTTTTAATGTACTAGTTCATTAAAAATTATGTACCGCCAGTTGAAAGAAAAAAAAAAACTGTTGCTGTTGTTTGTTTTGTTGTGCTTTGTAGAAATAAAAGGGAGGTGATTCATGTATGTTATTTTTTTAATTTTTGACTATTGAAACTTCTGTAGGTATCGAAATTTATTTTGTAGAGTAAAATAATTGTCTTAATTCTGAAATAAAAATAAAAAGCAAAATCATTTGATTCTATAACACGCTGGAAATGTAAACTCTTAATTATATATAAACTTGTTTCATTTGCACGATCAAACTCCGCGCACTGGTTACGCGACACTCAGTAACTACTGTAAGGGGAGATCACTGCGTGGGAGATTGTCGCCCGATTGTTGTAACACTATGTTGAATAAAGTACCATGTATGACGTCAGAAACACATGCTTTTTGGTTTTCCTATTTACCCCTTTGTAATGGCCAAAAACCTGGCGATTTTCCACAAATCTCCTGTTAATGATCCAACCCTAAATGCTATGTATGTTGATGATTTAAGATGTATGTATGTAAATTCTGATTGACAGATTTAAATAGAAAATTTATTTCATATTGCTGGACTAAAGTATAAACAATTGAAATGAAACAAACTTGTAAACAGAGTGAAACTTGCTATTTCAGTGAGGTGGAGTCTGGAGGCCAGCCATTTGCAGCACCCAATAAAATCCTTCTGTTTACAATCCTGAATGCTAAATACCCAATTACTGTGGTAAGTACAGAAAATAAATACAGCTCTTTTTCTTTCAGAAACATGATAGCTATTAATTTCTTCTAACTTCAATAGTTTGACAAAGCACTGGACTGTAATATGCAGTGAATTCAAATGAAATTGGTGTATCAGATGAAAAATAAGAGGTCTTTGGACTTAGAATGCAGTCTTCTTAGAAATTGAAATTGTTTAATCATGATGCTTTCTGTCTGTTACAAAAATGTGCCACAGAATAATAACCATATATACATACATATATATATATATATATATATTGTCCCTTTGATTTTAGGATGTGATGCATACCATTACCTCCCCACATGGACGTGTAGAGAAAATTGTCATTTTCAGGAAACAGGCTGTCCAAGCTCTAGTACAGTACCTTTTTAATGGCAAAAAAAAGTTTCCAAAAAAATATATTGTAAAAATATCTTTCTTCAGACTGACAATGTATTTGTTTTTAGGGAGTTAGCAGTTTGGGTTTAAACTAATGCTATATTATTATTTGGAATTGTAGTGTTTTCAAAACTAGCATTTGACTAGTTTATGTTTAGATAACATTTTTAGGTTTAACAAACTTGGCTAGAGTCAGGCAGTATGCAGGCAGTGTAGCAGGAAAATGGAGTAACTATGCAAAATCATTATATCTGCTTTGTCACTGTAAATCCTCCATCATCTTTAACTGCCAAATTTTTTGTTAGCACTTACTGAAGTTTGACCTATTATGAGCTAGCTAAAGGCTGAAGACAAAGGACATTTGCATACAGTTTATGTGTCATATATTTAGAGAGCTCTGTTTTGACTTTTGTGGATTTGTGACCTTGACCTAAGTTAGATTTGAGAATGCAGAGATGGCCAAGAGTGCAAGAGAACAGCTGAATGATTGTGACATATACTCTGGATGCTGTACTCTCAGGATTGAGTATGCCAAGGTAAATCAATATTTGCCCTCAAAATACCATTGATATTGTTAATGTAAATGTTCCTGTAAATACTATCAGATTTTAGTTTGACATTAACATCTTTCCTGTATAAACTTACTGGAATGTTTTTGCATCTTCTATATAGTCTAAAACCCAGTTAGAGGACACTTTAACAGTCATACCAGATTCATTGTCAGACGTCATTCAGACTGTGTATATTTTAAACAAATTTGATTTGTTGTTTACTTAAAAGGTCTTTTGTCAAAAACTTATTTCTGTGAATAAAAATTACTCTTAAATCTCAGACTTTAATTGTGTCCATGTAATTAGGCTGTTTATGAAAATAGTCAGATATCTGTCAGTCGTATATAATATGTTGTGTTCTATTTTAAGACCGATGAACTTCATGTAAGAGCGAACAACAATGAAAGCTGGGATTACACAATCCGTAAGTATTTTATTATTTTACAGCAGAATGATGAAAAGTACCTTGATTTTTAGAATTCTGATAGGAAGTCTTTAATATTTATTAATAATTATTTATTCTCATTTAATAGAAATAATGCATTTATAAGTAATGTTTAAGTTTATAGTTTAAGCTAATATGAGATTGATTATAAAAAATACTTGAAATTTATATTAATTTCTGTATGTCAGATTTCAATAACAGTTAAAATTTTCGATAAATACCTTCGTCGGTATGCTGTGTTGTTTTAAAATTGGTTAATGTAATGTTTATAATATGAAATATTGCTGCAATATCACATGTTTGATGACCACACTTTTTCTTGCATATGACACTTTACTGCTAAATTATAACCCTGCTTCAAATATCCTTACATAGAAAGTCCACAGCAAAAACATGTAAATTTCATGATTAAAAAACATTCCAAACAAGCCTAGTAATTGTGACACGTGTCTGAAATTACATTTCATTAACACTTTGTTCATTTTCTCTGTTAATTTCTTTAAACATTATTTCACAGATTTTTTTTTCAATTTTCTAATCTTGTATTTATCTAAATTAAGAAAAAAGCAAGATATAAAAAACCAAGACATTTCAGAAAAGTAAATTTTAGAAGCCATTACAGACTTCCTGCCAAAACACTGAAAAAAAACTTCATGTAAACTTCATTTCAGAAATCTTTCTATAAATTTTGTAAACACTTCCAGTCACTACATTGTGGGCTGTATTTTCATGTTTCAGCATATATAATATTTAACATAAACTCAGTTTTACTACCATTTGAAAATATGTTTGATGGGGACATTTTACATACATTCATTTTGATACACTTGTTCCTTGAAACTTATTGGTGTTCATTTTTGTTATAAAGCTTATACATACTTTATCTTTAGCATACTTAGCACATTTCAGCCTCGTCACAGTTGAAACATATTTATACAGTTACAAATAAAAAAGTTAATCTGCAAGTTGTCTGTTACTTTGTTTGGCCTAATTTTCATTTTCTGAATGTTCTTTGTGAATCAGTAACATTTTTCCAAATCCCCCATTTTGTGGTGTATCAAATCTTTAAATTCTTTAATGGGAAACCAGAATTTGTTGCTTTTTGTACGTCCCCAAACAAAGTTTGAGGAGGTATGCTGGAATCACTGTTGGTCCATCGATGATGCGGTTGGCAGTCTGTCACGTAGGACATACAAATATTGTGTAGCAAACTTGTCTTTTAGTTTTCAATGGAGAGAAGTCAAACGTACATGTTTTTCATAATTAAAGGTAGATATGCAAGATGTACATTTTATGAACCATCAGTTCATTCCCGAGTTATCTGCCATTGAACTTAGGCTTACCTTCATATATATGCATTGTATCAGAAACTACTCATTCCATTTTCAGTGCACTGGAATAAAACTAGGTTTTTATTATCCCTTGTAAGTGGAGATGTGCAAAAAGTACTTTTCACTTGCATCTCTCAAGGAATTCCTTAGTTATCACCCTTTGAAGTTTGACTTCTTCAGTGTGGTCAGTTAATCTCTCATGTATGACATACAAAGTTTGTGTAGCGAACTATTGTTTCGGGTTTCAGTGGAGAGGAGTTGAACTTGGTGTGTCATGTTTTCATAACAAAGAGTATTTATACAAGACTTACTTTTCACATGCATTTTTAAAGGCATTCCAAAATTATCTGTCATTGAACTTCGACTTTTATGGTGCAGATTTGCACTGACATTTAAAGATTGTGTTGAAAGCTACTGTTGGTCATTGTATTGGTATTCAAAGTTTAACAGATAAGATGATGTGCTTTCATGGTTTGTAATAATTAATTGCAGAAGAGTATTTCGATGAAAAAGTTATTTCAGGTTTGGGGGTATCAGTCACATTGAGTGACTGTCCTAGTTATTATGATTATTATAGCTCAAAGTGAATAGATTTCATTATTTCAAAAGTAGATTACATTGAAATGCAGATACCCGGTAACCGTGGTATTTGTAATGGATGTCACTGATTCTACTGAAGTGGAATATGCGGGTCACATCATTAGCAATGCTTACAAATTTGCCTCTGCCATTGTGATGTTTATTTGGTTACATCTTCAATATATAGATACATGACATTATATTACATCATATTAATACATATATTTATATTTTTCACAGTATTACAACAATTTTTGGAAATGTTTGATACATGTTCACTAGAAGGTTTTCAATCTCTGCATCATGTATAAACATGAAATATACATGTCTTCTTCTTTTTACACATGACATAGATTCCATCGTAACATTTGAACATGAAATCCAGTATATTTACATGTATATATCAGAATACAAGATGTTTTCTTTGAAAGCTTGTTTGTTAAAACTAATGTTGCATTTTCACTCTGATAAAAAACAACAACAACAATTCAAGCACTTGTAATTGATAAATTAGTAGATTTCAACTGTACTTGAGATCAAAGATACATGTAGATATACATACAGTGTAGGCTTACAACTTGTCAATATAACTTCTGTTGCACCAGACTCCATTTATCTTATTTTTTTATTTGAACCATCTTTGTTGAGAGTAATTCATTAGCTAGTTTTTCATTACCTTTTCTGTCAACAATTTCTGTTTGTGGTCAAGAGGGGATGGCTAGTTATTCTTTAATACACCCATATGAGGTCACTCAGATATTTTCCTTGATTAACACTGTATGAAAATAAATGACTTCTTATGTTATGATATATGCTAATGAAACACATGAGTTATCACAAAATGTGAAATCATTATTGGTCTTCAAAAGAGATCAAAACCAAGAATTTGTCACATGAAAAAAATATGGTGTATAGAGTGTGTATACCTACAAACAGTGAATGAGTTGTTATGCCCCCGAAGAGAGGCATATAGTTTTTGAACTGTCCCTCTGTCAGTCTGTCCGAAAACTTTAACATTGGCAATAACTTTCTTAGTAGTATGTGGATTTACTTCATACTTGGACAAAACAACCCTTTGGAAAAGGCCTTCCCACTGACCTATATTTGTTTGATCTTGACCCCTGAATGACCTTCACCTTGAAGATCCAATTGTCCAAAAACTTAACCATTGCCCATAACTTCCTTATTCGTAAATAGATTTTCTTCATATTTGTACACAACACCCCTTTGGATAAGATCTTCCCACTGACTTTTAATTATTTGACCTTGACCCCTGGATATCCAATTGTCCGAAAAACTAATATTTGGCCATAACTTCCAAATTAGTAAGTGGATATTCTTTATACTTAAACACAACACCCCTTTGGACAAATCTTCCCACTGACCTGTATTTATTTCACTTTACCCCTGAATGACCTTCACTTGAAGATCAGTTGTCCAAAAACTTTGACATTGACCATAACTTCAGTAAGTGGAATTACTTCATACTTGGACACAACACCCCTTTGGACAAGGCCTTCCCACTGAACTATATTTATTTGACCTTGCCCCCTGAATGACCTTCATCTTGAAGATCCAATTGTCCAAAAACTTTACCATTGCCCATAACTTCCTTATTAGTAGGTGCATTTACTTCATACTTGGACACAACACCCCTTTGGACAAGGCCTTCCCACTGAACTATATTTATTTGACCTTGACCCCTGAATGACTTGTTGCCAGCTCAAAGGTCAAAGCACCACTTTCGAGGGCATTGTCATCTTACCATGACAGTTTTTGTTGTTTATAAGTATCAGATATTGCTTCTTCATCTTGTTCAGTATTAAAACATGCAGAATGTTTCACTATTGTATTGTTTATCTTAAGAGCACGTTTTATGATATAGCAAATTCATATTAACATACATGTATGACATTTGTGTTACTTACACTTACATTATAAGTGTGGGGTGGCCACAACAAAGTTGATACTGAGAAGGAAAACTTACATGTAAGTATTATTTCAGAAAAAAAACACCATCAAATGTAATGCAAATGATTAAAAAACAGTATTGCATACATAATTTATATAATGATCATTCAGATCAGTATCATACAGAAGAGACGCCATCAGAGCATCTTTGATGATAACTTCTTTTACAATGACAAATCCAGTTTTTACTGTGTACAAGGTGTCGTGCTCAACTATCTTCATTGTGTTTTTTGTTCATTACAAAATTTGATGACATAACACTGTTTGTATATATACTACCATGTAAACATAACACATGTGAAACAACATAGTTGTGTAGTTAATGACATAGTACACTTTTATATTCAGCCATATTGATTCTACACAAGTGAAATACATGTACCTCAGGTCAGATGCAGTCATAGATTTATTGTAGGCGATACAACATATGCTTGGATACAGCTATATTATACTACACACAGGTGCCAGAACTTAGCTGTTTTGCAGCCATTTTGATCCAATACAGGTGACACTACATAATTATACAGTGTGTTTTACAAAAAGTGTTAATTTTGCACAGTTGACGCACATGATTGAGGGAACATTAATTTGTATAAGTGAACACAGTTAATAGTAAATGCAGCAATGCATTTACCTTCAGTACAAAGGTGACATAACACAATAGTTTCTTCATCCATAACAGATTTGCAAAGATGTTACAACACATATTGCAATGAATTACCTGACATGATTGCAATAAAATGCATATGTGAACCCATCTATATTGATTTTATGCAGGTACAGTAACAGTGTAACAAAATTCAGTCTGATTGATTCTGTTTAAATGTACATGTAACAACCAGTAGGTGTTATAACACAGTTATGTATATATCAGATCGTACACAGATGACTTCACATGTTCATACATGCAGAATATTTTACATTGATGAGAGACAGCACTGTGTATAAGATATTCATGTTCAACATTTGTGAATTTTTATTGATAATACCATACAGTCATGAAGTATATTGGCTCTACATGGATGATACCATCTGGTAAAAATGTGATACATCAGCGAAATAACAGATTGTGAAAAGTTGGGTATTTGACAGATAAAAAGGAAGCTTCACAGCTTCAAATAATATCAAAAGGTTTTGTAACATACAGTAACAACTGTACATATAGTAAAATTGGAGGAAAAAAAACTTAGTGTATCTGCCTGGCCACTGCCCCTTAAAACAACTCCACCCACAAATTGCCAGTTTGATCAAGAAATTAAGAAAATAATCCTAGTATTTATAGCTGTACATTCAAAATATATTTCTGGATAGAATAACAGAAATACATTTCATTATGGTATTTAATGATAACTTTTTCATTTAGCAAAATAGCATATTTAAGTAAACACATGCAGCAGACAAAATTAACAAAAATGCTGAACTATACAAGAAGTCTTCAGACTGAAGAGGAAAACAAAATACATTGTTCTGAAATTTCCATAATAAGACATATGCTTTCAAAGCCAAAGCATTTTCATTACCATACCAGAAGCTAAGTTATGCAAAGAATGACATCAGCAGATTCATTTCATTTATACAAGAAGACAAACCCAAAGATGTGTAATACCACCAAAGGAAAAAAAAAACACTAAAGATGTGAAAATATCACAAAAGATACACACAGTGATACAAAATTACCCATCATACAACTTGAAGTTTGGGATGTGATTGAATGGATTTGATTATTGTTCCACAGTTTGTAACAGCAGAAGGGATACTCAACAGTTTGTACCAGCTCAGGCAATACTAGCTGTATGCTAGGATTTTCAACTTCTGATTGGAGCTTGAAGCAGACGTGTTGGCCTATGGAGGATGAAAGGCTTTTACTTATTAACTTGACAACCCAGTGGATGTTGGAAATGTTTACAACCAACTGGGCCCTGAAATAAAGATTTAAACTGAAAGGGGAAATTGAATGGTTTGATTTTGTCATCTGTAAGAATTTGTCTGACATTGTGAGCTATTATGGTTGAATATTGAGCATGTTCTTCTCTTTAAATTTATCTATATTGTTAGATAATATGTATATCATCTTTTGAATTTGAATCAATTGTCTGTTCTATACTGTTATATCTAAATGTTTATTTGGGAAAGATACAAGCTTCTGTTTATAAACTTGTATCATTAATATTTTTTCCTGTTTTAAGAGATTACATTGTTTTAATTGAAATGAAATGCCACTCTGTT